>JANDJT010000148.1:12251261-12265563 GCA_024331685.1 Stegophilus panzeri
GTCCAGGTCCTCTGGCAGAAAAACAGCCCCAAAACATTAAAGAGCCACCACCATATTTAACCGTGGGCATGAGGTACAATTTCCTGTTCCTAGTCACCCAGGTGTAATATCAATAAAATCAGTAATATTTAAATATCAATGGGAATATACTTCAAATATATTTTTCTTATATGAATTCATGGGGTGCCAATAACTGTTGCACACCTATATTTAACAAACATATTTTTTGATAAACCTGTGTTGTGTTTGCAATTGTTTGATATCCATTGTTTGTCCATTGTTGATGTCCATTTATTATCTATCCATTGTTTGAACAGAGTGATTTTTTTGAACAAAAGATCAAAAGTTTAAACAATAAAGACAATTTTTCACAGCCTTCTTTGCTCATATTTTACAAGGGTGGCAATATTACTGAAGAGCACTGTATGTTTATGCAAAATGGCCTAACAATCATGCACTTTTTTGATTATATTTGACTCCCTACACTAATGGATATGAAAAGAACACAGAAATGCATTTTATATTTTAAGGCCTTCTTATTTACTAAAGTGTTTATGGCAGTGTTATTTGCCCAGTGATTGCAATGCTAGTACTATTAATTTGGGTCTTTAAATATCTAATTATTGGAAACTAAATGAAAGCCAGTAATGGGTAATCAAACAAATATTGGTGATACTTCAGCAGAGGTGAGTAAGGAGCTACTTAGAAACCTTTGCCCTTTTATCAATATAGAAAGAAATGTAAAACATGCTATGCTCATTGTGTGCTTTTCTTTTGCTCTGCAGCACTGTTTAGATAGTGCTGATCGCTTTTCGGTCCTGTGTCATCACATTCACTCATAATTATAATAGGCACTAAATAGTTACTTGGAAATCCGAAAATTAGTTAAGGAGTACTATGGTCCTCCATCATTCCCATGGGACTTAGCACATCTCAGAGTTAACCAGGACAAAGACACTATCCAACATATATATTGGTGGCACACATCCACATAACAAGGGCTCCTTTTAAGGACTGCTTATTTTCGACTTAGTTCTCCATTTCTGTAATAATATTCTCTTTATTTGTGAAAATAAATGTTACATTTTCTCTGTTTAGAACTTTTTAGACCTTTTGAAATACTCTAATGACTTGGCTGAATAACTTAATTCAACTGAAGAAAATAAGCACCCAAATGGAGAGAGGTGAAGCACATTGTGTGTTTTGGAGATCGGGGGGGAGGGGGGAGAGGGTGCTTTATAGGGAGGACTCATACTGGAGCAGCTCATAGAGAAGAGGCCCATCCCTGTACCTGATGCCCACTGCATTGGGGCTGATGTACTGGAGGATATATATGGTCCGCCGCAAGCGACGGTCTACAAAGTGTGCATCCCAGGCTGGGTATCGCTTCCTGGGCATGTCAATCTTAATCAGGGGCCCTTCAGGGTGAATGGGCCGGCCTGCTGCATCAGTGGGCAATGTGGACCTCACCTGGAATACAGGCAAGCAGGTATCCGTGACAGCCTCCTCAGCTTCTCCATATTCCCCTGAAGCCATGCCCCGAGTGGGGGTGGCCTGAGAGCCACGAGGCCCTGGGGTCGGGGCCATAGGCTCAGCCTCTGGGGGCAGGGGGAGGCCCCAGAGGAGCTCAGCACAACAGGAGCTTGCCAGGACCCTCAGCCTGGGACCCATAGGATGCAAAACCCCATAGTAGAGGACCATGCATGCCACTCCTGAGGCGAAGCACAGGAAGACGCCGCAGAGCACAGATGCGGCATACGAGTCAGTGGTGACAGGGTCTCTGTAGACATACCACAAGGCAGTCAGGACAGTGTTCTCCACCAACACCAGTGAGTAATAGGCTATCATTCGGTATCGAGTCCTGCCTTCCTTCACGTTGAACCAACAGAAGACGTACACCACACCAACCACCATGTTGAAGAGCACCTCCTCCCACTTGGACATGCAGAAGTCAGTGCCACCATGAATCACCCAGAAGGCCATAGCACACCAGTGTAGCACCACAAAAATGCCGAAGTAGAGGTGGAAAACCGAGGCAAAGAGGGCAAAGGAAAGTGCCCGTGAGGAAATGGTGAAGAAGCGCCACAGGAGATGCACCAGAGCTCCTCGGTAGCTCATGCTCTTTTGGTCATCGCGAGAGTCGCGCAGAAGCTTATGGTAGGAGGCCAGCACCCAGGAGAGAGACAAGAGAGAGGCAACTGCTGACATGCCTGCAGTGAGGGTGGGGAGGAATGACAGAAGGAAGACAAACAGGCAAAAAAGAGTAAAACTGACCATACATCACTTTGTTGTGTACAGCAAGTATGCTGTATTCAGTAGAATGGTGGGCGAACAAAATGTTAAAAGGGATGAAGTTATAAGGTGTGATCTATAATAGACTACAATAGTTAAAGAGTTTTTAATAATGTAAAGAAAATTAAAATGATCTAGCGTATTACTCATACATTATCACAGTCTATGCTAAAACAAAATGCAATAATATAAGAATATAAGGAAATGAGGACTACATCAAACTAAGTCTAAACTCTTTCACTTTGTTTCTTTCAAAGTAATATGCATGTCTCCAATTCATACTTATTCCTAGATACGTTCTCTAACACTTACCTCTTGCTTTTTCTATGTATCTTTTTTAAAGCATAGCCAAGTTTACTATTCATCCTGCTCAACTCAGTGTTCTTCAGGATGTTCATAGAGACTTCTGCGTTGCTGTGAGTGCTGTCACCTCAAACGTGAGAAATGGTCCTACATTTATCTGCTCAGCTGCAGAAAAGGCTTGTCCCCACAAATTCTGGATACTCAAAAGTGTCAATCATAACAGGTCTTAGACTGTTTTGACTCGTACAGAGTCAGTCTTTTTTTTTTTTTTTTTTTTTTAAAGATATACAGCATGGAAAGGTAACGATGTGCATCATCTATACATGAATATAAAGTTGTTAATGGATTGATGCAACACAAAATCATGAGATCCAGGGAGTCATATTCTAGTCTGACTTCAAAAGCAGAATGGTCTCCAATGCATTATGCTTTGCAGTGCCTAGCGCTCCAGTATATGCATGAAAAACTTTAAAGTGAATCTCCAACTAATTTCTAATCAAGAAACAAAGCTTACGTATGCAACGTGTATAATAAATTAGACATATCTCTGAAAAGCAAATCAAAACAATTTCAAGCAAACATTGCATCAGAAACCTCTATAATGTACAACAGTAGTACTTTCAGTGTTTTGCAACTATACATAATTTTTTGAATGACTTTTGCTTTGTATTATTTCTGTAAGCTTTCATAAATCATCAAATCCTAACAATTAGTCACATAAATTAGGGCACTGTGGCATTATGTTTTCAAAACACAGATACAGTTTAAATGTAACACAATGCAGAAACGTCAGCAGTCCTAGCACTGAGCCGTGGGGCATTCCTTACACTGCAGCGTCTCAGCGCGGTTCTTCTGGATCATTATGCAGAGCTGGAGCACTAACTGTGGGGCGCTTTCCAAAAAGGTCTCGAGGAGACGAAGCATGTTCACATCAGCATACTCGTACATCATGGCCCAATAGAAACGTCGCTGATTTTCCTTTTGCCTGCGACTCTGTATGCCGAGGTACATGGTCCGGATATACCTGCAGAAATGTAGATGCACAAGGAAAAGAAAGCAGGGACAGTCTGAGGTTGGAGGAAACAACAGCGAATTATTCCAACCGTGAATATTAAAGAAAGAAAGAAAGAAAGAAAGACAGAAAGAAAGAAAGATCAATCTCCTCTAACATACTATATGTGGAAAAACAGTAATTTACAGTACAGAAGGAGCATCTTATGTCCATAAGATTTGATTTATGCAGATTAGGTATTGCAAATAATTTATTGTACTGCATTTAACTATGCATTTGTTCACCAAACGAATTTTCAGACACTAGTATCTGATGATAACGTAACATGGTAACAATAAGATAACATGCAGACATTGCACCATTACGTTTAACATGAACAATTAAACTCAATGGCACATAAGACAAATAGTGTTGCTTTTCAGAGTCAGCAGCAATCATCAGAGTGTGATGGCTGAATCCGCACATCACTGCGTAATCGAGCAATCGCTGATCACAGGACTGCAGTTCGAACGTATGTATGTATGTGTAAATAAAATGTTACTTATTGAAATATTATCCATCCATCCATACATCCATCCAATTTCTTTACCGCTTGTCCTACACATGGTCGCGGGCGAGTGTAGAGCATATTCCAGGTGACTCAGGGCACAAGGTGGGGGACACCCTGGACTAGATGCTAACCCATCAAAGGGCACAATCAAACAAACATTCAAACACTACTTTGGACTAGGGGGGTGGGGGTGGGGGGAGGATGGAGTACTTGTAGGAAACCCCCGAAGCACAGGGAGACCCTGCCCCCCTCTATTGAAATATTATACTTATTGGAATTACAGTAGAATCAGCCATTTGAAATGAATATGTGCAATTATAAACTGGAATTAGAGTACTGTACTTTGGGCATGCTGAGTGGGTGTGTGTGGTGTGTGAGCTTCCACAGGAAACCTGCCAACAGACAAATCTCCAGTAGGAGGCAGGCATCTGTCTGGGCAGGCATGGAGACAGAGGGTTACTGTACATGTTAGCAACCATCTGGAATTGATAGTCTGAGATCAGACGTCTGGGATCCCAGTATTAAATTATCCTCTGAGGAACCATTACAGAACAGTACAATATTCACCTGACTGTGGACCAATTGTGCTTCTTGTGGGAGAATATGAGCATAATTAGCGGACTTTTTTATGGACGTAAACTAAGTATCGTGAGACAGGTGGAGAAAAGCAGCTGAATCATTTTAAATCCTTGTTTTAAAATATGATGATGTGGTCAAGGTGAGGTGAAGAGCATTCACAGGATTACTGCTTACTAAAGCTAAAACACAAAAATAGCTGTGGTGCATCTGTGGCACCACTAGAGGGTACATTTCACTGCACTGCAAGATTTGCTGAATGTGATACAGGGCTGAGTCTAATGCTCTGTTTCTCTGGAGATTATCATGATCTCACCATTCCTTTGGGAATTTCACTGCAAAGCAAACAACATCAGTCAGATTTCATTTTTCACCAAACAGTTTGATAATACTATTATAGAATTCAGTAATACTTCAGTGAAAGCCAGTGCCGATTAAAAGAGTGCTACCTTCTAAGCCTTCATGCTTTTTAGTGAGGCAGCGGAAAATCCTGCCTCCCAGATGTGAGAGACTTGCTATTTAAAGACTGAGGCCTCGTCTGTGGTTAATTTTGGGGCTAGCATGTACAGTATGTCCCGAGATTGGATTTTGAAAAGCATGTGTGAATGCACAACAGAGATCTATGAAATGTTGTGGAACAGTGGCAAAAAGCTTACAGTTGTTACTCAATTCAAACATTTTGCTTAGATCCAATAAAGCCGGTTCACATTTACATTTCTGTGTCAGGCAAATTTGTCATTAATGTGAACAGACCTCTGGGCTAAACTGACTTGCAAATTATCAACAACCACCATTCATCCATCCATTCATTTTCTGTACCGTTATCCTACACAGGGTCGTGGGGAGCCTGGAGCCTATCCCAGGGAACTTGGGACACCAGGCGGGGGACACCCTGGACGGGATGCCAACTCGTTGTAGGGCACAATCACACACACTATGGATGATTTGGAAATGCAAATCAGTCTAGCGTAAATCTTTGGACTACGGCAGGAAACTGGAGTACTTGGAGGAAACCCCCAAACGTGCAGAGAACATACAAACTCTGCACACAGAGGGTGGAGGTGGGAATTTGGACAGAGCAGTAAGCTGCGATATCCAGTTATATGAAGAACATTTTGGGCAGGAAACCTTCTCTGAAAAGACGTCTACTTTATTTCTCCTAACAAACTTCTATCTAACATTATTTTAGGTGAGATTAGTCCTCAGGGCTACAGCTGGAACATAGCACTCTAAAGTGCTCTTTTAATAATATTTTTATTTATTTATTTATTTATTTATTTATTTATTTAGGTTTTTTTTTTTAAAAACAGATATTACATATTCATGCATTCCGAATATGCCCTCATTTCACTACAGCCTCCAGAAGCACGGCTTGTCGATGAAGGACTTTGTACAGTACATAACACCACACGCATTGTATATAAGTCATTAATCTACATAAAACAGTCCATACTAAAGCAGTTGGGGGGTGGGTTGGGATATCATTTTGGAAACTGGGATATTATTTTGGAAAGACACGTGGATATAGAGTCAAAATTTTAGCTTGCTAATGAAATTTTTTTTTTAATTACCACCCACAAGATTCATTTCATTTAGAAGACAAATTCTAAATTCAGTTGGTGGGTCAGATTAGAGTTTTTATCAGACCGGTCCCAGGTTGTGGGCCGCAAACAATATGAAGTCATGTTAACCTTAATCTTAATACTTTTGTAATGCAAGTTGCAATACAAAAAATTATAATAATAATAATTAAAACAACAACAACAACAACAACAACAACAACAATAATAATAATAATAATAATAACAGCAGGAGCAGTGGATTTAATTATATTTTTCATGGCCAAAAATCTTTTTTTTAACCAAAATTTTATCGTGTATATGTAACCATTTCCTTGAATGTTCTTGAGTCCTACAAGAAATATTTTTAAATGACTCTTGACTTCTTTATGCTTTTTATCTTTAGAAATTCATCACCAGAATATATTTTGAATGAAATGTAATCACTCCCTGTCACTCTGCACTCAGATGTGGCTAATTAGAGCCATAATCATCTTTGTGTTTGTGGCAGAGTGTAATGGCGGCAATTGGAGCTGGTAATTATGAAGAAGAGCAAGGAACATTTGGTGGCAAACACCACTAACAACAGTAACAAAAAGGATTCCCGTGGGCTCCAGTAAAACACGTTATCTTCAGGAGAGTGAGTTCAGTGCAAACTACATGTTACTCAGTACATCAAAAAAGAAAAAAAAACCCACAAAATCGTCTTTTTTCTTTTTTTTTCTTTTTTTTTTGCCACTTTAAATTTTCTCGTTTACCCGTGCTTGCACATGGAGTGCTCTTTAGTTTGACTCACGGCACTGTAAAGCCAGAGAAAGCCTGCCTGCACACCAGTGTCTGTAGTGTAGGAAAATCTCTGCTGGAACAGAAGAGCCTGCTTCATGATAATGATGTGAGGCCAGTCAAGCGCAGACAATAACTTGGAAATGGACAGAAATAGCCTGACCTTAGCCTTCACTATTCCAGAAGGGAAGAAAAAGCTGTAGTTTACATTTTTGTTTAAGCCTTAGAATTGATATTGGACAATACTCAGGTTTAGCACCATATGCTGAGTTTGTGTAAGCTTATTATACTGGTTTCTTACATGTTTGTATAGTGCATGTTTTGACAAAAAGCCTTAAACAACTCTGGCCGTGGATAGCTGGGACACCACCAAGATGAATTTGAAATCTGGAATCTCATTGGTCAGAAGATGTTGATAAATTTTCCATAAAAGCATTGATATTTATAAAGTATTAATAAAGTATTTATCTTAATTTGGTAATAGTGTCAGCTGCAAGACACATTAATGCACTCTTTCTAATCCATTATCTGTTCTATAGTTAATTCACAGGGATTTTTATGATAGAGGCACCACATAATCTAAGACTAATAAATGAATTTAAAAACATGTTGTAGAAAAGTGAAGCTTTCTGAAGGAGATTTATTGACCTACCAAAAAAAGCAACTAACTACAGGGTATCCCAAAAGTCTCCATAAAATGTCTTTATACTTTGTTCATATTATATATTTTTCCACCCTTTAAGAACGCCTTCATCTTCTGATTGACTTAAACGGGAAACATGGCAAGCACATCACACACGACACTGTTACCAAACTTATTAACAAATTAAAAAAGACTGGAAGTGTTGCGGACCAACTGAGACGTGGACGTCCATGAGCATCCACTGACGAAGGCACAACTAACGTGGTGCTGGCAAACATAGTCCCCTATGTATGGAGACTTTTGGGACACCCTGTAGTTTCACAGACATTCTTTAACTAGAATTGAATAAAAGGTTTATTTAATTAATATAAAATTTTATTGGCATATTACTGTCTAGGTTAGGAAGAAATCAGCCATAGCCTCACTTCTTCATATCATTCTGATAACCATTCGTGGTGATGTGGTTGCATTTGGTTTGATAATGTAAAAGCAAATAATCTGATGTGGATGCCAAAAACAAAACCTTATATGACTTTTTATCTATCTTTAATAGACTATCTATAAGTCTATCTTTAATAGACTTTTTTTATCTTTATTATACACCGATCAGCTATAACATTAAACCACCGATAGTTGAAGTGAATAACATTGATTATTTTGTTACAATGGCACCTGTCAATAGGTGGGATATATTAGGCAGCAAGTAAACAGTCAGATCTCAAACTTGATGTATTGGAAGGAGCAAAAATGGGCAAGTGTAACATTCTGATTGACTTTGACAAGGGCCAAATTGTGATGGCTAGACAACTGGGTCAGAGCATCTCCAAAATGACAGGTGTTGTGGGGTTTCCAGTATGCATTGGTTAGTGCCTACCAAACGTGGACCAAGGACAGGGTCATGGGTGCCCAAGGTTCATTGAGCTTTTGTAATTTATTTCCTGAATTTTTTTTTTTCTTCACTCAGGAAAAAAAACAAACAAACAAACAAAAAAAACCCACTTTATACTATAGAGAGATTACTACTCAATAGACATTAACTGTTATGTGAGACCCAAACTGATGAGCTGAAGCAGAAACAGCCTCACTGTCCACTTGACTAGTAAGACTACTGGGCTACTATAGGCAATGTTCTAGTAGCAAACCCAAGCTTGGGATAATAGCCACCATATGTGAGGTGCACAGCATGTTAGATCTTTAACAAGTGCCTAAGCACAGAACAATGAGGAGGTGCAAGTAAACCGGATTGAAGGATAAGAGTGTAAGTGTAGCAACAGGGAGGCAGAAGTGAACAAGGGGATAGAAGAGAAATTAGGGATCAATAGCTCAAGCCTTTCAAGAGCTACATCATAACCTGAGGTAACATTTGGCATTCACTGACATTTTCTGTTAGTCTTGTAAATGTCAGGGGTGCTAGGAGACAAAGCCCCCAACACATGCCCTTGTCTCCTATTCCCCGATATAATAGTGATTTTCAGCACAAAAGTAAATCCTCAATTAACCCTATTTAAATCCTCATTTAGGCTTTACATTTAACACTTCCCAAAGCAATATATTCTAAAAGCAAGGGTTACAAAGTTTTTGCTTGTCAAAACTATTTGATTTAAGTACCTCTTGGGACCTTAAGTAGGCGTTGTACATTATTGTACATTATAACATTGAATGTTAAATGTTTATAATAAATGGTAAAACCTGTTATTAAAAGCATGTTACATTTGAGCTTGTAAAATATATTAACATCTTTATTTTCTATTTTTATTCTTTGATTTTTTTTAACTTGTATGTATATATCTAGTATATCTACACTAGTATAAACAATGAATTATCCTAGATTTCAAGGCAACAGTTCTTTCTGTGCATGCTGCTTCATAAGTAATGTTTCAGATACATGTAAAAAAAAAAAAAAAAAAAAAATCTGCAATTTTGCCTTCTTCTGTACACATACTGTATCCTTAATTCAAATACACAGTGAAACACTATATTCAAACTTCAGTACAAAGCATGGCAACAGTAAACAAGATAAAAGAGAGCAAATGAATGGGCAAATTAGATAAATAAAATTCAATTACTAGCTTCCCGTGGGAGGCGGATATGTTTCCATAGATGCAATTAAAGTAAAAGATCCATAACTCTTGTGAAACATAAATGTGGCAACATTTATATAAAACGTACACATTCACACATTGACAAGCATGTACTACAGGTTTTCCTGTCAGATTTGAGGATGTAGTCAGTCTGAAGCTCTTCACTGACTCTTGTTGCGGCGCTGTGGCCTGAAACATGGCTCCTATGAATTATTCGTGCTGAGATCATAGCGTTTGCTCACGCCTCGTTAGCTAGCCTGCATTTGGCTTAGTTGGCCAGGCCATGTCTAAGTGCTCTGCTTGTCTGTGCCACCGATCCAACCCGTATCCTGCCGCACCCATGCTTTAATGACTAATGATTCAAGGCCTGTAGTGCATTGTTTCTGTTTAATTAACTCCTGCTTGAAGACCAGGCATTGTCTATATGGGAATTAAAGTAGAAAAGGCAAGGAAATAAAGGTGGAGTAGACATGCATGCATACAAGCAAACAAGCTAAACTACACTTGCATTCAAGTGTCACAGAAACTAACTATAACTATCATTATAACTGGCTGGTATAAATGGGCTAGCAGGGCTAAGTCTCTCCGTCTTTCAAAGGTTAATAGACATCAGCATTAGGTTTAATTTTTGGCATCCACTTCAGAATATTTGTTGTTAGCAAAAGTCTTAAGGCAGATTATTTTGGTCTTTTGTGGATCCAAAATAAAAAAGTGCACCAACACCACCAATGGTCATAAGAATAAATATGCAGAATTTTATGAAGAAGGAACGCTGGGGCTGATTTCTGTCTAGCCCAGTCAGTACATTCACACAGCCTAACAGTGACTGTTGTGTCAGGTGACTGTACAGAGTAAAACACACATTTTGTGTGCATTTTGGTTGATATTTTTCAGCATGCTTTGCTGACACATCCATGACACAGCAATGATTGAGAAGGTGCATGTGAAATACAGTGTCTGGTGTAATGAACACAAACAAGGTGAATAATTTACTCTTACCATCTGTTTTTGCCTTAAAATGCCATTGAAGGAGAAAGTAAAAGTAAATAGACTAAGTACTAATCAAACAAAAAAAGATGATAAACCATGGCATGAATCCTGTTGCATATTACCAACTTTAAACACTTAAAAAAAAATACAAATCTTGAACGTAGCTACAGGGGGCACCGTGCCTTAGTGTTTGCCTCACACCTCCTGCGTTGGAAGTTTGAATCCGGCCCTGTGTGTCTGGAACTTGCATGTTCTCCCTGTGCTTTGGAGGTTTACTCCATGTACTCCGGTTTCCTCCAAAGACATGTGTTGTAGGCTGATTGGCATTTCCAAATTGTTCATAATGTGTGAATGGGTGTGTGAGTGTGTGTGTGATTGTGCACTGTGATGGGTTGGCACCCCGTCCAGGGTGTTCCCCGCCTTGTGCTCTGAGTCCCTGGGATAGGCTCCAGGCTCCCCGCAACCCTGTGTAGGATGGATGAATGCTGCTGTCTGTATGTCTTTAAGTGATACAGTGTTCAACCCTAATAATTTCATTGCCAGTGTATTGAAAGTTTTCAAAAATTTTAACAAATTTTGCCAACAGTCATAACTGGTCACAAGGAACACAAGGTGATTACTGTGAACTCTGTGTACTACAGACTCCAGCAGACATGCTGCTGACTGGTACACACTGTACTGAAACGATGAGGAGCTATGTGACTAACCCCCTGCTGCATGCTACAGAAGGCATCTTGGCTGCCTTGGATACAAGCGTTTGTGTGTGTTATGAGAAAAGGATTGTTCAGTTGTGGAGAGGGCTGAGGGTAAAAGGTCTGCATATCTGAATGTGATTTTGTTTGTTTACGTGATGAGAGGGGTATGTGTTTGTGAAGCAGGATTCATATGACTCATTCAGTGAGTCACTCGATGAAGCTGAGAAGGAACATTGCTGAGACTGTCAATGAGGTCTGCTACACCACCTGCTGTGTGAGCTCCAATTCCAGACCACATTTTGTTTCTCTTTACCTTCTTGTCTCTCTTGGCTTTGTGCCTCTTTTCAGGTTCCCCTCATTATACAGAATATGTTTGGCACTCTGCGTCTGAAGTATTTATAGCTGCGGTCCTATTCACTGTGAGGAGGGGGGGGGGGACATACAAATGGCTAGGAATTCAATTTGAGCTTTTATGAAAGTGTGACAGCGGAAGATTTAAAGGCTCCCAATCCTCCCTAGAGGAAGCATGAAAATGCCTCATTTTATGACAGTTTGGGCTTAAACACTTCCCTGTGGGACACAAAACCCTTTCTATGTATCAATGAAACTCACATAATATTTATGGAAGGAGACACAATGATTCAAGTTAGCCTGAGAAGAGCAATTAACTCTTTGATGCTAAATAAAGTGCAGTTTCACCATATGACATGCTCTAAACGGACACTTTAATAGGTATACCTGCTTATTCATGCAATTACACAAGCTGCCAATCATGTGGCTGAAGTACAATGCATAAAATGCAGGTCAGGAATGTCAGTAAATGTTCACATCAAACATCAGTTGTTGGTTGTTTGTGGAAAACCTTTTTGTGGCAGACCACCAAAGGGGTTTGAGTATTTCAGAAACTACAGAGCTCCTGGGATTTTCACAAACAGTGCTCTCTAGAGTTTACACAGAATAGTGCAAAAACAAAAAACATCTAAGTGTGTGGCAGTTCTATGGGAAGAAACGCCTTGCTGATCTTTCATCAGACTAGTGGCCAGAATGATTTGTACTAAACTAAGCACTCTTTACAACCATGGTGAACAGAAAAGCATCTCAGGATGCACAACAACGTTGAACCTTGAGGTGGATGGGCTACAACAGCAGATCACACCGTGTTTCATTCCTGTCAGCCAAGAACAGGAATCTGAGGCTACAGTGCTCACAGGCTCACTGGAACTGGATAGTTGAAGACCAGACTGAAGCATTTGAGGCTTCCAGCCACACCTAATCATAAATCCATACATCCATCCATTTTCCATACTGCTTATCCTACACAGGGTCACAGGGAGCCT
Organism: Stegophilus panzeri; assembly: GCA_024331685.1. Lineage (NCBI taxonomy): Eukaryota > Metazoa > Chordata > Actinopteri > Siluriformes > Trichomycteridae > Stegophilus > Stegophilus panzeri. The sequence continues at coordinate 12,264,083 of JANDJT010000148.1, forward strand.
GGAGCCTATTCCAGAGAACTCGGGGCACAAGGCAAGTGTCACGGTTAGCAGGGAGATGTAGGATGCATGTGCAGTAAAGAGCTTTATTAAGGAAATCGAGCAGACAAATCCAAAACGTGAATCATTAACGTGGTCGAAAACAGGCAAAGGTCAGGCGATCAGCAAACATACATAAGGCAGGCAAGGCAAAAGGACAAAACGAGAAACCAGATGCAGGATCAAAACACTAGAAACTTGAACGCAGGACAAAGGCTTGGTACTGTGTGAGGGGAAATCTCTGACAGCAGAGGACACCCTGGACAGGGGTGCCAACCCATCACAGGGCACAGTTGCACCTGCATTCACACACCCATTCCTACACTACAGACCATTTGGAAATACCATTAAGCCTACAACATGTTTTTGGACTGGGGGAGAAAACCGCAATACCCAGGGGGAATCCCTGAAGCTTGGGGAGAACATGCAAACTCCACACACACAGGGCAGAGGTGGAAATTGAATCCCCAACTCCGGTGGTGCAAAGCAAATGTGCTAACCACTAAGCCACTGTGCTTCCCACCCACAGCTAATCATATCAAATATAAAAAAGCCAGACTGAGGCAGGTGAATTAAAAACTCTGCCACGTTCTTAATAAGGAGGCATTGTGTGGATGCTGTACACACCATTAGCTAAGGGGTAAATGTGATATGAAGCTGATTAGAGGCAATGCATTTGATTTTCACCTCACTGCAATCACCTCATGAAGATATAGAGAGAACAGATGCAATCAAAATGATTCAACTCCCATTGCAAATCAGGTGTATTGTCAAAATTGACAGACTTTCAGCTGTTTGCAATGAACATATCAAACAAAGGCAATTGAAATAGTTCAACACAACAAATGCTTCAAGTGTTTCCCCCAAATTCAACTGAAAATGCAACTTATAATGGTTTCTCCAGTCTCAAAATTATTCATCCCCTTCATGGCAAGCATCTTTAGTACTAAATAAAGCACCCTTTTGCTGTTATGACCTGCTGCAAATGAGATGCATAGCTTCTGGCAGCGTTTCTGAGGAATCTTAGCTCATTCCTCATGAGCAATGGCCTCCAGTTCAGTAATATTCTTGGGTTTGTGTGCTGCAACCGCCTTCTTCATATCCCACCAGAGATTTTCTATGGGGTTCAAGTCAGGTGACCTTGTTGGCCCTGTAGGATCTTCCAGGACTTCTTCTGCAACCAAGACTTGGTGGAATTTGAGGTATGCTTGGAATCGTTATCCTGTTGGAAGGTCCAATGACGCCCAAGCTTCAGCTTCCTCAGAGATGCCCAAGCTTCAGCTTCCTCACAGACGCACAAGCTTCAGCTTCCTCACAAACGGCATGAAGTTTTCTCCTAGGATTTCCTGATACTTCAATGAATTCATCTTGCCTTCCACACGCTGCAGGTTTCCAGTGCCAGAGGACACAAAGCAGCCCCAGAGCATCACCGAGCCACCACCATG
>JANDJT010000148.1:12275984-12288110 GCA_024331685.1 Stegophilus panzeri
TTTTTATAAGCAGGATCATAAAAATAGTATTTTGTTTATTTAGTCCTGCACTGAATAAGCTATTTCACATAACAGATGTTTACATATAGTCCACAATACACAATAATAACTGAATGTACACAAATGAACCCGTTCAAAAGTTTACATACGCTTGATTCCTAATACAAAACATAAAAACAGTCGCTGATCATCCAGGTAACAACACACAGTATTAAGAATCAAGCGAATGTAAACTTTTGAACTGGTTCATTTGTGTAAATTCAGCTGTTATTGTGTCTTGTGGACTATATGTAAACATCTGTTATGTGAAATAGTTTATTCAGGGCAGCACTAAATAAACAACAAAATGCATTGTTGATGATCCTGCTTATTTAAAAAAAATATATTAACATTTAGCAGATTCTGCAAGGCATATGTAAACTTCTGACCCCAACTGTAGTACATTTTTAATAAGATGAACTAGAAGCAGCCTAATATTTTGTATTGCCCACAGTAGACAGCATGAAGCTTAGGTAGAATTGGAAATGGAGAAGTGAGAGAACCAGTCATAAAAACAATAATTATTTTATTGTGTTTTTATTTGGTGTACTGATGTAGTAAATTGTATGCATGTATGATGAGATTTTAAAAAATTAGGCCATGTGCACAGGATGTACTTTGCCTTGTTTTCATTACAATATTTTGAGTTTTGGAGTTAATTAATATTTTTGGTTAATTTGTGCTCTGCTATGGAAGAAAAACATATCCACATATACTGGATAAGCTGACCAAGCAGTCATCTACTATGGTTACAGCCCACTTTCATTAGGTAGAGGTCCTAAATTTGTTGTAACAATCAGCATGCAACAGAAGTCTAAAAAAGTGGCTTCTACAAGGATGAATTATAAAATTAATTAATTGTTAATGCCATATCTACGTATCTATAATGGCCCTGAAATGCCAATATACAATTTTTGAGCATATTTACATTATCTAAAACTGAGGTATTTGAACTGTGGAATTGCTGTATTAGTCTTGCCAACCCTTATGTATTTTATAAATGAGTTCCGCATTTTAACATTGGAGTACTGGAACGAGTTACCACTCAATAATATGCTAAAAGAGCATATTACTTTTTCAAAATCAGCAGATGCACCAAAAATTTCAATGGGATTCAAATCTGGGCTTTGACTAGACCATTCCATAAGCCTCCATTTCTTCTTGTTGAGCCATTCCTTGGTGGATTTGCTAATGTGCTTAGGATCATTATCTTGTTGAAAGGTCCACTTTCAGTTCAACTTCAACTTTCGAACAGATGGCCTCACATTATCTTCAAGCACTCTTTGATATGATGCAGAATTCATAGTTGAATCAATGAATGCAAGTTGTCCAGTCCCTGAGGCAGTGAAGCAACCCCAAACCATAACATTTCCACCACCGTGCTTCACAGTTGGTATGAGGTGCTTCTCCTGAAAAGCTGTCTTTGGTCTGCGCCAAACATGTCTGCTGTTACTGTGACCAAACAACTCTATCTTTGATTCGTCTGTCCAGAGCACCTTATTCCAAAAGGCCTGGTCTTTGCCTATATGCTCATTGGCAAACTATAGTCTTGCTCTAATGTTCGTTTTAGACAGTAAAGATTTTTCCTGACATGCCTCACATGCAGGTCAAATTTGTGCAATCTCTTTCGGATTGTAGAAGCATGCACTTTGACATCAACAGCTAGACTTAAATCCTGTGATGAAACTTTGTGTCACGGTTCAAAGGTAGAGACGGAAGCAAGCGCAGATTCTTAAACATTTAATAACCAACAAACATATGAAACACTCTACAACAAGGAAACAAAACACTGTGGCAAAGACAAAATACGGCAGCATAGACAAAGGTATAGTGAGACGATAACATGAGACAAAGAGTGCATTGCAACCTGTGACTATATACAAGAGTGCTAATTACCAGGAACGTGAATCAGGTGCAGGTGGTCATGTGACAATGAAGCAGTGGCTGTTGGGAACTGTAGTTCAGAGTTCCCTTACTGAATTCGTGACACTTTGGGGTTCTTTGAGACTTCTTTTTGCATCAGACTGTCTGCTCTTGGGCTGAATTTGCTGGGACGACCAGTCCTGGACAGAGTCATTTGAAATCTGCGCCACTTGTAGATGATTTTCCTTACAGTGGAATGATGTATTTCAAATAATTTGGAGATCATTTTAAATCCCTCGCCAGACTCATAGGTATCCACAACCTTTTTTTTTCTGGAGGCCTTACAGAACTCTTTAGATCTTGGCATGATGACACCACACACCTCAATAACAAACGGAACACCAGACACTAGATATGAGAGGGGTATAAATAAGACAGGTTCCACCTGCACTTCCTAAGCAGGTTCTAATCGCTGGTACCCAATCTTCAACACCTGATTCTAATTTTATGAATTTGAAGGTGTGATAAATATAGGGATGTACTTACTTTTTCCATGTGACTGATCTCTTTTTTGTTCATTTAAATTGTGAAAATTACTACAAAATGTCAGTTTTATGTGTCATTTGATAGAGTGTATCACCTTTATTTATAGGCACTGTATAAAAGGATCAAACGTTTGCTTGTCCAAATATGTAAAAAAAAAATTTAAAAAAAAACCCCAACAATCTCCATGGGGTGTACTTACTTTTTCAGATGAGTGTAGGTAGATTGCTGCTAACAAAATGACGAACATGGAGGCGTCCGTCAAGGGCATAACCTGGCCTGGGCATTCAGGACTGTAGCCCCAAAGATTTTTTCTTTAGCCCCGAATAATTGGAGTGGCTTGTCACTATGCAAATGAACATCAGTAAAAGAAGATGGCAGTGTTGTAATTATGTAATTTAGTGTCATTAGTGAACAGGGTGTTGTATTTTATCCTCAGTTAACGGAGGCAAGACCAATCAGACATGGTTTACAAGAAAATACTTGTGTCTTATTGGCTGACAGCTCTCAATTCTGCCAAACACTAGCTCTCACAGTCATTGGAAAATGGATATATACTGATTTTTTTTTTTTTTTTTACCAGAAAGGGGTTGAAACACCAACATCCTCTGATGCTGAGCAGCAAAACATGGTGTGTAAATGTCTATATGAGTTCCAGTTTACGTGAACATGATATGAGCAGAGCATAAGGACAGATAATGTACTTTGCATGGCACTGTAGCAGTTAAACCCATACAGTGATAGCTTAGTTGTGCCTCCCCTTGGCTAGCAACACCATACTAGCCTAGTCTCGTGTTAGATAGTCAAAAGGTTTTATATTTTATCTCTCTGGTAGTCCTGCAAACAGTGATAACACCTGAGTCAAGTTTTATCCAACCCTTTGTCCAATTTTCAAATTTGTTAAGCAATTAGCCCTCACATGCAAGAAAGAAATGTATGGAAACAGTCTATTTAGAAGTGTGTTTTTAAAAAGTTTTTGGTGGAGAAGAATTTGGGCTCAGCCCTCGATGATTACCTCAGTCCAGCTAAAGGCCCTAGCCTCCGTGTTTTTCCCCACACACAGAAGTCGAAAATGACATAAATTTTATGATAAAAACTGACAACAATTCCCAGTTAAGACAAACACAGCATCAGTCGTTATTGTCTGATGTCTGAATGCCATTAACTCCTCACTATGTACACATAACACTGAATACAACCCTATGTGAAAATTAGCAGACCCTTAGACACATCATCAGACTGAGAGGCCTTGTGACTCCTGTCAGTGAAGACGTGATCAATTCAAATTGATATTTGTTTCATTCATAAAACTCCAGTCATGACTATACTTCCTTCACAACTAGCATTTAAGGCAATCCCATAAGAGAGCTCTCTTCTTTCATGCACTCTGGCCTAAGATCTACAGCATGCACATATAAACACAAACACACACACACAAACAAACCCCTAATCCATATTGATTTCTTCTGGGTGAAAGTCTGAAAAAGTACAAGCAGAGAAAGAAGGGAAGTAAGGGTAGGACAATGTGGCTGGAATTATTACACTGGACTGACAAGACAGAAAACACTGAATTTGAGAAATAGCAGGAGAAAATAAGGTGAGGATGAAGCAGGGGGAAAGTTCTTGAACACACTATTTTTTCTCAAACTTATATCCATAACTGCAAGATTTCAGTAGGATAAACAGAAAGGAAATTAAGGACTGAAAACAGAAGGACTAACCTACGCAACCACCACTAGCCACACAAGATGTCCTGCTGTTATATCATTACTATTCCCCACACATGCTGGGCATATCAGTGTTCCAGACTGGTCTTTGAGTCAGACAGTCAGATGCATTACATATGTGACACTTAGTAATACTGGCATAGAGATGACTTTGAACTTCAGTACATGCGAACCCACCCAAGCAGATAAACACCATATCACGGCGTTCCCACAGTATCACGCCAGCACTCAGAGAGAGAAAGCAGGCTTGTATTTATTAGTTCATCACATTAGTGGGTTCTGCCGTGTATGTGGTGGGAAGAGGGTAACACTCCCACTATAATATGTTAGGTCATATTTCCATTCACTACCCTTCTGAGAGCCTACACACTGGAGGGTGATTCACCATGATTCAGTCCACCACCCTGCCACTTACCAGCTCTCAGCTGGTGCACCCACATGACTAAATCCAGCCAGTTCCATTTCAGCACAGAAATAGTCCAGTATCGTGGAATACTTGGTATTTGCATGTGGTACACTTGAAGTTTCTTTGTTTATGCTCGTGTGTTAAATCTGGGGTAATGTTAACGTTCATGTTTTTGTTGAGATTGGGATTGATTCCTTATTGCTTGGGGTCAAAGATATTCCAAATCTATATGTATAAAATGTAAAGAAAAAAAGTAAAGTGGTTATCAATTGCCTCAGACCTCCAGGGTTGGTGGTTGGAATCCTGCCTCCATCCTATGTGTGCAGAGTTTGCATGTTCTCCCTGTGTTTTGGGGTTTCCTCCAAGTACTCCAGTTTCTTCCGCAACTCCAAAGACATGCACTGTAGGTTTGTAGATTGGCATTTCCAAATTGTCTGTAGTGTGTGAGTGGGTGTGCGAATGGGTGTGCCACTATGGCCTGTCATTATGCACCCCGTCCACACTTTTTACTCCTTATATTTTTATTTAGCCCTTTTATGTACTTGTTACCTCCCATGGTTTAAACATTTTTTAAATGTACACAAGTTTAGATAAAGGAGGGAAATGTGGTGATTTCACTTCAAGTCCTTGGAGAAAGTAGGAAGGACCATCATTAAAAATTGTGCAGACTATTTGCATTTGAGAAGATTTGCTTTCTAAATACTTAGTATGAAGGATGATATTACTTTATTATTCTCTTTTTATATACTTTTAAATACTTCAGCATATTTTGGAGTGAATTTAAGACTTTTTTTATTGTTTTAAATTTCATTCATGTATAATTTGAGCAGAAAACAGAATGCAGGGAAATAAAAAACAAATGAAGGGCAGAAGCAAAAGGTTGAAAAGCAGGAATAATAAACCACAGGACATAAACCACAGGACACTGGAATGGCAAAAACATAGCACATAAAGATCAGTGGTGAAAGAGCTGGTAAAAATACACGGGAGTAAATAAGTGTTAACGGGTAACCAGGCCAGTTCAATAGACAGGTGAGGGAAAGTGAATTAATGTCTGGATTGGATTGGAGTGGATTCAGATATGACAGTTTCTTCAACTTGTAATTAAATAAGGCTTTGACTCAATACCCGTGCATTTTTTCTTTCTTTCTTTCTTTCTTTATTTTATTGATTAAAAAAACCATTTTTCATTTAAATAATTGTAGCCTAGCATCTTTAAAGGAACCTCACTTCCGATTTATTTTATGAATAACCAGCTTCCTTAGCAAAACTAAAATATTTGTAAGTCCTTGTGTGGAGGATCTAGCCCCTCATTAAGTGACAGTCGTGTGGAGGAGGAGGAAGAGAGGGTGGTAAGAATGTTTGGGGAAAGTAGGACAGTGGTGTGTGTGTGTGTGTGTGTGTGCCCTGATCTAAAAGGGTAAAAATCTTTAAAGATGTCTGAGATGAATCTTTCAGCAGCATTGCTCTGAGGAACACCTGCAGTATGACCACCTCACTGGAACAGACTGAAATTGTTTTGTGAAACACCACACCATAGCCTATGACCTGATTCCTAAAAATATTAATACTAATCTCTATTTTTGTGTCAAAACTGATGGTGTAAACAGCCTGTCTTACGATTTGTCACAGCTGTTATATAACCAGCTTTTCTCATGCAAGAGCTCAGGCAGCCTGACATTTGAATCAGTTCACCCTGCTCCAAAAAGCCCAAGCCTCCTCTCACTCATCAATCGTGAGCCATTTCAGAAAATGTCTGAGTGAGACATTGAGAACAAATTGGAGGAGACAGGCCCCTCGAAACTCAGCACTTTAAGCAGGAGAGAGGTGTTGATGCCATCAGCCAGCAGAAAATCCAGACAAGTCGCCACTGTTCTCTGACTTTCTACGCTGGCTCAAGCACCCATCTTTGACAATCTCACTCATACACTCACTCTGTTCTATCTCTGCTGGACACCTGGAGCCGGCCTATTTCAGAAAGGGGAAAAAAAAAACTCCCTCTTGCCCCTCTACCCCCTACCTCACACCCCTCCACTCTCAACCTATGGGCAGGAAACAGAAAATAAATTTTTCCCCTGATCACAGTTTTGTGGCACCTGGAGGGGAGATGGTTTACTGAGTGGAGAAGTATAATATTAAGAGGTGAGCAGAATATAGATGAATATGGACATACTACACTGCAGTGAGTTGCACACAAGCCACAAGACCAGCTGTTTAGAAACAGAACTATATTTGAAATTTGTATTTATTAAAACAGGTGGAATTAACTATGTATTAACTATGTATCAGTGTCACAAATGGAATCAGCTAATAATAAAAAAAAATATCATTCACAAACATGAGAGAGAGAGAGAGAGAAGTGTGTGTACATGTACACACATGCACACCTGCTTGTCTAGCCCCCTGCTGTTCTCACCTTACAGGCAGAAAGAACACCACGGAGCATGCTCAGTCAATGAGTCATTAGTGACCAGTGAGTCAGACTCTCTGAGGCTGCTCTGTCACCTGGGGTGTGCCAATGAGTGCTCTTACTGTCGGGGCTGTGACTCTACTGTGCCACCTACATGCCCTCTCCTGTAACCTTTCTAGTGCCTGGTGCTACAGGATCAGAGGATCCGTCTGTGTGTTGAGGCAGGAGGACTCACAAGCTACGGCATCAGTGATCTACAAATCAGTGTGTTTGCTCTACAGAGCTTTTGGAAGTGAGTGTTTACTTTCTCAAAAGCAAATAATTGATATGAAGGGTTAATAGACAGTCAGGTCCATGAATATTTGACAAAGTTACTGTTATTTTAGCTGTCTACCACAGTATATCAGAGTTGAAATTAAATAATGAATATGAGCTCAAAGTGCAGACTTTCAGCTTTAATTTATTTATAGAGCAAGATGGTGGTGTCCCTTCTCTTAATTAACTACAAAAAAAAATTCAGCAAGGTTTTTTAGCTCTACTTCTAGAAAACGAAGAACGGAGAATACGCATCAGGTTTGCTTTGCTATTTTATTTTTCATATAACTTTATGAAGCCACTGTAAACGTTATCATTACATATTATACCGTAATACCGTAAAAAAAAAAGCCTGACCAAGACGTGTCACTGCTAAATTCCCATATATAGTGTGGACGAGTGAGACAGTAAACATTCAGTTTCAACAAATGTACCGTTAACTACAGACATTGCATCCAGCATGTTTTCTTATTGACCCGCCCCCAACTCGGAAACTCTGAGCTCTTTGTTTTAAAGGGACAAACTAGCAATCGTAAATGAAATTTTCATTTTTAATACTTGATAGCATATCCTTTGCAGTCAATGACAGCCTGAAGACTGGAACCAATAGACATTACCAGACGCTGTTTTTTTTCCCTGGTGATGCTCTGCCAGGCCTTTACTACAGCGGTCTTTAGTTCCTGCTTGTTCTTGGGGTGTTTTGCCTTTAGGTTTCGCCTGAAATCAACTCTACACCTTTTGTCTGCTGACTAGTAAGTGAAATAATTGTGATTAATAACAAACACAAACTTTGTCAATGTTAATATCCAAATGTTTATGGATCTGACTGTAAGGTTATAGCACTAATTAAAATCTGTACATGAAATGTAATTGTATGTCACTGCAATATTGCAGTAGTGTAACCACACCTCCATCCATCCATCCATCCATTTTCTGTACCACTTATCTTATACAGGATCGTGTGGAGCCTGAAGCATATCCCAGGGAACTCAAGGCACAAAGCGAGGAACACACTGGATGGGGTTCCAACACATCACAGGGCACAATCACACACAAACACACACACTACGAATAATTTGGAAATGCCAATCAGCCTACAACGCATGTGTTTGGACTGGAGGAGGAAACTGGAGTACCTGGAGGAAACCCCAAAAGGAGAACATGTAAACTCCACATACACAGGCGGTGCCCGCCTTAACCACACCTCTTGTTAATGTATTTTTTTTTAAAGCATCCATCTTTTTGTAATAATCATGATGTTTTGCACCATATTACCACCTGCACCACTGGTCACACAAATACAAAGAATATACAATGCGGTAGTTTTATGCCTTATTTTGCCAAGTGCACCATGATCATGAAAATGAGACCCCAATAATACAGAGAGACTAAAACACACATTGTCATTTATTTAAAGAAAAAAAAAATCTGTTTCCATCACCCTTTATTTTATATTCTCATCCCAACACACCAACAGTCCCACATTTTGACAGACACCCTCTCCCCCCAAAAAGCTCTTATCCAGAGTACCGCCTCAGCCACGCTTTCTCATTTATTATTTCTTTGTTTGTTATGAAAAATATAGTTATTATCCATTTTTGCAGAGAAACAAAGTTGATAAATCTGTTATCATGAGGATCATGAAATAATCACATATGTCGAAAGTCAGACATGCTATGCTGTTAATGAAAATGAATAAGATATTCTGACTAATATTTTACAGCTGTGTCATGTGATATTTACTCATATCTTGAATACATTACTCATTACTCATACAATAATTGGTTTTGTTGACTAACATTTAAATAAAAGGTTTTGGTGAAGAGAGAAAAGCACAAAGCATGTCAAACAATTACGACAGCACTGAGGATGAATCAGAGAGAAATGTTAGTGATGAAAATCAATGAAGGATGACAGCAGTATGGTGTGTTCCACTGTTACTTCCTTTACAACGAATCTTCATTTCTCCATAATTATCTCTGTACTTGGGTCTATTTAATTCACTTCCGAGCACATCATGGTAAACCCACGGTTATGTATGCGTTCTGTTTCTCTGTCTGTCTCTGTATGCCTGAGGCCATACAAACAGTCTGAGACAGTCTCACAGGAGCCTCATGTCAACCTACAGTCACCATGACGAGAGCTACAGAGCAATGCAACCTTCCTCTCATCTCAATCCCCTACTGATTTGGAGCTGAAGAGCATAGAGACTGACGCTGCCGACTTTACGCGCCACAGCCATATAGCATCTGTTTCATATCTGCAATAATGAAGGCATTCTTGTGGCTGATAGATATGTTCCCAATGGGGAAATAAAAAACGGATTTACTTTAGTTCACTTATACTTGTACAGGCTGAGAGACACCAAAAAGAGCCAGACAACAGAGAATAGCTCAAGTAGTGATTTCACAGTCTCAGCCAGAGTTGAGAGAACCCCCACTCTCGAAGAAATAAGTAGCCAAAACTGTGAACGTTTCCAAAGCAAGGCCTGATCATTGTCTAACAATACAAAGTTATGACACTGAAACCTCTTGTAAGTCTGCTTATGGTGCAAGTGGATGGTTTTTATTTCTGTTATTTCAGTGAAATATTTCCTCTGACTGTCCTGTTCTGTAATGCTCTGTCCCCTTGCAGTGTCTTACACTAACCAAGAGACTCCATCAGCGCAGAATGAACCCTCCATCAGAACAGAATGAACCCCCAATAGTAAATCAGTTAGATGTCCAAGTTAGAATTATCTATCATTTATGTACATAATACACCAAACTGACTGTCAGCTGTGAGATGCCGTTGAAAATATTGGTGGATGAAAGTGTTGTCTGATTGGCTGTTCAAGACTGAGTGACCCTGCTTTCAGATCAGGAAGTGACGAAGCAACGGGGTCTCGATTTCAGCAATAGTGGCCCACGCCAAAGTAACATGTGAGTTGAGATTTTCTCAACTTTATGAAATTAGATACAACGCTGTAAAGCATATGCATAAGCATATGGCTGCAATAAATACCTCTATACTGCCGATTAACTTCAAGATATTATTAGTAGTCTATAAATTGCTTAATTGTGCAGGATCAGTGTATTTACAGTATCTGATATGCTGCAGCAATATGAACCAAGCAGAACTCTCAGATCATTAGAAACTAGTCAGTTAGTCCTGCGTAAGGTAACGACTAAGCAAGGAGAGGCAGCGGTTAGCTACTATGTGCTCTTAAATGGAATTAACTGACAGAGAACATTCGAAAAGCCCAGACACAAGACACTTTTAAATCCAGACTCAAAACGTTCATATCTGAACAGGTTTTCAGCTCAGATTAAAACACTGTACTTTTAGCTCTACAGCACTACTGCGCTTCTGTCCTGTAACACTACATTATCATTCTAATCATTCTAATTTTATATTTCATTTTTAATTAATTTTTAATTTCTCCTCATTAAGTCGATTGCTTTCATCCCCTTTTAATCAAGTTTTTCATTTCTATTCTTATTTTCTAATTTATTTTCTTTTGCACTTTAATCCTTTATCCTTTAATGCCCTTTGCCTTCATTTCCATTGTACTTTTTAATTGCCTTTGTGTATGAAAAGTACTATATAAATAAACTTGCCTTGATTAAAATGAAATGTAATATGAAAGCTGTCACATAACGTAAATCAAACAATCAAATTTCACACTAATTAGTGAATTATATAATTAGGGTTTTAAATGAGTTAGAGGAAGATATATGGATATAGAGGCATATGGTGGTGCCTCTGGTGAGTGTATATAGGTAGTATAGTTAACTGCTAAAGTGCGGTCAAAATGAATATAATGCCTGGCATCTAACTTACATCAAACAACCAATTTTCACCCTTTGTTACTTTATTAAAATAATAGAATTAATATTAAATAGATTTTAAAGTAGTGTACTGTAGTAAATCGTGTGCTTTAGGTTACATGTTTTGGCCCCTAGCCTTTCTCATCGGCTCTAAAAACTCTGGACAGATAGGACACATCCCAAAGCAACAATAGTAGCACTCACTCCATGCGCACAAGAGACAAACTACAAGCAACATGTGCAACTTGTAGCTCGCTAGTGTGAATGCAACTTGAAGAGGAAAAGAAGCAAGAGAATGCAACTTTCAAAAGGGAACACCTCCCCCCATACACCCACCCCCCCAACACACGCACATATTTTTGCGTGTTAAATATTATGGCAAATTACGGTCTGTAATTTGGGACATAGGCCTTGTTACATGATACTGGATCTTCCATTTTTTTCCTTTTTATTTTTACGAATACAAAATACTATCACCTCTTGGTATGAATATGAATTAGTATGAATTAGTTTATTTTATTCAGGTGCAGATGTAGAATTCGTTGCTAGTTGGAGTGCGACTTTTCACTGAAGTCTTAGGCAATGGGGGACAATCCTCAGCCGGTTTTGGTTGCTGCTAGTCAGCTTGGTGTGAGCCCATACTGAGCCCATTCCTGCAATTCAAGCATTTCAATGGGATTTGAAATTCTTTGGGATTTTGTACCCTGAGTGGTTCTTTTGGATTCTCTGTAATCTGAATAACTATACAACCATTGCAGTGATAATGAAAACAAGCTCACAGCTATGGCACTGCAGTAAGGTACCTTATAGTCCAGCTATATGATTCCCATTGTTTAAATCCTCCCAGCTCCTAATAACATTGATTACATTTACGTTTATGGACAGCAATAATCTAATTTTTGATATTGATTTGATTCTGAATAAGACAATATTGTGCTTAAGGTGTTTACATGAGTTGCTTTTAGAATATTCCTTTCATGTTCCCGTTTTACATGTTATAGAACATAGATCGAT
>JANDJT010000148.1:12305323-12320509 GCA_024331685.1 Stegophilus panzeri
GAGAGAGAGAGATGTGTGAGTGTGTGTGTGTGAGAGAGAGAGAGAGAGAGAGAGAGAGAGAGCGAGAGTGTGTGTGTGTGTGTGTGAGTGTGAGAGAGAGGGAGAGAGAGTGTGTGTATGTGTGTGAGAGAGAGAGAGATATAATTCCACACTGAAAGTGATGACATGCCAATCGTGAAGCATTTGATTATAAACGAATTTGGTCTTTTAAAAACGGCGCAGAAAATAAAACAAAAACATACAAACCAAACAGGAAAAAAAATACAGGAACACAAGAAACAAGCCGCCGCGACAAAAGAGGAACATTTTACACTACACAATCCCCACAGTCGACGGTAAATGCTGGCACTGCGTCTGTACACTGCGGGAAAAGGAGAAAGATAAGCAATTTTCCTCCACTAACGCACACATCAATTGAAGTTTGAACCGCCACCGGAGCCTGGTGTTATTTCTCCCTCTCTCTCTCCCCTCTCTCTCTCCCTCTCTCTCTCTCTCCCACTCTCTACCCTCTCTCTCTCCCCCTCTGTCTCTTCCTCTCTCCCCCTCTCTCTTTCTCTCTCTCTCTCCCCCTCCTCTCTCCCCCTCTCTCTTTCTCTCTCTCTCTCCCCCTCCTCTCTCCCCCTCTCTCTTTCTCTCTCTCTCTCTGCGCTGTCATTTGTGATGCTTATCTGTCTGAATCGCAGGCGTCACGCAGGAGCGCAGTTTGTGCAGGATGGCGCGCGCTTTCACTCTGACCTGTGAGGATAGTGAAAGAAAAGCGACCAAAAAATGATGACAAATGATGTGAGTGACGTAGAGCCTTGTGCTGCTCCGTGGGGACGCGGTGTCCGTGTGAACAGATGTCCGTCTCGCCGCTGCTCGCACACAAGGATGTTCTCTCTCATGCGGGAGGGGGAGTGTGTGTGTGTGTGTGTGTGTGTGAGAGAGAGAGAGAAAGAGAGAGAGCGAGAGAGAGTGGAGCCAGAGAATCCTCACATGCACCTACACACGGCGATCTAACACACTGTTCACTACCAGCGCACCTTTTTTTTTATTTCCACCTGAGATGATGAGTGCAGGAGAAGAGCATCCCTACAGCCTCTATAAAACGTGCTGCTCATTAACGATGGCGCAATCAGTGGAGAGGATCATTGCTTACAGGAGCTCCTGCATTTCATTGTCAGGCTGAGATTTATTCCAGCTGTCTATCTATGGTCGTGTGTGTGTGTGTGTGTGTGTGTGTGTGTGTTCGAAGCATCAAAAGCAAGCACTAAAATGCGTAAATGCGCAAGTGACAGGCAGGGATGGAGAACTACTAGTGTATCCACAGAGGAGCGCTTCTGCTCGTTCGGGTTAAATCGGGTGACTATACAAAAGCAATGAACAAATGAACCCAAGGCAAGGTGATCAGAGGCCTCTCAGTGGAAAGAAGGCAAACCCAATACAACGAGAAGTCTGTTTAAACAGCTACTAAACTTGAAACACCTCGGCGCAGCTTACCTCCACACTTGTCCCATCTGCAGGATGTGGATGAGCGTCTGCCAGACCCAGACAGAGATGCGGCAGCACTTGCCGCGTCTGCGGGAACCCGTCGTGGCTCTCCGGCTGCTCAGCCCTTCTACAGAGCCCAAGCCTCCTCCCGTGTAATCCTGCACGAACCACCTGAAGCTCAGTATCTGCACGAGCACAGATGGCACCAGCACGAAGAAGAGCGTGAGCCCGAACCAGAGGTAGTCCTGCTTGGCGTAGTAGTCGGCCGCCAGCCACAGGTCGGTGCCCACGTCCCAGAAGTAGACGACCAGTGCCAGCACGATCCACAGGCAGTCGAGCCAGAGGCGCTCCTCCCGCGCTGGCCGCGCGCCCTCCCGCCCCTTGCCCAGCAGGTAGTGCAGGCATGCGCTCCGGCAGCCCCAGTAGCACGAGGACGTGTTGCAGCAGTGGCAGATGTGCAGCGAGCTGCCCTCCCGCGGGTAGTCCTCACTGCAGCCGCCGCCCGCCGCCTCGTCCAGGTTGTGCAGCTGGGCAAAGCCGGTGGCAGTGGCGAGCCCCCGACCGTCGGATTTCGCTGCCATCTTGCTCTCCCAAACGCCCGCCTCCGGCTTCCGCGGCTTGTGACGTCACTTCCCCGATACCTGTCTTGCGCGCGCGCGCCTAACGAGGTAGCCATCTAGGTCCGGGGTGACCGTGGCGCAGCATCGACCAATGGCAGCTCTCTGCACCGCCGCGTCCTGACACCGCACAGGAGGAGCATTTTGTTTCAGCTGGAGTTGAGCCTGCTTTATGGCCTGATAGATGCACCACGACGCACCTGGTATATGGCTTTGATATGAACACAGGTTGGAGAATAAGCTCCAAGCCAAGCCCCCTCCCCCTCCCCACAAAAAACAACAACAACAACAACAAGCAAACCACGATGTGTTGGCAGGACGCAGTGTTCCTCACCTGCGCAAGTGTCCCTGTTGCGATGCACAGAGCACCCGGCTTCTCCCTGAGCCGCACGACACGAATGGCAGGACTGTTCTTCACTCCAGCTCCCTTAACCAAGACGCGGTTCCCTGCCCATTGATGATGCCACACAGTGATACGCTTTAAACCATGAAACTCTCTCTCTCTCTCTCTCTCTCTCTCTCTCTGTGTGTGTGTGTGTGTGTGTGTGTGTGGAGGGGGCGCTCTCTGAATGATGTAATGCTGTAGTGAGCAAGCCGCTCGTATTTTTATTAACCCTTTACAGATGTAGGAAGATAATCATGAGGTTTGTGATCTCTGGCATTTCATAGGCATCTTCACCACAGAAAGCCTAATGTCTCCTTCTCTTTCAGCCAGATGTGTCTTGTCCACTGACGTTTCTGGATACTCTCCTGTGTGTGTGTGCGTGTGTGTGTGTGTGTGTGTGTGTGTGTGTGTGTGCGCGCCCGCGCGCGCGAGTGTACTGTTATATCTCCTGGTGATGAATCAGCTGTTTAACTGAGCTGACCATGGTGCTGAAGTCCCTCAGTGACTCTGGACTAAATAACAAGGGGAAAGTGTGTTAGTGGATAATCAGATATCAGCTCTCTATGTGTTTTTGAGCACGAGGAACCATGTGGATGACATTTGGTGCCACTGTAGTCGAGTGAAGAAAAAAATCCAGTCGTCATGATGAGTGGAGTGAGCAGCTGTGCGTGGTTTACTTACAATTCACCAAAATGTACAGGCATGTGGAGTCCTGCTGTGTTTCTGTTATACAAGGGCAGTGTGTGCGTTTGTGTGTGTGTGTGTGTGTGTGTGTGAGAGAGAGAGAGAGAGAGAGAGAGAGAGAGAGACCCCAGATAAAGTTATAATGTGTCATTTAGTCTCTGATTTTGAGACAAGACATGCTCTTTGTTTCCCAGTTCAGCAGCCAAGAATGTGGCAACATTGTCCATTCCACTTTCTCAGCCTCGTAATTCCTCAACACCTGTGCCTCCACTGGGGAGACATTACCCGGATTAAGACTATATAACTGTTACATTGCAGAGACCAGATTCATCCCTCTGACTGTCAGTAGGCTTACACCAAGTTGAGTCATAAATGCCATAAAGTAATAAGTTTAACTACAGCAATGTTGTATTAATGAGGGTGTTGGTTCAGCCTGCAGTTCACTGGCCTCTAAATTCACTAGAAACTTTGTCAACCTTATTCATTCATACCAGTGAATCAGCTATAATATGATTAAGATTAATAAGGAAATTATTCGATATTTGATGAATGTAATACAATCCCAGTTCCAAAAAAGGTGGGACGCTATGTAAAATTTCAATAAAAACAGACTGTATTGATTTGCAAATCTCATAAACCCATATGTTATTCACAACAGAACATAGAAAACATATCAAATGTTTAGACTGAGGAAATGTACCATTTTAAGGAAAAAATAAGGTCATTTGGAATTTGATGGCCGCAACACGTCTCATAAAAGTTGGGACAGAAGCAACAAAAGGCTGGAAAAGTAAGTGTTACTGAATCACCATCTACCATTATGAAAGTTATTATATTTATTTTGCAGTTTTGTTATAGTTATTAGTTTGCCTGGTGAATGGGTTTAATCCAAACTTCAATAACTTAAGAACAATTGGGCCTGCAAATAATATCAAGTTAGGCCACTTGTGTTCTGTTGGTGCGTGCGTGTGTATGTCCGTAGTGTGTGAATGGCTGTGAGTGTGTGTGTGCGATTGTGCCCTGTGATGGGTTGGCATCCCGTCCAGGGTGTCCCTCACCTCGATCCCCAAGTCCTCTGGGATAGGGTACCCTTACGAACCTGTGTAAGATAAGCAGTACAGAATATGGATGAATGGATGGATGGAATGTCAGAAAATATATATTAATGATTAGGTTAATTTAGCACACCATATGGATGCATATTGTAGGTGCAGATATTGCAGAAAGGATACTGTAAGCAGTGGTCTGCAGTGCAGGCAGTTGCTGAGGACTGCATTACAATAGAACGGTTTAATGGAGACGGTGTGCTCACTCTGTCAGTGTCAGCTGGAGCTTTTTTGTGTGTTTCACAGCAAAGAAAATCTCATGATGATGTTTGATTGAAAGCATTAATTAACATGGAATAACCAGCGTTGCTGGGCTATTTCAGTGATGAGGGCCTATCAAAGCCCCAAATACAGCGAAGCAGCATGTGTGAGATGAAGAGTGTCAGTTCATCACGGCAAGTCGGGTGGCTCGTCAAAGCACTCTGGCACTGCTTTATGGCCTTTGGGCTCTGACAAGACAAGAATGTTACAAAACACTTTCAAGGAGCCAGCCAGGTCAACCATTTCTGGACCTCTGCATTGTCTTGCTTCTGTGTAGGTAACTGATATAGTACCATAACCCAAGCTGATCTGGTTCCCGTCTGTATCTTCTGCACCCCACCTCCGCTGACATCCACCCAGCTACATCCGCTAAAATATCAGTTCTTAGTCAGGAAAATTTGTTTCCCTACCAAACTCCATACATTTTTAATGAGAGCAAATGGATCCACATATTTTTGGGGGAGTGTTGGATTCATGACACACATGTAACTCAAGCTAAATAATGCAATGTGTGTAATCGCAGCTGGCTCCCTCGAGGCTCCAGATGCTTCTATCACTGCAATCAACAGGGCGCTTTGCCACTTATCAAATCCTGATTCGAGTGCACCAGACAACCAGGCGAGTCTCTAGACCATATTTAGGATCTATTATTCTATTATAAATATTATAAATGATAAATAATTCTATCTGTTCATTTATAATATTTTTCACCTCATTCCTTTCAGATAGTCAGTCTGTCTTTCTCTAATTCAGTTTAATTGCTTAGAACAACCTACAATTCAGCAAAGTACACATGCATTTAGAGTCCTGCTGTGTTTCTGTTATACAAGTGGTGCGTGTGTGTGTGTATGTGTGTGTGTGTGTGTGTGTGTGTGTGTGTGAGAGAGAGAGAGAGAGAGAGAGAATATCTTTTTTCTGGTGTGATTGTTAACACTTTTTTTAAAAGTGTAAAAATAAAAAATAAAAAATGTCTTCTTGTTTGTGATAGCACAAACACAGAGCGGAGGAGGGAGGAGGCGAAATGAGAGAGAGCAAGATGAAGAGGCCGGAATTGCATAGAAATGCATAGAAAGAGAGGAAGTACTTACACTTGTAAGTAGCCTGCCTGAAAAGTACCAGGAGCTTATCATCATAGGGAGTGTCACACACACACACACACACACACACACACACACACACATACACACACACATAGGAAAGAAAGAACATTTTAATAATGTTAATAATAATCTGAAATCTGAATGAATGAGAGGTTTTCAAAAATGTGCCATGATCATTCATTCATCTTCAGTAACCTCTTTATCTGAGAGCACTGGGTGTAAAGGGGAATACACACTGGATGGGACACACACTCTTTCAAACCTAGGGGCAATTTAGAGACACCAATCTACCTACTAGCATGTTGTTTTGGGAGGTAGGAGGAAAATAGAGAACCCTGAGGAAACCCGTGTAATGGACAATTCAGTGGAATTGAAATTGTATGCACTGGTGAATGAGGACTTTATTAAGATTCAAATTTGTTGAACAACTGATCTCTGAACAAACTGCCCCTATGGGTGAGCTGCCACTGATCACCATCCACCATTATGAAAGTTATTATATTAATTTTTCAGTTTTGTTATAGTTATTAGTTTGCCTGGTGAATGGGTTTAATCCAAACTTCAATAACTTAAGAACAAGTAGGCCTGCAAATAATATCAATTTAGGCCACTTGTGTTCTGTTGGGGCATATGTGTGTGTGTGTGTGTGTGTGTGTGTGTGTCAACTTGGACCACTTGTGCTCTGTTCGTGAGAAGTTCAGGAAGAATAAGCACCATGGATTTAACAAACAAACAAACAAACAAACAAATAAACCATTGTAGGCATTTAAATAATGCTCATGAAATAATTCCGTACTGAGGGAGTCTGTGGAATGTTTTTATTTATTTATTTATTTTTATTTATTTTACAGTTAAATAGGTTTCAGACTGCAGAATGTTTGACAGCCCTGGTGGAAAAGCAGGATAGTGCTTGCTGCAGAACCAAAAGTCCAGAGGATAGAGCTGGACCTGGTCCAACTCCTCCTATAAGCCTAACTCTAACTCTAATCCCTAACCCCTTATCCTAATCCAGAAGATACTGTATAACAACAACAAATCCACTTATCCAACTAAAGGTACATTCACACATACAGCGACTCGCAGCAATAATTCATTTTCACTGAGAGCTGGTGACTTCCAGCGACATGAACGACAGCGACCGTTGGCGATTAGATGTGTCCAGTGATGCAACAAAGTTGAGAAAAGTTCAACTTTAGGCAAATTTGGAGCACCTTGGTGCTGCGACTACCAATAGGTGTGAAGACAATAGAGTGCACATGATCCTTGATCCACCATGCTGCCTGCGAGTCTCGATCAGCTCTCTAGGTGGTGAATCAGTATGTTGTGTGTGTGAGTTCGGGCCCTGGAAAGGAACCTGGCTCACTACACATTAGGACACTAATAACTCAATTTCCGGTGACGTGACTACGTACTCGCTGTAAAACGTCACAAAAAATGAAAAACTAAAAAATATTTAAGTTTTACATTCATATAAATTGACAGTTAAAAGTCGCTAACGTATGTAATCATTTGAGAGCTACAACAACAATAACAAGCTGCTTACATTTGTAGACGAAGTTGGCTGAGAGTTTGGCCCCCAATTTTTTATTTGTTTTTTTTCGAGCTGAGAGGGTTCAGAAAATATGACATAATTTACAGTAAGGGAACATAGTGAGCGTCGATGCTCCCTGGTTTTTGCGGGATTTTTTTAGGGAGCAAACGTTCTGGTGCACTGGAAGGATTTTGCGATTGAGACAGCCCTTAAAATGGCTGTCGCGCATTCAGCCAAAGCCCTCTTCGATTGACGAGCGTCAAACACGGGTACAGCCAAAAGGTCTCATTTACCAACGAACATCACTGTGAAAGTAATTTCATGCAATTGCAATTTCGCCAGTTCAAGAGGTTTTCCGCAAAAAAAAAGCACACAAAAAAACGCCTAACTCCCTGATCAGTGCCCTGATTACTGAACTAGGGAACTGATTGAGACACACCCCAAATAGTTTCATGAACCCAGACAGTCCGGCTTGCTCTTTTGCAGCAGATAGATGGCCTCCGTGGCAAAGAGCACACACCTTCATCTCATAGGACATGATGCATATATATAACATATATAATATAATGTTTAATTACAGCTCCAAGAAAACTGCTTTGTTGACCAAAGTGAAATGCTCATTGCACCATCCATCCTTTCATTTTCTATACCGCTTATCCTACAGGGTCATGGGGAACCTGGAGCCTATCCCAGGGAGCATCGGGCACAAGACGGGGTACACCCTGGACAGGGTGCCAGTCCATCGCAGGGCACAATCACATATACACTCATACACACAATCAGACACTACGGACACTTTGGACATGCCAATCAGCCTACCATGCATGTCTTTGGACTGGGGAGGAAACTGGAGTACCCAGAGGAAGCCCCTGCAGCATGGGGAGAACATGCAAACTCTGCGCACACAGAGGCAGGAATTGAACCCCCAACTCTGAGCCACTGTGTCCCCCCCCCCAATGCAGTATTCCAACAGATATTTAAAATGTATGGAGTTTTGAAAGTGGGCTTTATGAGCTTCATGATTAACACACAGTATGTTGAACGGCTGATCTGGATGGGCTTTCACTGGGATAATCATTAGTTAGTTAGCAAGAAGGTATGGCTTCAAGATCATAAGACATTTTCTTGACCACAGTAATCAGACTCCAAAAAGGCTCACACTGAACAGCGGCAGGAATCGAACCCCCAACCCTGGCGGTGTGAGGTGAACCTGTGCCCCTCATTGCACCACCCACTGATAAATGTTAATATGGCAACCAGTAGTAGGAGCACCTACTGGCGACTTCATAGTACAGCGACTGGCGACTTGTGAACTCACCTTTATCCAGAGTGAAACACGCAGAGTACGCAATGTACTTCCATGCCCTGGACCTCTCCATGCCTCTAGGCGGCGATGTAACGCTCACTTGTTCTGTAATCCACTCCGTAAAATCCAAAAAAAAAGAGCTAAGGGGGAAAAAAAAAGCAAAACAGGAAAAGGCGTCAGGTGGATGAGGCGTAAGAAATGTTACTGCTATGTTTTATTTCTCCGCTGATATTAACAGTTGTGTTTGACAGTACTGTAGAATCTGCTTGTTGCTTTGCTGTAGTAGAAATGTGCACTCATGTCTCGGTGCTTTTTATTTACTGCATTCACCAACCAAAATACCAAATCAGGCTAACAGGCTAATCAGGATGCAGTGATATTATAGATTTTAAAAAGCTGTATGAATAGTATCTTAAATGCGTCTTAGGGGTTTTCCCCCCTCTACCTCTCCGTCATTACGCTTGAGTTTTTATTTTCCTCTCTCTTAATCTGTAATTCACCGTTTTGTTTTGTTTTGTTTTGTTTTGTTTTGTTTTTGTCTAGCAGTGTGCTAGTGAATGTCACAGGCCGAATGTGGAGATTTATATGCACCCAAACATGAGGCAGGATGGACTGGGAACCTGACTGTCTGTGTTTGATCTTTAGTCTGTGGTTTTGGTCTTATGATAGCAGGCAGCGATTATGACCAATAAAATGATTTATTTGCTGTTGAACTGTGACATGTGATTGGTCAGGAGGTGTTAATTTTTTAGATTTAGATTCATAAGGAATCGATTCGATGTTTGACAATAGCAAATTATTTTGATTCATGAATCGTTCAATTCATATTGAAGTTTCGATTCAGTATTTGATGATGCTGTTGAGTTTGCTGTGACACGAGATGATTTAGATTCATTAGGCAACGACTCCACTGAATCTACTACGATACATTACGATTTAGATTCAAAAGGAAACGATTCAATATTTGACAATACCACCGAATCTACTACGATACGTTACGATTTAGATTTCTAAGGAAATGATTCTTTATTTGACGATGCCACTGAATCTACTACGATACATTACGATTTAGATTTCTAAGGAAATGATTCTTTATTTGACGATGCCACTGAATCTACTACGATACATTACGATTTAGATTTCTAAGGAAATGATTCGTTATTTGACGATGCCACTGAATCTACTATGATACATTACGATTTAGATTCATAAGGAAATGATTCGTTATTTGACGATGCCACTGAATCTACTACGATACATTACGATTACGATTCATAAGGAAATGATTCGTTATTTGACGATGCCTCTGAATCTACTACCATACATTACAATTTAGATTCATTAAGAAATGATTCGTTTCGTTATTTGACGATGCCACCGAATCTACCATACGTTTATGTTGAGCCTTGTTAAGCTTTATTTTTCACCTTAAACGATATTGAATGTCCTGTACAGTGCACTATACTGGGTTGGGGGAGATGTAAGCCATTAATGTGTACACAGTTTAGCGCACTTATATAGGGATTAGACAGTTGTGATTCTGCCTGTAACGTTGTGCTTATATCTGATCATTTGCTTATATTCGGCCTCTACCGTTGACCTTCTGTTCTCCAGTGCCAGTGTTCCCTGCTCTTATCTGAGAGCCAAGCCGTTTTTGTCCCCTCACCAGACTGTTCCTACAGCACAGAATGGAGTTTGCGGTATTGATAAAGACCCCCCGGGTGGACGGCGTGGTCCTACACAGGCCCTTTCTGCCCACCGTGGAGGGAACTCTGTGTTTAACTGGCCACCACCTCATCCTGTCCTCACGCCAGGACAACACCGAGGAGCTCTGGCTGCTCCACGCCAACATCGACGCTATTGAGAAGAGGTAGGCTACACCGAGTGGGAGTCCAGGGTCTCTAGTTTGCTGGTTTCCTTGCGCTTGTACTTAAACACTTGATTCCTTTAACACAGAGGAGTGTCTTTTTGTCAGAAAGTATTTAGAACACATTTTAAATTTGTGCATAAGAATGATGTGTCCACACAATTATTGATAATAAATCCCATCTGTTCTATACATATTTACACGAAGTTGAGATATGCGTGGCGGCCTAGGAAAACCCTTCACGTGGTGAAAATGAATACTTATGTTTGAATCCAACTCCACTGAAAGACACCAGCATGTTGGACTAATTATATTCACCTAAATATGTAATAAATAAAAAATAAGAAATTTATGGACTATTTATGGTGGAAAATGGGTAATCACACTTCATAAGCAGTCTCTACATTAGTCTCTCTCTCTAGTCTTTTCTCCTGAGGCAAATCTCAGTCACGACATTCGACAAAACGTCTTCATTTCAGGGAGAATTTCAGGAAGCCCAGACAAGGTTATTCCAGTACAATTTTTATTTGTCTCACACAACCATACGCAGTACAATGCGTAGGGAAATGCTTTATGTGAATAAAGCAAAAACATTTCTGCACCATTTTGGTGGAAACATATGATTTTTTTAAAGTAAAGGTGGCACAGTATGTTATAGGCCGAATCCAAATTTTCAGTCATCATATTTCTAGGGACATGCTGTGGGTTTCCCCAAACCACTACACAAACAAAGGTCCAAGAAGATGAGTCTTGCCAACAATGAATAAGAAACACTGTTTCACTAAGTAGAGCAAAAAACAAACAAACAAACTCATGTATTATTTATTGCATTTATGAGTGGTTTATCTAAGAACAAGAAATGGAGCATTTGTCAGTGTTGTAGTTGTACCTGTGGCAGAGGATTTGAAAGTGACAGCTAAAAACAGAATTACTGCACGTCAGACTGACATCAGTACCACAGGAGAAAGGTCTGAGTGGCATTTAGGATTACTGTTAGATGGGGAGAAAAGGCAGTTGTTAATGGTGACACATCCCTGAAGGGAATTCCCCTCAATGGTATGATGAAAATGTCAAAAGACTGGACCACCAGACGTTAATAAACTGTTAATTTTCACTTAAAGCTGCAGTACTGAACTTTTCCCTCTCTATCGCCATCTCTGTTTGAAACATAAAATTGCAAGTTACTGTAGAGTTGTTGTTGTTGTTGTTGTTGTTGTTTTTAATGTGGGTTGTGCTTCGGTACTCCCCCTCTGCATTGATAAGGCTGATGTTTTGAAGTGGTCCTATGGGTTGTATATGAGCTCCAATACTTAACAATGGAGGTGGCGCAGATACGGTTTTCTTGGAGTATAGGTGAGTTTCTCTCTCTCATAGCTAAAAAACAAAACCAAAAAAACACCGGAAATGCGATACCTAGCTGAATCAAGTGAAGAAGTGTGCTAACGTTGGCTAGCTACCTATTGAGCCACTGAACTATCTGACCTGTTCAGCAGAAGAAAAGCCATCTCTGCGTCAGTCTTCAATCCCGTCAGACCTCGGCGTTTTCGTACATCTCAGAAGCCATGCCGATATTACCTGTTCCCATTTTGACTGCAGGCTCTCCGCAGTTCGAGGCTTCTTGGTTTTGACAACAGCTGATTCTCCAGATATTAACGATGATGATTGCGTTTAGAACGATCCAGATTAAAAGCAGCCATCTAGATGACAAGTTTCAATTCTAAGCAGCTATTGTAAGAACAAGCTACAAACACTCCACCATCCTCAGCACACACACGCGCGATACAGTAGCCGAGTCTTCTTCTTTCTGTTTACGGACGTGACGTTACCACGCAAAGACGAACGACATCAAACTGACATTTCCAGCTCAAATAATAAATCATTATTATAAGCTTAACGTTGAGAATGGGGGTAAGGTAAGGAGACCAGTTTTGAACACTAATTTTTTATTTACTTACTTTTACATTTATATTTATTCATTTAGCAGACGCTTTTATCCAAAGCGACTTTCAAATGAGGGAATACAAGCAATGCGATATATCAAGCGGAGAACAATACAAGTAGTGCTACCATACAAGATTTTTTAATTGAGCTCTAGAAGAGCAAAGTGTGCAGAGTAGAGGTGTAAATGCCAAAGTGCCAAAGTTTTACTTGCTCAGTAAATAGATTTTTGTTCATTTATAACAAAAAAAAAGTTCTGTACTGCAGCTTTATCATTTGGAACATAATAATACAGACCTGACTGTATTACAAACGTTGTGCAGGGTTTTCCCCTAGGTTTTCAGAGGGCTTGGGTGCTGTTGTTTAAAATGTTGAACCTAGAACTGGTAACGGATTCAGGACGAAAGTAAGGATCTCATTTGATATCCTCTGTCTTGATTTCTCCTCTCGTAGGTTTGTCGGCTCTCTCGGCTCAATTATCGTGAAATGCAAGGACCTGCGGATTATTCAGTTGGACATACCTGGCATGGAGGAGTGTCTCAACATTGCTAGCTCCATTGAAGTGTGTTTAATTTTTTATTCGGATACTGTGATCTCATTAGAATTTTTTTCATGTTCAGGCATGTATAAATATGCAGCCTCAACTGAGACTGATTATTCATTAACTTTGCTTGGTTTAAGACCCTGCACTCATTTCACTGTACATATTAGAGGTCGAATGATTTTACCGATACCGATAACTAAGTACCTGCCGATAACCGATTAATCGACCGATAGTTTTTAAAATTGATACTGAATGAAAACACAACCTTCAAAGTAAAACATTGCTGAACTTTATTACAAAAATAAACTGTACTGACTGTACCATGAAAATGTACTGTACTTTTTAAAATGAAAAATATGTAAATATTAATATATTAACTATTTAAAAATATTAAAATAAATAAAAGCAATACACCCAAACTGAACCAAAAAGTAACACGCCACATAATAAATAAAAATAGAGACATCCGAAATGAATAAAAAAACACTTCAAATAACGCAACAAAATTGGTCAGCGATAGTTTTTATTTCTCCTCTAGAGGCCGCTTTCGTACTGTATAACAGCAGCGGACTCTTCACAGCTGCTCCTGCAACGGACGCAACCGGGAAAAACTATCAGTGTGGATTTTTCCTGATAACCGATAGTTCAAAACCGATTAATCAGTCGACCTCTAGTACACGTGCTTTTAAACGTGCTTAACACTTTATGCTTAACATTCTGTATTTAGTTTGAGTGGTTCTAGAAACAGGGACACTGTGAAATGATAGTATTTTGTGATGCTTCAACTCTGTTAAATTCTCAAATGTGATTGATCAGAAGGTGTTAATGAATATTTTTTGATACATTTTTGTTAGATATTTGAATAGGTTATTTTTCTATAGTAACAGCTAATCGGCAGGGCGGATTATATGGCTGACACTCAACATATTCTCATAAGCAATAAAGACATATAATCATTGAAATGGTAAAGTTTTCCATAAGGAGACGTTTATGTAACGTTTATTAAAGTCCTGTGTGTCAGTACCTTACAGCAGTCAGTAGGTTTTCTTCTTCAGTCTTCAGGACGTAAAAGAAACATAAAACACCCTTTGGACATTGCTGTTATAGGAGAAGAATGGACTTTAGGTTGTTACTCACACGATTTGATTAGTTTCCTATAACAGCACACCTGTTGTGATTTATTCCTTACATAATTGTCTTTGCAGATTGTAAAGGTTTATGATTCAATATTAATACATTGGCAGTTCACAATTAGTGTGCTTTTATTTTAATCAAGCCACAACTACCCCTTATTAAAAATGTTGAAATTATGTGGATGTCCAAGCTTTTACATTCTCAGTCATATAGTCTATTGCAATAAAAATGCCAGGTTATACCAGGAGCTCCAACCAAACATGGCTCATTTTAATGGGTCGAAATGCCTGGCCTGTCACTGGTAAAGACATCCTTGGCATGAAAAATCTGAATCTCGGATCTTACACTCCCCTTTTTTTTTTTTTTTAGGCGTTATCCACACTCGACTCAGCCTCCCTGATGTATCCTTTCTTCTACCGGCCCATGTTTGAGGTCATTGATGATGGGTGGCACTTGTTCTCACCAGATGAGGCCTTCAGAGATCTGGAATCGATGGTATGTGCTCACTTTTGTGCACAGTGACTATGCTATATTCAGAAGGTTGTAAACTGCTGGCTGAGTGTGTTTTGTTTATGGTTCTTTGACAGACAGATGAGTGGCGACTTAGTGAAGTGAATAAAAACTTCATTGTTTGCCCCTCCTACCCTTCGTTGGTGGCTGTACCCAGGGAAATAGACGACGACACTCTGTGCAAAGCTGCTGCGTTTCGACACGGTGGACGCTTCCCAGTGCTCAGCTACTACCACAAGAAGAACGGCATGGTCAGCTGTTCACTTCGGGGAGTCTTGTACTGTATAATAGGTGTATTTTGATCACGATTAGGCGTGTACTTAGTGTCTGTGTCCCCAGGTGATGATGCGAGCAGGGCAGCCTCTGACTGGAACAAATGGACGCCGCTGTAAGGAAGATGAGAAGTTGATCAATGCTACACTCCGTGCAGGGAAACGTGGTTACATCATCGACACGCGCACTGTTGCAGTAGCACAGCAGGCTAAGGCCCGCGGAGGTGGGTTTGAACAGGAGGCAAACTATCCGCAGTGGAGGAGAATCAACAAAGCTATTGAGAGGTGAGTGAATACTAGAATCCTATGTCCTATGAAGACCACAATGAAAAAACAGTCAGAGTCACAAAACTGTATTTTTGGAGTTGTACATCCACGGCTGTCGATTGAGCATTGAAGAATGATCTCATAAATGTACTTGGATGATAGAAAGATCAGGGTCACAGAATTTTCCATTTAAA
>JANDJT010000148.1:12330344-12346919 GCA_024331685.1 Stegophilus panzeri
ATATAGTGGCTGTTTAGCAACTTTCATACACTAAGTGAAACTTATCGAGACAAGAGGCCAGTTACTAGACATGTAGGTGGTTGGGTGTGAGCCCCTGTACCAAATTGTGCAATTATTTTTAACTTTTTTTTGTTTTTTTCGAATAATGATGGTCAGTGCTTGATGTGATGGTCGATGTTTGCCCAAAAACAATTTGCTCTGAAATCTTTTGTTGTAGAACAGTAGCGTATAATTTGCCAGTATAAAGAAAATGATTTTATAAGGGAAATGATATTTCGAATCTGTACAGTAAAAAGCCTGTGTCTTTTGCACACTTTGGTTCAAAGCTTAATCGTGGTGTAACGGTAACCAGGTCTTAAGCAGAGCACCCCTGAAAACAAAATGTGTTGTATCGATTCAGCGTTCCTGTGTGTTTGGTTGCAGTTAATATTCGAGGCTTCATTATTCTTCTTCTTAGAAATCCTCCTTAAAATAAATGAAATATCGAAGAAATATAAACATAAAGACATACCCTGCTGTTGCAGTGGTTCACACTAAAAATCATACTCAAGTGCAAGTACCTTGTGTCTGCTGTAATGTTGCACATTAGACACATATTTAATGTAGTGGTGGTGAATAATCCCTCTCTTGCATTCGATTACAGATAATGGGTTAAAACTATACACTTACTACAAAATACTAAGCTATTTTAGACATTTCTGTCATCACCATCTATGTGGTGGATACATCATTTTTACAGTAAGGCCATTTTGCTTAGCATTTGGTCCCATCGTCATGTGCCACTCTGAGCCTATCCACAGCCACACGAGTGTAATCTGGGTTGAAAACTTTCACCGTCTTGTCTGGCTTCAGGGGCAGAATGTGAAATGAAAACTACACTGTAATGCTGGTGTGAAGGCTGGACGCAGTGACTCATTCCAGACATTCATCCGGCCTAAAAAAAACAAAACAAAACACAGCGTCTCTTGATATATACCACTTAGTCCTCTGCCTTCCTTATTATATCCTGCAGTGTGGATTCACATGTGTTTAAATTTACTCAGACTGAGGTTATAAGGTGCAGAACACTGTCTGGACAATATACATTTCATTACATGTTTATTTGTCTGTAGCTTAGTAACTCCCCTGGTGTTCTGTAGTCAGATTATCATCATACATCTTATGGGATTCATCATGAACGCAAGGCCTTTTTGTAAATCATTCTAGTTTTAGATGGTAACACTGTCAATGGCAACAGCTTGTGGAGACTGGCATGTTAACCAAATAATTTGTATTGTACTGTACATGTTCACCGTTTACCCAAAACATGCTTTTTTTTGGTCAGATGTAACTTTTTTTATTTTATTTTATTTTATTCTTTAGGAATGTTTCTTCAGTGCAATGCTTTACTGAGACAGTGATTTCACTGGTTGTATTTCAGTGATTGATGCATGTCACATGTTGATGTACATTAACTGTAGATTTATGTTCTGTTCTTTGGGCATTCAAATGTTCTGTAGGTGGTTTCATACAAAACATGATTAAACAAACCCTTAATAAAGTTAAAACACGGTATTACATGTGCAGTGTCTTTAATGTAAAAATGCTGCGAGCATTCTCGAGATATTTCCCAAGGACATCATGTAAAATGGGGAAACCATGTTAATTAACAACAAACATGTTGTAAGATCTGTATGTACAGATAGAAGGCAAAGGGAGAAAAACAAAGTTATTCTGTTTGATCACATTTACCTGTATGATGAGACATTTCTATGCCGATGCCCATCCACTGATGAATATGAAAGTCATATGCTATAGCCTTCACAATAGCCAGATCTTAATGCAACTGTACACCTATGGGAGATTTTAAACTGTGTTAGACATTGCTTTCTATCACCATCATCAAAACACCAACTGAGGAAATATCTCTTAGAAGAACAGTGCTCATCCCTCGATTACAGTTCCAGCGACCTGTTCAACACTCACTGAAGCTGTTCTGGACATGGCCGAACACTTTTTAATAAGTTTCTTTGTTGTTTTTTTCCTCCTTCGTCATCAACAAGTGCACAAAAGGACCATGTAACATTAACAAGAACAGGATGTCCCCATCTGACAGTCTGAAAAAACAAGATGAAAGTTTATCTGGGAGGCTGCACAAGAGACTTACAATAACATTAAAGGAGCTGCAGGAATTTCTGGGAAGTACTGGTCACTCCCTGCATGTGACAGCCATCCCTTCTATTCTTCACATGTCTGGACTAGGTGGTAGGTTAGCTAGACGGAAGGCTTTTCTCATGAAAAAGCATTCAAGTCAGCGTATATTACCCCAAAATATGTGGCAAACTGGGTCATCATCTGATGAGACCAAGGTAGAACTTTTTGGGTATAATTCTAAAAGAATGGCTTCAGAAGAAGAAGAATGATATTTTGGAATGGTCCAGAGTCCAGATCTAAATCCTATCAAAAATCGGTGGAATGACTTGACAGCTGTATTACAAGAAAAATGTGCTTTAACAAAGTATTAGTTAAGTGGTGTGCATACTTGAGCAACCAGGTTATTGTCATTATTTTTTTTTTTTTTCATCCCTAAAATATTTGCATTTGTTTTTCATTTGAATTGAATGTTTTGCTATATCACATAAAAGGTGGAAAAAGCTCTGGTTGTATTTTTTACTTCACAAATACCTGCCATTTTAACAGGGGTGTGTAGAATTTTTATATCCACTGCATATATACACGCACACGGCCAAATATATGGCAGCAGCACAAGGCATAAAATCATGCAGATACAGGTGAAGAGCTTCAGCTAATGTTCACTGTAAACATCAGAATGGGGTGAAAATTTGATTTCAGTGACTTTGACTATTGGTGCTGTCAGGTAGGCTGATTTGAATATTTCATAAAACTACAGAGCTCTGAACTACTGATCTTACTTATGCAAAATGGTGCAAAAATACACACACACACACACAACATCCAGTGAGCAGCGGTTCAGTGCAGAAATGCCTTGCTGATGAGTCAGGTCAGAGGAGAATGGTCAGACTGTTCTGAGCTGGCAGGAAGGCTACAGTAACAGTAAGGCCAGAAGGAGGAAGAAACGCTCAGTTTAGAACTCACTGTTAGTTTTTACTTGGGGGAGGGGAGCGAGCAGTGCGAGGAACCATTTGAGCAGTGTGTGTGCTCACGTACCTCATTGTTCTTGAGGCAGTCTCTACTGTCTCACTGGCATGCATTCACCTCGGCTGTTCTGACTACTCCTTCATTCTTTGTTTTTTTTTTTTTAAATTTGAGCCATCACGTAGCCTTTTTAATATGAGCAGGTTGAAAAAACTACCATTTGACTTCAAGCAGTAATCAATAGTACGCCCTCAGACCATGCCTCCTGTGTGAAATATGAAATATTACCAGTTTGTTTTTGGAGGGTTTTGTTGGCTTATTTTTGCAATTCTGTGTTTTGCAACACTTTCACTCTTTAAAATTGTGTTTCTTACCTAAATAAGCCTGTTTACTGTACATTAAGAAGCCATTAATATACAAAATCATTTGATTCATATACGCATTATAGTGTTTAAATCAATCAGTGGCCAGTGACCTCTTTTAGAGATTCGCTTAGTGTATATCATATACACTAACTGGCCACTTTATTACGAACTTTTGCATACCTGCTCATTGATACAATTATCCAATCAGCCATTCATATGGCAGCAAAGCGTAAAATCAAGCAGGTACAAGGCCGGAGTGTCACCTAATATTCACATCAAACATCAGAACGTGATCTCAGTTACGCTGAGATTTTCATGCACAACAGTCTAGGTCGGGAAAAATCTCCAGTGTTTGGTAGTTCTGTGGGCAGAAACACCTTTTTGATAAGACAGGTCTATCAAAGGAGAAAGACCATGACTGTTTTGAGCTGAAAGGAAGGCTACAGTAACTCAAATATCCACACTTTACAACCATAGTGTGCAGAAAACAATCTCAGAATGAGATGACGTCAAACCTTGAGGCAGATGGACTACAATAGCAGAAGAATCCATCAGCCAAGAACTGGGATCTGAGGGCACAGATTCACTTAAACTGGACAGCTGAAAATTGGAAGAAACATCGCCTGGTCTTTTTCTAATCTTCAACTGTCCAGTTACAATGAGGTTAGCTCTCCCCGATTCACTGAGATTAAAGCTTCTGACCACACATGATTAGATCATATCAAGTGAAAGAACCAGAGCATAAAATGTAGGTCTTTGTGTTGTCTGTATGGGGTCTATATGTACAGTAGCAGGTGTACTAAAAAATAGGCCACTTTCTTCATTTTCTTTTGCTTTTATTCTTATGCTTCTTGAGATTCATGACACATACATACAGTTGCATACATACAGTTGCAGTCAAAATGATTCAACCCCCATTGCAAATGACGTTTATTGTCAAAATTGACAGACTTTCAGCTGTTTGCAATGAACAAATCAAACAAAAGCAATTGAAATAATTCAACACAACAAATGCTTCAAGGTCTTTCCCCAATTACAACTGAAAATGCAACTTATAATGACTTCTCCAGTTTCAAAATTATTCAACCCATTCATGACAAGCATCTTTAGTACTTCGTAGAGCACCTTTTTGCTGTTATGACCTGCTGCAAACGAGATGCATAGCTTCTGGCAGAATTCCTGAGGAATCTTAGACCATTCCTCATGAGCAATGGCCTCCAGTTCAGTAATCTTCTTGGGTTTGTGTGCTGCAACCGCCTTCTTCAAATCCCACCAGAGATTTTCAGTGGGGTTCAAGTCAGGTGACTCTGATGGCCCTGTAGAATCTTCTAGGACTTCTTCTGCAACCAAGCCTTGGTGGAATTTGAGGTATGCTTGGGATCGTTGTCCTGTTGGAAGGTCCGATGACACCCAAGCTTCAGCTTCCTCACATTCGACATGAGGTTTTCTCCCAGGATTTCCTGATACTTCAATGAATCCATCTTGCCTTCCCCACACTGGAGGTTTCCAGTGCCAGAGGATGCAAAGCAGCCCCAGAGCATCACCAAGCCACCACCATGCTTGACTGTGGACAGAGTGTTCTTTCTTCATTCTTCTTCCTCCAGATATACCACTGATCCATCATGCCGAAAAGTTCCAATTTTATTTCATTGCTCCACAGAACAGAATCCCAAAACTTCTATGGCTTATTTATATGATTTTGAGCTGACTTTTCTCGTGCTTTTGGGTCAGTAGTGGTGTATGTCTTGGAGTTCTGGCATGGAAATCTTCTGCATTTAGTGCGTGCCATACTGTACTCACTGAAACCTCAGTGCCTCTTGCTGCAGGTTTTTTGCAGTCACTTGAGGGTTTTTCACAACCTGCCTTCTCAGAAATCTGGTTGCAGCCATTGATAGCTTCCTTTTTATCCCCCGTTCAGGTATTTAATACATTTTCTACCCCTAGCCAGTTCAGGTATTTCACGTGTTCCAGCTCAAGCACACCTGGTGCAGCTAATGAAGCCCTTGATTAGTTGCATCAGGTGTGCTTGAGACAACACCTGTTTTGCATATTTGTGATGTTGTAAGGGTTTTCTATTGTGGGGGTTGAATAATTTTGAAACTGGAGGAATCATTATAACTTGCATTTCCAGTTGAATTTGGGGAAAGCACTTGAAGCATTCGTTGCTTTTGTTTGATTTGTTCATTGCAAACAGCTGAAAGTCTGTAAATTTTTACAATAAACCTGATTTGCAATGGGGGTTGAATAATTCTAAAATAATTTGAATAACTGTAAGACAGTGAAGGTGACTTTTATTTTTTATTTTTATTTTTTTTACCACTACTACACAGTCCTAGTTATGTGTTAACCAAATAATATTTATTTTCTTTTGCTCAGATTTTTAGAATAACTTTGATAGGTTAAGAATGGGAGGATACAAAAATGTCACATTTTTACCAAAGAAGTTCCCTTTCATAAATTAAACCCCACTTTCCTTTCTTTCTTTCTTTTTTTCCTTTTTTGGGGCGGGTGGGGACGGGACGGGTACATTTCAGTATGTAAAACTATGGTTAATAGTTTAACTATGGTTATCCAGCACTAAATCCAACTACACATAAGATGACGCATGTTCGATTTAAGAAGCATTTTATTCTTCTGGGTTTTAACTGTCTTTGCATTTTCTTTCCTTTCCTCCACTTCACTATAACAGACTCATAGTCATGTATTTAATGGCAGAACGCATGAGAGTCAACATGTGGCACCACGTTGCTTGCTGGGCCCCACAGCAGACACGCGCGCTTATATTTCAGTGACGTCAAGTAGGTGTGGCCAGGAGTGAAGACCGCGCCTTCGCTGTGCGGCCAATCAGATCGAGAACCGGCTTCGCTTAAACCCAGCTGGCTGCTGATATATAACCTCCTCTCACTAGCTGATGCAACGGTGGGAAGAGATAAATCAGCACGGAGAAGTCCAGTTAAAGGAGCAGCGTGAGGAAAACATCTGACACTCCCAGCAGACACACTTTAGCATTTAAAACTAGCTTACTGGTAAGCAAAATACTGTTTGTAGAAATCTGCTGTTTTTAAATGAGTTATATAAGGTTTAACAAGATTAGGAAATACTACATGTGAATGAATTGTTTGAAATGCCTGCAGATAGATGTGGTATTTCATTAACATTATTTCTATTTGCATTCCTGTCTTATTTCAGTTTCAGCTTTACTGGAAATATTTACTGCTCATATTTCTTAGTAGCCATGGTTACGAACAACATTGTGTTAGCTTAGCACACGCGTCGCGTGTCACAGCGAAGTGGTTTCTAATGGTGGGAAGTTCGGATCATTTTACTGACTCGGATCATTGTATCTCGTTCAGCAAAATGAATCATTTCGAAAAAAGAGTCATGTGGCTGTGTCCTAAGGAGGGAGGGGTCGGTCTCTCTCTCTCTCTCTCTGTGTCTCTCTGTCTGTCTGCGCGCGAGCTCAGGAAGAGAAGCAGGTGAAAATGCGGCCTCATTGAGTGTTTATTGCTGTAGGATAAAATAGTGTATGGGTGTAACCTTGAGTGGTTGGGATGAAGATGACACCCTGTGAAACTAGCACCGACTTGAATCTATGTGCATTTTTCTAATCGAGTTATTTATTTATTTCCTGAATCCCACTTGAATGCACTAACACTGCATGTACATTAGAATATAACCCCGTGTGTCGCTGGTCGCATTATTTGAGTCTTTAGTGCTCTTTACAGAGATGTAACTTACGTCTCTGTTCGAGACTCAAGGTGATGTAATTTTAATCTACATCATTTCAATAATCGCACAGAATTCGTTTCCACTCGCATGTCTCCATTTAAACTGCAGCATCCGTCGCTAAGCAGTGTAGTAGCCCCACGTGCCCAGAGTCGGACACTTGACGTCACTTGCGCTGCCTAATGACGTCTTTCTTGCGCGATGATTGGTCGCCGCGAAGGCAGGGCAGTATAGATACTTGGCCACTCCACCTCTCAGCCTTCAACTGCCAAACTGACGCGATAAGCTTTCGACATACGGCGTTAGTTGTCTCTGTGTCACAGTCTATCAGCAGTTTATTTCTTTTGTAAGACCTGAAAAATTCAGCTCTGTCTGACCAGATACCCGTTCGCAAAACTGGTCAGCACTGCCAGAGCTGGTCAAGCGGGTAGCCATTTTGTAATTGTGCCAGCTTGTAATACCTGGTAGAAAGGAAGCCACTATTTAACAACAATAGCTTGACATTTTTAGTCAAGCTATTTGAAAGAAAATAACACAATAAAATAACGCAGTTAGAAAATCTCAAACATTTCTTTTCAAGTTATATGGAAGCTAGAAAATAACCAGCTGGTAAAGATGGACTATCCGATGTGATTTGGCAGCTGGACAGACCAGACTGAATTTAAAAATAAATAAATAATTGTTTAGCAGGACTGCCTTTTCTTAAAGTAGTTTGGTGATAACTGCTTACCTTGTTCTCTAGAATTGTGTATATATTAATTGTAAATAAATGTGTAATTATAAATAAAGGTTTCATAATTTGCCGTACTAATAATGTATATAGCTAGTCGTATGTGGTCCATTACTTAAAATAGCTCCCAATAACTACTTTTTATTTTTTTAACACATTTTTATTCATAGCTAACTGAAGATGCCAGTAGTCCGTGCTTTGACTAAGGTGGCAAAGAAAGCCCTTCTGACCCCTGGATGTGGCTGCCAGGTTTCAGCAGTGGCTGTGCGTCATGTCAGTTTCTCCCCCCGTCAAGTGACGAATGCATCAGATGCCAGCTTTCACTCTGTGTCCTTTTCTGAAACAGATCATCCAAAGGTCCTTATCACAGGTATAACACTCACTATATTTGCCATTGGCTAATTTCATGAATCATGATTAACCGTTCTGTTCTTTATTGGATATCAGCTTGCACAACTAGTGGCCTTTACAACTTTCCTGTTTGATTGATTGTTCTGCTTTTTCATTCCCTTGTAGGTGGCCTCGGGCAACTAGGTGTTGGGCTTGCCAAGTTGTTAAGGTAAGGATGGATATGCATGCTGGGTTTGTGAGTAACAAGTGTATAATTGTCCAGGTCGATATAACATTCTCAGTTTTGGCTTCTCTGGGATATTTAACCTGAAGCTTGGTTTTGATTAACAGGAAGAGGTTTGGAAAAAACAATGTGATCCTTTCAGATATCAGGAAGCCTCCCACCCATGTGTTTCACAGTGGTAAGTGCTGTCTTTGGTTTCCTTCTCTCGTGTAACTGTACTCTGCTAGAGTCTCAAAGCTCTGAGAGCAGGTCTTTCACTGCCTTTCTATGGTTACCAGTATAAACAAAGCAGCCTTTGCAATAGTTCCTGATCGTATGACTGTTGAAAATACAGTTTGGTTTTGAATGTATTCTATGTCACATTTGTCTTATTCAAAACGTAGAAAGCAGTTTGCACGGGACATTTAAATTGCAATTATACACCTGCACTACAGATACTTATGTTTATAGCTGTTTCTTTAAAAAACTGCCTATGGCTTACCAGTCTAACTCACGCTTTTGTACTTCTAAGAGTTGTGTGTTTTGCCAGAAAGGCAATTTGGATAGTTTGTTACACTGGCATCTGTATGATCTAAAAGTCGTCTGACTGCTCAGCATAAAACAAGAAGACATAAGTTCTGATTATGGAAGTGGCATATTTCTTGACCTCTATACAGGCCCCTTTATCTACTCGGACATTTTGGACTATAAGAACTTGAGAGAGATTGTTGTCAACAACCGGATCACCTGGTTGGTGCATTACAGTGCTCTTCTCAGTGCTGTTGGGGAAGCTAATGTAGCCCTGGCCCGGGCTGTCAACATAACTGGTATGTCTAGGTTATTCACTTATAATAATCACTTATCATTTCTATCATTCAGTATAATAAGGAGCTTAAAATGGTTATTTTACATAAATGTTAATAATTTTTTTTTGTATTATTATTAAATGTAAGTTTTAATTTTTATTGCTAAGTGACATGTGCCATTGTCTATGTTCTCAGGTCTTCACAACATCTTGGACATTGCTGCAGAGCATGGGCTTCGACTGTTTGTTCCTAGCACAATTGGTGCCTTTGGCCCAACTTCCCCACGTAACCCGACTCCTGATCTTTGTGTGCAGCGACCTCGTACCATATATGGTGTTTCCAAGGTCCATGCTGAGCTAATGGGCGAGGTAACGCATGCATGCATTCTATATTCACCTGGTCACGACAGCTCAGAATATTGGTCAGTCAACCTTAATTCCTTCTCAACCATTCTTTCTTTCATCCATAGTATTACCATCACCGATATGGTCTTGACTTCCGCTGTCTGCGGTACCCTGGTATAATCTCTGCAGATTCCCAGCCAGGTGGAGGCACGACAGGTACAGTAGCCTCAGTCGCAACTAGAAGTGTAACGATCTGACTATTTGGAGCGATGCATCCATTTAAAAGGAAACAATTGAAATTAGTCAATGCAACAATAATAAATCACTTATTACCAAAAAAGACAAACAGCTCTTAAAACAGCTGTTGAAAAAAATCGGATTTTTAAACTACTTTTGTAAATACTTGATTAGGCTAATGTACAATGTGATTTGGCCATAATTCCAATAGTTTAAAAAAATAGTCCTCTACAATTGAACTGTAGTCCTACTCTAAACAAAGTTGGTCACACATTGATCGGAGGCCACGAGATTGAATCGCATTGTATTGTATCATAGCAGATCCAGTGTTGTCAAATATCAACTTGTTGCCTCATGAATGAAATTTGAAATCATATCAAATGTAGGTCTGATGTTTACACCCGTACTCACATCTGTGCTATATATGTACTTTAGGCTAATGCTTATGACTCGTGATGTATGTCTCACACAGTGCTACTCCCTGCAAGTATTTTTAGCAGTGCTGATAAAATATCAGCCCAAGCATTTAACCTATACCTTACATGTGCATCCTCAAATTTGCTGCTATGATTATCAAGGATGGGAATTCCTTTGTACAAATGGCTAAGAATGTATTATGATGGAAAATGTTGCATCATTCTAAGTCTTGGTCTGTCTTTGATCTTCAGATTACGCTGTGCAGATATTCCATGATGCTGTCAAGACCGGCAAGTTTGAGTGCAACTTGAAGCCAGACACGCGGCTTCCTATGATGTACATTGACGACTGTTTGCGGGCTACGCTCGAGGTCATGGAAGCCCCAGCTGAGACGCTGTCCATGCGCACTTACAACATCAACGCCATGAGCTTCACTCCTGATGAACTGGCGCAGGAGGTCCAGAAACAGCTTCCTGACCTGCAACTCGCATACAAAATCGATCCTGTACGGCAGGCAATAGGTACGAGTCAAGCTGGCCAACATACCTGTAATTTCTACAGTGTTTCATTCAAGTGTGAAACCTGAATTGAGTTGTTTTTTTTTTTTGTTTTTTTTTGTTTTGTTTTACCATTATTATGTTTGTCATATGAGAGATCAAGATCTATTAATCTTCTTGATGTGTGATTATCTTTTTTTCCCTGTATAGCTGACAGTTGGCCCATGAACTTTGATGACTCTAACGCGCGCAATGACTGGGGCTGGAAGCATGACTACGACCTGCCGGAGTTGGTTCAGACAATGCTCAACTTCATTGGTTCAGAGTCCCAAGTTGCCCAAGTCAACTGAATCAAGTCCAAGAAATAGAAGCTTGTACATACATATTCTAAAGACTGATAGCCTTGGAGAACAGAGATCCCTGGTCTGTAAATAATTATTTGCTCTCTGTCTCTTTTGTGCCTGGATTATCTGGAGGAAACTGGATAAGAGATTTATCACTCAAATTAACAGTGAATGTCAATTCTTGCGTGCCCAGAACAGTTACCCAGTGCCCCCCCCCTAAAAATCTGTATAAATTGTAAAGGAAATGAAAACGAATAATGTTCAGTGGCAGGGTTAAGGACTGGTTTCAAGTGGAAATTGCCACCCAATAAAAGAGCAAAATGTTGTCTTGCTGCACTACTTAAATGATGGGTCTGAACACAACAGTGTGTTAGCATACTTTTAACTGAGAAATGCCTACTGTGAGTTAAATAAGAAAGCACGAAACGTTCACTTACGACCAACCCGAACAAATAATGTCCTGCAAACTAATTGTTAACGCTGCATAAAAAAAAAACCCCAAATGGGTAGATAAAAAAAAAAAAAAAAAACTTTGTCAGATGCGGTACATTTTAATACCAGAAGCAGCTAGCATAGCTAGGCAAAATCTAGCTAAGTGTATTTTATTAATACAGATAACATTATTGGAAAAATTGAAGTATCATCATATTCCTAAACTTTCTGATACGTAATGGACTTGTGGACTACATCAGTAATATCAATTTAACATGTTAATCTGCTTCATGAAATGAAAAGCAAGTGTTAAAAACAAGTTAGTAATGATGAATGCTAGAAAATGTTAGCTTAACTATCTGATATACCACCGCAGTACATTAATCACTTAAACAAATTACAAATAAGTTAATTACTGTATATTTTAAAATTATTTTTCTGTAAGTTTCCCATCACAATAAAATCGCTATGTCCAGCCTGTTCAACATGCATGTAAAAGTTATGGCTACAAGCCTAAGAATAAACATTAATGGCATTTGGCAGATGCCGTTGTCCAGAGGGACGTATGTAAGTAAAAGGACGTTACATTTATCTCTTTTTATACAACTGAGCAGTCTTTATCAAGGGCCCAGCAGGGGAAATGTGGCAGTGCTTGGGTTTGAACTCATGACCTTACCATCAATTGTCCAATGCTTTAAACACTGAGCTACCATAAGAATTGTGTGTGTGTGTGTGAATGTAAAATGGAAGCAGGGGCCAGCAGGTGTAATACTAGCATTTTCTTTTATTTTTTTTTCTCCACCCTAGTGTACTATTTATCTATTTATTTAGCGTTTGCTGACAATGAGCTTATTTGTCTTCGATGTCTTGCACCAATAGCTACTTAATGTAATGCATTTGTATCTAATTCTTTCTTTCTATTCTTTTCTTTTTTTTTTAACTACATGGACATTGTTTTCCATATAAGCGCTTATCTTTTGTTTTCCATATGAGCTTGTCATATTAATCATACCTTTTTGTACTTAAAAATGTTAGGGTAACCTCTTTACCTGGCAACATCATTTTGTGATCATAAAATGTCTGTGATCAAAGCCTTTTCCCCCCACTTATGCTTGAATGAGTTGGTTATGTCTTGACTCGGCAAATAGGCAACTTTCAGCAACTGCTATGAATTCCCTGATGAGTGACAGTCTCCTGAGGTGCAGCTAGATTATTATTTAGTTTTTTAAAAAAGAGGTTTTTCGAGAAGCACATGAAATCTCAATACTTATGGGAAATGTGTGATAGAGCTTTTGTGTTAACATTCACAAACCACACTTGGATTGCAACAACAGCAATAATAAAGACATTTTACGACTTCATGTCTGTTTGCCCTTTTTAATAAAAAAAAAAAACACACAGCAAAAAACAAATGGTCAAAATTATT
This sequence comes from Stegophilus panzeri, assembly GCA_024331685.1. Taxonomy (NCBI): domain Eukaryota; kingdom Metazoa; phylum Chordata; class Actinopteri; order Siluriformes; family Trichomycteridae; genus Stegophilus; species Stegophilus panzeri. The sequence goes on from JANDJT010000148.1 coordinate 12,343,318, forward strand.
TTCTAATTTAGATTTATAGTACGTGTTATTTTAAGAAACAAACATACTAACAAACTTAAAATCTCACGTCGAGCCTGAATTCATTCTTTAACTTTCAGAATAGCACATAAAGATGTTGACGACCCATTGTTGGACATGTTTTGCATAAATTGTAAAAATTTTTTGTAAATAAAAAGCTAACATTATGTAAGGATTAGATAGCCGATAACAGCACATGCTCTTTTCAGGCTCAAGCAGGATATGAAATTGTTTAAACAGGTATAATGTTATTGTTCCCAAGAGCAAAGACTAACTGCGTGATTGTGCCTTCATTTGCACTGCGCCTGTTCAAATGACTGTTAGGTTACATAATGTTCTTATCTACAGTATATAGACTTAAATACTTTCCCCCATCATGATATCCAAGATAAACACTGGCTTCCAGATTACATTTCGGTTGTAGTTTCACACGTGTGCTACAAATCTACCAAATGAAATTTGTCTTACATAGCAGGCTGCATGTTTTATGTACAAGACATTGCTGGTCCCAGTAAAGTACTGTATGTTTCAAACAGCAACATCATTTGTGTTTAGTTGCTGATGGCTTCTGAGTTATTGGATATGTGAGAACCCGGTAGTTATTCCTTGCACGTAGGGATCCAGAGGTCCACAGGATCCATGTGTAACATGAGCGAGATAAGGCAGGCAAATAGTCTTAAATAATCCCGTCCAAGTGCAGTGTGACACATGACTGCGATAAATAAAAGCAGTCTTGTTTGTGTTGAGTGTTACGTGAGGGCGGCAGTGTGATTTGGATTAATTTACCCAAGACATGTTAGAAATGCTGAGCATGATTTTTTTTTTCCAAGCACAAAAAGTGTACATTAAAATATATTAACAGTAATAATATGAACTTATTTTTATATTGTAGCATGCCTCTGTTGTATATAACAATAAACTTTATCCGTATTAACGTATTTAACTGTATTTAAAAGTTGTCATTTTTGGGAGACATGATCAGATTTGAACATTTCAAATGCTATAGTGATTAACAGCTTTTTAAAATTGGAAATTCCTGAATAAAATATTGCCTGTGGTGCATATTATTTGAATGGATACACTCTAGTTAGATGGGCAAGCAGGCAGAAATGCAAAAAGATGAAAATAAACAAAATGCAGCTTTTTTTCCCCCTTCTGATACATAATGCTACATCCATCCATCCATTTTCCATACTGCTTAACCGACACAGGGTCGCGGGGAAGCCTAGGGGCCTATCCCAGGGAACTCGGGGCACAAGGCAGGGGACACCCTGGACGGGGTGCCAACCCATCGCAGGGCACAATCACACACATTCACACACCCATTTGCACACTACAGACAATTTAGAAATGGCAATCAGCCTACAACGCATGTCTTTGGACTGGGTTAGGAAACCCGGAGGAAACCGCCGAAACATGGAGAGAACATGCAAACTCCACGCAACACACACCAACATACCAACAGGGCGGCTGTGGCTCAGGTGGTAGAGCGAGTTGTCCATGAATCGTAGGGTTGGCGGTTTGATTCCCATTTCAATTCTTTTCATTTGTAAGCTTTTTGATGATCGGTTTTTGAATGCAACTGTGTATTGTGGAAGATTGTTAACCCTCTGTCCTTGACCCTAGAGTGAATTTAGAGCTCACTCGTTAGGAACTAATGTGTCTATTTTTAAGAGGCATTTTAAATCACGCCAGATGGCATCATAGATGTGACTTCCCATACAAATCGTCATGCTTCATATACTCTATTCAATTCTGTAATGGTGTAAAACCATTACAGAACTGTATTTGACCAACATATGTGAAAGGGAAACACTCACATCCATGCGCAGACCAAAATGTTGCCTGCATTTTTATACCGGATGCTTTTTCATTTTTCTGTGGAAAGCTTGTCTTTAGATGTCTTTCTGTGCATGGTTTATTACTTTTTTTATGCCAAAACATGTTTGACATACCTACCCTTCTAATCATACTGATTTTCATAGACCTGCTTTGTAGAGGCAGGAGTAAAGGATAGATGACTGAAATTAAAACTAAAATACCAAGCTATTATATTTCCCAAATGCTTCCTGGTTTGGCATGAAGTGTTATGCAAGCTGCACACACCCACTGTTTGCCCAATAGGAGAGGCAGAGACTACAGTAGGCCTATTACACAGAAGCTGGGGGGTGCAGTGAGCTCACTGGCTCAGACCCATGATTACTCTGTGTGGGAAATTCCAAAACACTTTGTGGTGCAGCTGTTTGTTTTTTATATGTTAACCTGTGGTATGGGAACCCCAAGTAAACTGTCCTCCACCGTCATATAAAGATATTCTTTTAGATGAGTTTAAACAAGCTTAATTTCAGTATGTGGCCATTTTCCTATTCATTTAACTATACACAATATATTTAGGTAGTACATAACACAGTGGTGCTTGAAAGTTTGAAAGGTAGAATTTTCTATATTTCTCCATAAATATGACCTAAACCATAATCAGATTTTATTTAAACAAATGAGACAAATGACACAAACATATTATACGTGAGGCAAATGATCCAATATTACATATCTGTGAGTGGCAAAAGTATGTGAACCTCTTGGATTAGTAGTTAATTTGAAGGTCAAATTAGAGGCAGGTGTTTTCAATCAATGGGATGACGATCAGGTGTGAGTGAAGAGGGAAGAGGGATCTATCAGAGTCTGAGCTTCACAACACATGTTTGTGGAAGTGTATCATGACATGAACAAAGGAGATTTCTGAGGACTTCAGAAAAAGAGTTGTTGATGTTCATCAGGCTGGAAAAGGTTACAAAACCATCGCTAAATAGAATGGACTTCACCAATCCACAGTCAGATTGATTGTGTACAAATGGAGGAAATTCAGGACCCAGGAATGGTCGACCAACAGAGATCACTCCAAGATCAAGATGTGTAATAGTCTGCGAAGTCACAAAGGCACTCACGGTAACTTCTAAGTAACTAAAAGTCTCTCTCACATTACTAATGTTAATGTTCATGAGTCCACCATCAGGAGAAGACTGAACAACAATGCTGTGCATGGCAGGGTTGCAAGGAGAAAGTCACTGCTCTCCATAAAGAACATTTCTGCCCCTCTGCAGTTTGCTAAAGCTCACATGGATAAGCCAGAACACTACTGGAAAAATGTTTTGTTGATGGATGAGACCAAAATAGAACTTTGTGGTTTAAATGTGAAGCATTATGTTTGGAGAAAGGAAAACACTGCATTCCAGCATAAGAACCTTATCCTTATCTGTGAAACATGGTGGTGGTAGTATCATGGTTTGGGCCTGTTTTGCTGCATATGGGACAGGACGACTTGCCATCATTGATGGAACAATGAATTCTGAATTATACCAGCGATTTCTAAAGGAAAAGGTCAGGACATCTGTCATGCAGCAAGACAATGACCCTAAACACAAGTCATTCTAACAAAGAATGGTTACAGAAGAATAAAATGTAGTTAAAGAAGTTAATGTTTTGAAATGGCTAAGTCGAAGTCCTGAGCTTAATCCAATAGAAATGTTGTGGAAGGACCTGAAGCAAGCAGTTCATGTGAGGAAACCCACCAACATCCCAGAGTT
>JANDJT010000148.1:12347019-12386039 GCA_024331685.1 Stegophilus panzeri
CATCCCAGAGTTGAAGCTGTTCTGTACTGAGGAATGGGCTAAAATTCCTCCAAGCCGATGTGCAGGACTGATCAACAATTACAGAAACGTTTAGCTGCAGTTATTGCTATACAAGGGGATGTTGGATATTGGATCATTTTCCTCAATAAATAAATGACCAAGTATAATATTTTTGTCTAATTTATCTACTTTATCTACTTTTAGTACTTGCAAATCTGATGATGTTTTAGGTTGTATTTATGCAGAAATATAGAAACTTCTAAAGGGTTTGAAAACATTCAAGCACCACTGTACATATAAAATACTTGATCTAGACATTTAAAAGGCACTGTAAAGTATCTGATTGCAAAACCTCTCTTTAACAGTTAATTTGCAAAGACAGCACACAGAAGCCATTTAATGGAATTGCTCCAAATGCTGACTGCTGATGGTGACATTTTGGTGACCTTTTAGTCAAATTCTTCAGAGTCAGTGGGAGAGTGAGTGTGACAGCAGGTTTCAGTGAGCCATCAAAAATTTTTATGTTGTTGTTTTCCATTTCTCTCAGCACACACGCTATGTTACTGTGTGTACATATGACACTGTATCCATATAAAAGGAACATTACTGCATACTCAACTTCTATCATCATTTGTATAACATTGGAATGCACATGTTATTTTGTGGCACTGTTTTTTTTTTTGTTTGTTTGTTTGTTTTTTTGAAGGACTCAGCAGTTATATTTTAAAATTTGTACAGTCATAAATAAACCCTTTATTCTTTACTGATTAAGATTTTCTTGAGACAAGGCAAACAACTCTTATCATTCCACATTTCTCTCTCCAGCCAACTGTAATGGGTATAGGACTCAAGGTTACAGCTAAAATATATTTGTAGTACCAGATTTAGATACAAAACTTGGCATGGCATCCTTTTTGGCTTTAGTTACAAGATAAGTGGTATGGAAAATAGACGGATGGACGGATACCCTAAACTGTGACCCTGAAATACACAAGACATGTAATATAGTAAAATGATACTTTTCCGCCATCTAGTGTTGAAAAGCTGGCAATAAAAAAAAAATTCTAATAAGCCTGTCTAAATTATACAGAAACACGGAGAATTTTGTAAATAACATATATAAAAAAACATATTTCTCTAATTGCAGAAATGCTATATAGAAGCATATATGCTAAATCTTCCAAAAAATACTTCCAATCAGGCACATGAAAGACAGCCTCTCGGATTCGGCCCATGTGTAACAGGACCCCGAGATGTCCATGCTTGCTGAGCGTGAGTTCATAGTTTATTGTACATGTATTGTTGTGCTTATTGTTATTATTATTTTAAATTATCTTTGTAGGAAATGTGTGTATGATGTGCAGCGGCATTTGTGGCCTTATTTGCAATCCCTGAGTTTTCCTTTTTCGAACATTCTGCTCATGTGTTAGCATGTATGCTAACCGGTTTCAACCGGCGGCTATGGCTCAGGTGGTAGAGCGGGTTGTCCACTAATCATAGGGTTGGCGATTCGATTCACGGCCCACATGACTCCACAAGCCGAAGTGTCCTTGGGCAAGAACCCCAGGTTGAACTGAACCCCAAGTTGCTCCCGATGGCAAGTTAGCGCCTTGCTTGACAGCTCTGCTACCATTGGTGTGTGTGTGAGAATGGGTGAATGAGACACAGTGTAAAGCGCTTTGGATAAAAGCGCTATATAAGTGTAGACCATTTACCATTTATCTGCTCTCTTTGCTTTCAATTTCTGCTTTCCTCACATCCTTCTTCTGAATCAGGGATTGTCTAATAGCGGGACATGGAGATTAAATGGAAACTGACTTTAGAATAAACTCAAACTCGTGCTGTCACACTCCATAGTGATTAAACTGACGCTGGTTTCTTGTCCTGTTGATTTGTTCAGCTCGTCGAAAGCAGAAGTGGTCTGTGGACCCGAGGAACAGCACGTGGAGCAGTGATGACTCCAAGTTCGGCCAGAAGATGCTGGAACGAATGGGCTGGTCTAAAGGGAAGGTAATTAAACTGGTGCATCTGTAATCTGAGCTATACCACACAGCTGTTGAGTTTTTCATTCTGGTCAGAAGGTGAGGATTAATTTCCTATAACAGCAGCTCTGACTGCAGTGTCAGTGTTCCGATTAGCTAGTCAGGGTGTGTGCGCATGCGCACTTCGCTTTTGCAAGCCCATATATTTACAGTGTTGGAGACGTTGTTCTGATCCTCCGTGCTGGGGAAAAAAAACCAATAGAAACTCTCATACAATTTGTAATGGTTATAATGGGAATTGCATTGGTTTTAATAAACTGTAATGGTCTTTGTGGGTCTTTACTGGTAATCTGTTGCTTTCTATTCGTAGCATGTTATATCTAGTGGATACCATTAAGGACTGGTAATGGTTTTAATGCTTAGCTAATGGTTTGTAATGGTATTTGTACCAGAGGATTTTGAGGGAATGACTGTTTATAGCTGCTGTAGTGTAAGTAATAACAGAACGAATCTGTCCCAGACAAAACATTAAATTTTATTAAATAAACGCTTAAAAAGCATTACGGTTTAGAGGTCGACAGATTTTACCGATAACTAAGTCGGGTGGTACCTACCGATAAACCAATTAAGTTTTTAAAATTGATACTGAATGAAAACATAACACTCGAAGTAAAATACTGCTGAACTTTATGACAAAAATAACAATACTGACTACCATGAAAATGTACTGTACTTTTCATAAACTATATATATTTACATTTACTTACTCACTCTTAGGGTCTTGGCAAAAGTGAGCAGGGTGCTACAGAGCATATCAAGGTTAAAGTGAAGAACAACAGCTTGGGTTTAGGCACCTCAATCAACCACGAGGTGAGAGCTTGCACTGATCTTCTGTACCTTTTCATTCTATTACTTTATTTAATCATTTGAACTGCTGAATCATTATAATTGGTGCGATTGTGATTTTGCAGGATAACTGGATCGCTCATCAGGATGATTTTAATCAACTTCTTGCTGAACTGAACAACTGCCATGGGCAGAACAGCACTGAAGGTAACACATGCTTGCTAATTTGTTGTAATGTATTAAGGGTTGGTCTGCTTCTAGTGCTTAATGGCAGTTAAAATAAATGAATAATTAAGGCTTTATGATTTAAGAGTGTTTAACATTTACCACACCTTTTTCTTTTTAAATACCACTTGATGGTGCTGTTGTATGACAGGACACAGTGGACAAGCTCAACTGTCAAACGGCAGTTTGCCGTTACTACACTCCTGTGTAACTTCTCGAACGATTTAGTTAATAAACCCTCTTTTTTAATACCATGCGATTTCTATCTGCTTTAAGAGTTTCAGAGCTGGACAGTGCAATGAACAGTGCATTTATTTCCTGTGACCGTCAAGATTTGATGTTGATCGCAGTTTATTCTTGAATTCTGCTGTGTGTACAGAGCCATCCCCAGAACAGACACAAGGTTTCAGCTTGGAGGAGAAATCCAAGACGTCTAAAAATAGGGTCCATTACATGAAGTTCACCAAAGGTAACACCGAGTCCGTGCTGTATGAGCGAACTCTCATGATCTGTTCAGCTCAAAATGACCTGACTGAAAGTCTAGCATGAGTAATAATACAAATGAAGCTGTACATGTTTGATTCAGTTTGTGATGAATGAACTTGAAGTCTTTTTAAGAATTCTGTTTCTATTATACAGATGATGTTCAGGGTCATTTGAGCTGAGAATAACAAAGGTGAAATATTTGGTGAAAATGACAGGCATTACTGTTCTGTTACTGTTAAAAGTAAACAAAAACCATTTTAGTTGCGGTCACATTTTCTAAATATCTTATTTACACTCCGCAGTCATGGGAAAGTGTTTTGGGGCTCCATCTGTATTACGTATATTTAATTTAAAAATTGAGTTTAAAATAGATGTTAAAATGGGATTGTTTAATACACACACAACACAGGGTTAAATCAGGGTTCTAGCTTTCCTGGACTTTTGCGCATATGTGTGGTGGCCTGAGAAATCCAGTCAGATGTCGCTGTGGGTGAATTCTGGATAACGGACCAAAACTAAAATCTTTGAGCAAAATGATTTTTTTTTTTTTGTCAATAGTATATTTTAGTATACATTTTACATAAATTACAGGGTGTCTCAGAAGACTCTGTATATCGGGGAAATGAACACTTTCTAGCAAAACATTCTCCACATGATGTCATTTCTTTGTAAACACACAGAGTCGTCTCTCCCAACTTTAGCTCACAGTTTGGCAACAGAGTCGTGTGTGTGATGTGCTTGCCATGTTTCCTGTTAAAGTCCATCGCAACCTTGCGACAGCTTCCTGATCCAGCCATGAGAATGATTTCAGTACGGTCTTCTTTTCTCAAAGGCGTTCTCAAAGGTTATCTGAAAAAAAAAATATATATAATATAAACTGAGTATGAAACATTAATAAATATATATATATTCTTTTTCATTTATATATATAATATATATATATATATATATATATATATAAACTAAGTATGAGACATTGTGATAAAAAAGTGTTCATTTCCCCTGAGTATGAAGACTTTTGGAACACACTGTATGTGGAAATGTTTTAGTCTACTTTCTAACCTTGCCTTGGCATCAAGTCAGTTTATCATTGCTAAATTCAATCAGTGTTCTTAAAGATGTCTCAAATCTGGCGACGCGATTACCTGACACAGTGAACGTCACTTGATGAAGTTGCTGGATGGCTACGTGGGATGGCGAAATGGACATAAGTGTAATAAGTTCAGTTTGAAATCAGTGCTTCCACATTCTGTACAGATGAAAGTGGTTTAAATGACCTGTTAACAAGAAATATAGGCCAGAGAACTGACTGAATGATTCAGTGGTTATTTAACCGTCGATGTTAATGAGGACAGAGAGTGAAGAGACGACGACGAAGCTCATGTTGAATGACTTTTCCCTCAGACAGTGAGACATACTGATGTGGATGAGGTGATAATCACTCATTTCCCCATTGATGAATTGTAATTCTTGGCAGTAATGTTGTTTTTTCATTAGTGGATTGTGTTACAAATGTAGAGGTAGGTGGATTTCTCAGTGGTATTGGAACTTGTGGTTGAGAGACATGCAAAAGGGAAACATATCTGAGGTTCGGAGAAACCTGTTTTCCCAGAGTGATATAGAAGAAAATGTTCAAACGGTTTTCACATGCTGCCACACACATACTGTTAGTTTATGGTCACATATGTTGTACTGTATGTTGTTAATCAACTTATCTGTGTTCATAGATACTCTAAACCTTGACTAGGCTCATGCGTACCCTTTACTTGTTTGTGCAATAAATGCCTGTGTATTTATTAGCATGTTCCTCAGATGTTAACCTCTTTTATCCCTTGCTGCCTTTGGCAGGAGTAGCAGCAGTGCTCATGGGTCAGTGCTGCAATAGATCAGCCTGCCGGGACACTGAGGTCAACTTAACCAGGGAGGGACTTAAACCCACCTGTGCAATTAGCTTTGGAACGTGCCAGGACTTTCCCGACTTTACCAGTTTCACTTGCAAAGCTCTAAATCTTTGCTTATTTTTGACTGCATGTATCTGACGTTAAATCCGTAACGTTCAAAGCTGCCAAGGGTCCGTAACCAGAAAAGACTGACCTTGTCAGTGGTCATGCTTATGTTTTTGATGAGAAACCAAAATCCCCCCCCTCTCATCTTGATGTTTTTGAAAAATGCCAGGAATGTGGATGAAAGGTCTCTCATCTTTTATCGCCCACAAGTCACCGTTGCACACAGCTTAAAAGCACGACTTCCTGTTTCCTGTGAAGAGCACTGGCTGATGCATTTGCGGCTCAAAATGGCCTCAATCAGTGCCTAATGAGCGTCGCAGATAACAGCGAGCCTGGGAGCATGCTGCCGTCGTCGTGATTTCAGGCACTTTATTTAGCCTTGAGACGGACGTTTGTTGTCCTTACAGACAGGATGAGAGTGGATGTTCTCAAAGGTAGATCACTTATAAGAGTGCATGTCCTTAGGCAAACCTTATTCCTGAGCTTCAGGCTTGGGACAACCTCGCTGAACTCTGGGCATCTTAACTGTTCGTGGTCATGGAGTGGAAACTTTTCTCGCAGTACACGTTCAGTGCGTTTTTGAAGGTTAAAGTGCAGTTTAAGTTTAATAAACAAAGTAATGGGTCTATTTTTCAACGCTTAACTGATACACGTTGAGGACGTTTACCCCCCTGAAAGAGCTAATGCTCAGGTTTCAAATGCATTCCTTGTTATTGGATTTGGGTGCGATCATTTTTCTGTTGCCTTCGTTGCCCCCGTCTCTCATGACATGATGTCACACCTCTTCCTGCTGTTGGGATTAAAACTACATAACAGAACCAGAACTTCAGCTTTTTGTGTCCTGGTTACCATCGATGCGAATGTGGTTCCCTAGCAATCAATTTCTAACATTAAACTTAACTGACTGGCTAATAGCTATGTTTTTTTGTTTTTTTTTTGAGTTAATGTCCACTGCTTTAAGCATTAAAGCAATCATATCCTTGAGCAACGTTACTTTGTCATCGGATTTCACTCTTTGGATGGGCACAAGGATAATGTCCAAGTCTCCAGGCACGGTTTTGGTTGCAGTGTGTTGGGTATTGTCAGGTCAGGGATTTAGCAGAGATAAACCTGTTACATATGTAGGCAGGCAGTATTCAGCAGGTGCTTATGCGATGCTATAGTTGCTGAGGTTTAGTGCTCTTCTGCAATGTGTAGACATGTTACCTGTTTTGGTTTGGCAGAAATAGGAACATAAAGCAGGAGGAGCACTAATCTCTTCCCACACCATCCTGAGTAAACCCAGAGCAATGTACAGATGGCAGTCAGAGCTGAATTTGAGTCATGATTTGAAAAGAAATGTAGGGATGCTCCAATCAGGATTTTTGCAGCCGATAGTGATTACCGATTTCTTGTCATCATGATCGGCCGATCCCGATCGTTCGAGCTTTATATAAGTGATGTGTAAGCTGTCCGTTGACCGTCACTGTTAACCTTTTTTTTTCTTCCAGATAAAGTAATACCACAGATGTTGCCTCGGTTATATTATTTACAGTAATGTTGTAGATTATTGTTTTAACTGAGGATTAAATAAATAAGCCCAACAAATATTCATTTTCCAGTGAACATTTTAATAGCCCTTTAAAAATACACGGCGAATGGCAAATTTTTCATTGTTTCTTGAGACCTCGTAATAATCCCACAATAAGACTGCAGCGCTAAAGCTTAACCTCATCATGTGTTTTATGTCCTCGCATGTTTTATGTCGTCAAATTGCGATCGGTTCAAATTTAGAGACTACCGATCGAGTCATAGAATTCTACCGATTGGCGGCCGATCGATCAGAGCATCCCTAAAAAAAATTTATCTAATCGTTTAAATGTTAAGAATAAGAAGCAGGTGATTATTGCGAGCAACCTTCATCATGTCTGTCATACCCTGCTCCATTTGGATCTCTTGCAGGTGATGTATTCCAGCTCTGGGGAAAGGCACTGGCATCTCCACTGCTCACCAAAGGCACTAGCAGTGTAAACCAGTAACCCAGATTTAATTGGCCGTCCATTTATCAAGAGATCTGGGAGTTTTTGATGCACGCTGAACTACAGCACTTTATCATCCATGTGACTGAGTAGGCCAATCCATTACAGAGTAGATGCATAAACCAGTTTTGGACTGTTAGCCAAATAATTGGCCTGATTTTGTGTTTTTCTTTTTTCTTTTCCCCCTCAAAGGGCTTAGTAAGTGTTCATCATATGTGGCAAATGTTATTTATGTTGACTGCTCTTTCAGTTAAAGAAACGCCCCTCGTTTTACAATGATCGTTTTCTGTCAGTTCAAGAATGTACCACACGTGCAAAAGAAAAGATTTGTGTTTCAGAAAGTCTTTTCTTTGAAATGTGAGAGCGAAGCCCAGATAATATCTTGGTGTCTTTTGAGGCACACAGTTAGTTTGTTGGTTGTCAGATTAGCGAGTCCATCCTAAAAGGCTTGTGCGATTTGCTAATATTGTTCGGCACTCACCACCAACTCAACTGTGACCACATCATAGGACGCTGATTGCCAACACACTAGTCAGTGTGGGCTTTGGTGTGTTAATGGAGGTCAGTGGAAAATGTAAAGAGTTCATTTTTGGGCTTTATTTGATTTGTTTGAGCTTGGACTTTTTGTTTAGCTTGCTTACAGGATAACTTGGTTACAGGGAGGCAAGGTCTCGCCTTTGAAAGGCAGAGAGCAAAAGCGCTTAGAGCAATAAATAACGCAGTCTTATCAGGAGCTGCTTTAAGGAAGAGGATGCAGCTGGACGAACAGGCCTGCAGGCCGAGACGGGCGCCTGCACTCTCCTGGAGCCTTTGAGCTGCTGGATAGCGGGAGGCGTGAGGCGGGGGCCGCCCAAGCACCGTTTGTTTTTCTTCGTCCGTTCCATCCTCTGTGACCACGTAGCTCGCCCTCTTTTGCCTTTAAAACCTTTCCTCTCGGCAGGAGTTCAAAACTGTCCCGTGACCCTTATCCGTTTAAATCAATAATTTACACAGTCGAACCTCCTTTTTAAAAAAAAAAAAAAAAAAAAAAAAAAAATACTCATTTGTCAACAGTGTCCAGACAGAGACGTTTTCTTTTTATGTTACAGAAAGCTCATGATGTCTATGATAAACAAAAGACTTTTAAGTAGAAGAGGTTGTTTTGTTCTGCAACAACTGCCACTGGTGTTTTCCATGCCCACCTCGGGATGCTTTTTCACGAAAGCTAATCAGTCAGGTTGGATCAAAGCACAAAGAAAGCAAAGCCCCGTGTTTAAAATTAGCAATGGATAAAAGCATTAAAAAAGCGTGATGACCTACAGATACTATTGTAAAATTATAACATGAGCATTACACAAATATCAATCCTTTTTTCAACCTTTTCCTCATAGGGAAGGATCTGTCCAGTCGCAGTGAAACAGACCTCGCTTGCATCTTCGGTAAAAGAGCCAAGCAGATGAGAAATCAGGATGAGGTAAGATAATCATGTCTCGTTGATTTCATTTATCAGAAAATAAGCTTTTATGTATGTTGTGTCTAGCAAGAGGCCCAGCTCTAAACATTTATCCTGTGGAAACAGTCATTTGAGAGATGTAAAAGTCAAACTTTTGGTCACAAACTCAAACATGAATGATTGTTGGGCAATATTCCTGATAGCTGTTCACTCCAATTTAGTGTCCCCGTAAGCACAGCTGACCTGCTCTGGGTGATGAGTTGCTTGCGGCAGGCCGTGAGCTGATTATTACCCATGTCATGGCATACAGTTCAGGGGAAAGTGCAGAAATCCCATTAACGGATTAACATCCCCACTCTCTGTTCCACCTCCTCCAGCACGGTCACATCAGGTACATTACTGCAGTCAGCATGTGACTGAGCACCATCACCGAGAACATGTTAGCGGCTGTCCTACAGGGCACAGGAAGTGATGAAATGAACAAAAAAAAATCTTTTCTGAGAACTCCTTATAAATCCCTGGGTTGTTAGTTTGAAGTTGGGAGGATTAAGTTGTTTCGGGGCTTACAAAGACTTTTCAAGTTAACTTGGTGTGTTGTTGCTGCTTTTGCACGTAACCAGTAGAGGTCCTTCTGTAGAGGATGATGTATGACCTGATCACGTATTATGAACATGTCAGCATGTTTACCCTTTAGTTTTAGCATGAACCTTTTAATAATGACGTTGTGAATATTTTTCCTTGTGGTTTTTCATTTTAAGTTTATTTCTTCATTTGGCTTTAAATATACAGCTCCTACAGTCAGCAGTTGAAAAGAAAAAAAAGACTATTGATCTCTCAGGTTGTCCTGTGACCTCGTCTGTTTTGAGATTTGCAGAGGAAAAATATAAAACATTGCCCAAACATATGGCAGTAAATTTGGGTAATCTTTTTAGCTTGCTGTATATTACATCCATTCTTTGGATATGCATGTTTACATTAGGTTATTTCCATGTCCTTCATTAATTTTCATTAAAGGGGAGAGTGATATGGCAAAAATATCATATCGCGATGCTCAAAGGCATTTCTACCATGTATGTATTGCAATATACAGGTTTGCTCACACACTGCCAGCAGTACAGTAATGATGCATTTTTCAAGAATGCAAAAGTTCGATGATACTTTATATACTGTTTATAAATTTTTTTTGTATTTACGAGAGCATTTTTAGTTATAAAAAATAAACATTTAATACTGAAAAGGATAGAAAACAAAAACGATTGTGATATTTGAACAATCTTTAAACAATTTTAAAGATTAGCTGAAAACACCACATCAGCTGCTTCCGGTCAGTTTGTAATTTTCTTTATTTAAAAAAAAAAAAAAGATATCACTATATCCACAGTATCTCAGGAACACATAATGTGTCATAATTTATGTGCCATAATTTCCTCATATCAATATTATATCGTCATCTGGCTCAGTCCTACTTCGTCATAAGAAAAGGCTGTGGATTTTTCACCGAAGCATATCTGATAGTGCTTTGTGCATGAATAATTCCTTCTCCTCACCCAGCAGGTGACACACAATGGCCAGCGTTCCTGCTTTGCCCAAAATTGGAGATGTTGGCAGTGTGTTATTTTTTCCCCCAGCAATCGTTTTGTTCTGGTTTGCTATTGTGCTGGTCAGGAGGGACTTCATTGACCAGATCGAAAACCAATCTGAACATGGGCACAATGGCATCCCATGAGACTTTGCTGCAAGGGCTGGTCACAAGCCCGGGAAAAGAGCGACCAGTTAGGCCTGTTGAGGAAGTAGTGTGTGTGTGTGTGTGTGTGTGTGTGTGGGTGTGTGCGCGCATTCATGTGTAAACTCACAAAGTATTAGATGCATTCAGGACACACAGTGTCCTGTGTAGTGTATTCAGTGGCTACAGTACACAGGAACTGTATCATTTTTATGAGTAACTTCACAGCTAGTAGTGACGTATTGGTAAGCGGGAAAAGCTTCTTGAGGTCGTGAGTCATATTTTTGGCCAGTCTATCTTCTCTGATGTCACGTTTCTCTGATAACACGTATACCATCATGTTTGTGCCTCTTGTCGAACCTCCGATGTCAAAGCAGTCCGAGAGCTGAGGACTTCTTTCCATTCTTGGTGAAGTTGATGGGACTGAGAGCTGACTGTGGGATCTCTTGGTCCTGGTCTTGGCAGCGATTTGTCCCACCTCTTGCACCAGGGGTTTTCCTTCTTCATTCAGCTTCCTGCCAGGTCCTTATCTCGTTTCACAATGCTCCCTGACAAACACACATACTACGCACACGTACACACTCACAAAAGGCTGTCCCAGCACACCCCTGCTCACCGGATACCCCTTTACCGTACTTCGCTGAGCCAGTGGGGAAAGGAGCAGCGTGTACCTCAAGGATCCCGTACATTGCTTCTGTGTCACTTCAGTATTGACTTTAATGATGCGTAAGGGCATTTCCTCATGCTTTCAGAAGAAGTAACAGGTCATGTAGCCTTTTGGAGTCTCCTAATCATGCTTCCCCGAGTACAACTTGAACCACAGCAGGCATCTCTATCATGAGCATTCATTTTTAAGGACAAGCTGAAATCAAACCTGACGTTTTTTACCTTGTTGGATCATTGTGCACAATACGGCTGATCAATATGAAGATATAATACTATCACTGTCACAACACACTTCTCTGAGAGATTACGGTATATTTATAAAATAATTTTTTAAACAGTTACATACATTAACAGTTCCTTTGGATGCAGCTGATTTTATGGTAAATTTGTATTCCGTTTTTAAATTCAATCATTTTTAATGATTATTATTTTTCTCCTTTTCATTTTTAAATCATTTATTTTGTATTTATTAGTATGCATCACCGAACAATTTTTTCAGAGGTATTTTTCAACCCTGATGATTTGCTGACAGTTTATTAGTGAATCTGTATACTATTCACTTCAGTTCAGTCTTATTTGTAGAACGCTTTTAACGATGAACATTGTCCCGAAGCAGCTTTACAGAAATATATCCATTTAAACATATGAATTTATCCCTATCTACTACACAGGTACATATCTTTAGTCGTAAAAAATGTCTTCACGTATTCTCCTAATGTAAAACCCACCGCTATCTTGTTTTTCCTCTAATCTTCAGTTTTTGACTTCATTGTGCATGGACTGGTGGAGGGAAAATAATATTAACCAGTGTCATATCACAGCATCATCATTATCGGTCACTCTTTCTTATCTTTACTCCCTGTAATCATCACGTGAAGACACTCGGCTCTCTCATTTGAAAATGTAGTTATAGAAGGAAAATATTTTATGAAATGTTTTATTGTATATTTTCTTATTTACTCATAGTAGTGGAATCACCAGCCTTCCAGAAAGGCCACTTTAATGCTCACTCATGCAGTTATCCAATCAGCCAGTCAAGTGGCAGCAGCGTAATGCGTACAGTGGCTACAGTTGGCACAGGCTCACTAAGACGGGACCATTGAACATGTATTAAAAAAAAATTTTTTTTTTAAAAGCTAGGCAATGTATAGGTACTGTAGCCTCAGATTACTGTTCTTGGCTGCCAGGAGTGGAACCCGATGTGTCTTTTTGCTGTTGTAGCCCATCCAAGTTACAGTGGGCATGTTGCATCTTGCATAAGGGGGGAAATATATATTATTACTAATTTTGCACTTATCTAGCCTATATAGTACATACAGACATTTTCATAGTCGCCAAATTAAACTATGTACTGTAAAAGAAAAGTCAGTTTTGATCAACTTAGAAGATCCGACTAAAAATTCCCTCTGTGTCTGCAATGCCGGAATAAATGAAACGTCTAGATCTTTGAATAGAGCGTTTAGCTATGAACCCATTTGGATTAATCTGTAGGTTACTTCTCACACTTTGTTTACCCAAAAAATGTGTCACGGGTGAAGTGACACACTTACTTTACCTCACAGTTACTTTTCCTCAGAAAAGTACTTTTACCTTTCTTTTACCTGCTTTACCTCGGAAAAGTACTTTTACTTTTTTTGCTGATATTCTCTGTAAATCCGTCCATGAGGATCATTCTTTGATTGTCAAACCAAAAAAGTTGGCAAATTTGTGAGATTTACCTGCCACTTCTTCAAACAGACTCTACCTTTGGAATAAATTTTAAAGATGTGATGCTGTAAAAAAAATTTATTTCACAGCTTTCAAAAGTTTGTGTTTTTTTTGCGCATATTAACGGAAAGCCAGTAAAGTGTTGCACTTAGCTTTAGGGATTTTGATGTTTTTTTTATTTTGGACATTTTGGGGTTTTTTTGGAGTGAGTTGAACAGCATTTTTTCCCCCCTCTTATTTTTTTTATGGTGGAGAATACATTTTTTTTGCTATTGCACAGCTCAGGGATTTGAACATTTCACACTAGGGGTCTCTGCTCATCTCGGTAAGACACTTGGCAATGATGAATGGTCTGTGTATTTGAAGCGAAGCAAGTTGATGGTTTTTGAAACAGTCATTGTTTGTGAGGATGTTTATGGGAATAAACATTCAGTTACAGATAAAGGCGGTGTGAACGAGCAGGGAGTAGTAGCAGCTACTCTTTCAATTTTCAGTCTTTTTAACCATGTTTCTTTCTTCGATTCTCTTCAAGTCTCTCTCATTCTCTCTCTCTCTCTCTCTCTCTCTCTCTCTCTCCCTCTCCCTTGGGGGGTTTAGTTAGGCTGCAGCATGGGGTGTAGGGATGTAGGAGTGGGTTTGATTTATCTCGCAGCCCTCTCGCACCCCCTCCACTCCAGCAGGCCTGAAAGAAAGAGCCGAGTTTGCTTGAACGTGGTGCGGTTAGCCAAGCCCCAGCATTAGCTGAAATAAAACCCTACTGCCGCTGGTGAAAAATGTCCTGTGATTGGCTAATTAATCAGTCAAAAGGAGAGCGTTGCGGCCTGTGACTTGAGGGACCCTAGCGGGCGACCGCTGAGGGCCTGCTGATAAATGGACTCCCGCCTGCTTCATACATCAACCAAACTTAGTCATTTTTTACCACTGCTGCGTGCGTCAAAGCTGGATCACCGAGGCCTACACTTTTGGCTTCTTTTTTTTCTCCCCTGCAATTTCATCTGTTTGCAGAATTTTTTGTCACTTTATTTGTGTATATAAAATAGTTGTCTGGCTTATAAGGTAACTTAGTGTGAAGGCTTGTAGATTTTTAAGAAAACTGGTCAAATATCATTTAATTTCTTGAACATTTATTGAGGGTACTTATAATAATAATAAAAATAAAAAAAAAAAGATTTGCACACTTGCTATCACATCTACAATAGTGAGACGATGTTTGGATTAAGTTAATGATGCGAGGTATTTAGCCTGTTGATGTCTCTTTGTTTATTTCAAATTGTGTGTTTGGCCACCTGTTGCTGGTATCCAGATAAAACCTGATGTACAGGTACACTGTTTGCATGCCTAAGCCGTGTTTAAGATTTTTTTTCATTGGGGAGGATGCATATTAACACTGTGTTAGCTGATTCTGATTCATTGAGCCTGTTTTATTTATTTAGATATTTATTTTTGTATTCCTGATATACTCTAAACCATTGCCTCTAATACAGCTTGATGTGCTTCATTTAAATGTAGGACTTCTTCATGTTTGGCTGTACCTGGCCTTCCCACTGGCTTTCTTTTGAGTCAGTTTGATATCTCCATTGAGCTTGTTTCCAGGGGTTTGCGTAACCCTTGGCGACCTCTCTCACTCCCACACCAATGCTGACACAAAGCAGCAGGACCAGCGGGTGGCACCTGTATCCCCTCATGGTCCACCCACGCCCGTCTTCTTGAAGAATCGTCCAACAACTCACTCGTCCATTCCCCTGATGCAGCTGCATCCCCAAATGAGGCGCGATCGCGTCAGCATGGCCGCTTGGCAGATGTGGCAAAGCGATGAGGAGCAGCAGCATCATAGGATGCTAGAGGGATTTCCACTGAGTGTTTGCTGATGAGGCTAAACTTTAAACCCATGGTGCTCCCATCACCAAAGCCTAACCTGTGTAGAAAATTTCCTAGAACTGCCTGATTTTTGATGAAATGGGAATCTTGACGGGGTTATTTTTTTGGTGTAGAATTGAGAGTACGATTCTCACTTATGATTCTTTGATCAAATTTGTACTGCTTCTTTTTTCAAATCAGAATTTAGGAATATTAGCATGCTAAGAATACAGCGTGTCTTCCCAATGTTAAAAGAAACCAGAAATATAAGCAGCTTAAATAATTGTTGGAACGTTTCTTTTCTGAAAAACGTGCTCTATGCTTAATGTGTCGCTGGCACATGCCGCCATGACTCACTCGGCCCGTTCACCTTTTCACACATTTTGTTTAGTAATTAAAATTGAGTACATAATATTTTTAGGACAAATTTATTCCTTCTCAATATGAGCAGGCATTTGGATCAATTTAAAATTCACTCGTATCTGTTCGACGACGTTTCTCCTCTTTGTCTTCTGTAGACTTGCCTCGCTTTCAGGAGTATGCGTGAGGTCACGTGGTACCTGGTCTACGGCCACTGGATTGGTTACGGTGAATTACAGGAGAACAGTGACGCTGCAGAATTAACACGGTTCTCGAATCAAATTGCATTGAGAAACAAATGAGGTTGCAAAGATTTTTGTGCGGCCCTAAAATATAAAATATTTCAAATATTACTTAAATATTTGATGTCATGCCAGCATATTTTAAAGTTTTGATGGTGTTTATAGTTTTTATTTATTACCATTTCCCCACACATAGTTTTCTTTCTCCCAGCTCCTGACACACTCAAGACAGTGTTCATCGACCATTTGGTAAAAGAGAGCAAAATTATGGACTGTTTGTCATCTCTTTGCTTGAAATTTCTTCTCCTTGGCAGTGATTTCCTGAAGTTTTGCTCAGTTGCTCATAAACACTGAACAATATCAAAAGAGAAAGCGTTGGTAGCTTAATTTTCAGCTTACAGCTTTCTTATTTGGCTCATTTGAATTAGCATTTTTCAGGAATTAGGAGAATAAATGCTACTTTTTTCCCCTCCTGTATATAATGTTTTTATATGTAAATTAAACAATGTATGTAATGCCAGTATCAAAAGATAGGTTTAGCAGAAACAGATGCCCGTTCAGTTATGTGCCACTTAGCCTTATTGTGCGCTGATGAGAAGACACTAAGGTAAACTTGCACAACCATGTGAGTCGGCACGTTCAACTATTGCTGTCTGACCGCTTAACCTCAACCACTGTGTTTTGTTTGAAGTCAGGGAGCGTTAATTCATATCAGATAACATCTAATTGCCTTAAACAAAAGTGTGGCCTCCCTCGTGACTGTTGACAGGGCTCTGTTTCTGCCACCATGGAATAATAAAGAAACAAGCCAAACTGACAACCGCCCTGTCCTCGCTTTCCCTCCTCTCCATGCCCCTGAAACCCCCTCCTCCTCCACTGACGGCTCACTCTGTGGCTGTCTGGCTGTGCCAATCTGTTGACACGTACAGATTAGTGCTGCTGTGGAGGGAAACAAAAGGCAGTGCGCGGTAACAGGAATAGCCGTGTGGTGCGGTAGCTGCATGCCTGGGCAGGACTGCCCTGGCAGGGTGATTACAGCACAGCGGAGGAAGCTAACTGCCTGCCACTCCTCCGAGCTGCTGCTGTTCCGGAGGCCCTGGCTCATGTTTAATCACTGCCCTTTTTTAATCGAATAAATCACAGCAGCGTGGAGAGTAAAACAGCACCTCCTCCATCTTGGGGCTGACACACCAGCTCCTTGGGGGGCATGGAAAAGGCAAGCACTTTACAATGTAAAGCAAGCAGAATTTAGTGATGATGCCCTATGCAGAGTGTTGTGGTCATTTGTTTCTGGTGGGAAGTTAATCCAGGCCTCAGGAGACGCAGCTTTAGCTTTAAGCTCTTTTGTCTTGTTTTGCTCCCTTTTTATTACTTTATTTATTTGAACCTCTTTGGCTTAATTGGGTGCTAAAGATTTCAGCCTATTGAGTTTAATTAGGTGCTAAATATGTTCAGCCTAGTCTGTTTTAAGTGTTTTAATTCCAGGTTGTGTGAGATCAAATCTTTGCTATTTTTGTTTTTCAGCTGTAAGGAGGCTGTAGCTGAGCCCCGCGTTGGGAATCTTGTTCCTCTGTCGTCATTCCTCTGTCGTATAATGTCAAATGAAATCGCTTTCCATTCATTATCCTCACAATTGTTTGACGGCACCCTAGTGAGCTTGTCCAAGGTTATTCTCTCGTGTCATTTGGATTTTTAATTTATTCACATCCTTACGAAAGGGAGTGAAATTACGACGTAGGCAAGCTTTTCATACCACGTATATCTATGAACGTCAGTCACATGCCGTTTTCCACTGTGGAGAAAATGTATATAGGATAAATACAGGAGTCGGATAAAGGAGTCAGTTGGTGTGTTCCAAATTAACATTTCAGGGTCATTTAGTATCTTGTAATATGAGGTGTTAAGGTCCCAATTAAGCCTGGCGAAGCTCTGTATTGCGTGGGCGCCACCTGTTTTGCTGTCCACCCACATGAGTGGTATGAAGGATGGCGCGCCAGCCTCTCCCTCCTCATCAGGGAGGGTAGTCTGGGTAATCTGGGGCCGATCCATACATCCAGACCACCACCAAATTTATAATACTGGCAGGACAATGAGAGCATGCTCACACAATCAGCCTCCTTCCCAATATTGCCCTGATAGTATCTATTGGCTTGTGCCCATTATGGGCCAGTTTCAGGTTTATTTGGCGTACACCTAGTGCAACTCTCAGAGGACATAAATGCTCCAATATTTACTCCCTATAAAGCTCCTGATTGAGTGAACAGACCAGCTCAGGGAAGTAAAAAGCCTGTACAAACAGAGTGACACATGAGTTAAAAATTTTTTGGATTTGAGAAAAGATCTCAAGAATACAGCCAAACACATTCGTCCTTTCAAAATGCCACCTTATCAATTACTGTGGCCTTTAATGTTTATATTTAATAGAGCTAGTATTATGTGTAAAAAAAATAAAATAAAATAAAAATATCATATTCTCTCATCACATCACATCGATGCTTAGAATATACTTGTTTATTTCTTTTATTTTTTCAAAACATTTTTGAAGGTGTTTTGAAGAAACACCTTGCAACATGCCTGCAGTCTAATCTAAAATATGAAGACTTCTCTCGACTTGGCGATACCCCCTCTCTTAAATATAGCACTGTATCTTTGCAGTAGTTCGCCACCATATGCAGTCTTTAGTCCCTGGACACTAGAAGTTCTCATTGCTGACACAGCATTTGCAATGCTAAACTAGCATAGTCTTTATGCAGCGAGGGATATTGCTTCTCGTTTATAAATTAGGGAGACTGTGACATAGCACGGAGTTGGTGATTTTTGTTGCCGTTTTCAGCAGCAAATTAGAGCACTGTAATACTGAATTTAGATGGTATTGTAAAAAAAAAAAAAAAAGAAGAAAGAAAACAGTCAGTTACTTCTCAACATAATAGCATTCTGCTTTGTCGCCTGGGTCTCTCTGCCGCTGTGTGTCAGCATCCGTGGCAAGCTCCATTTTTATTTTATTTCATTTTTTTTAAGTTAGTTTTTGTGAGGCCTTAAACAGATCTCAGCCCCATGTCTGTCCCAGATCCCTTTGCTTCTCTCTTGGGCCTGCCTGCTCCTCCTCCTCCTCCTCAGAGCAGCATGTGCTTGGGGAGCGGTGAGCAGGAAAGAGCTAGTGGCTCGCACTACTGGGGCCTTATCTGAGTGCTGCACACAGTCTAGAGAACGCATCCTCTTCCTGGGGCCTCCCTGTTGCCAAAAGGAGCGTCAAGGAGAGGGAAAGGGAGGAGAAACGGAGAGAAAGGACGAGACGGAGTGGAGGGAGTTTAAAAAGGAGAAGCAGATGGCTTTTTTCCCCCCTTGTAGTTGTTTCTTTGTCAGCTGGGACCTCTTAGACACTTAAGTACAGTCATGTATGGTGGGCTTACACTGTCTGTATGTCAGCAATGCCTCTGTGTTTCTGCTTTTGTTTGTTTGTGCCAGACTCCCAGTGTGTGTGTGTGTGTGTGTGTGTGTGTGTGTGTGTGTGTGTATGTATGTATGTGTATGCCACAAGTCCCTGAAGGAATGCTACCAGCAGCACTTCTCTCGCCACATTAGAGAGATAAGGCTAATGGCGGTCCCCAAGCGGGCCCGAACGCGCAACCCCACACAGATCTCTGATGAAGAGGATTTCCCTGCTCACTCCATCCCTCTTCTTCTGGCCTCTCTCCCTTTTTCCTCTTCCTCCCGAGAGTAATTTCACAGTTCAAATTCTTCAAATGGCCCCCAGACATTTCACCAAGCCCAATCACTTCTTCACCACACTTGTTCACTTCTCTTGTACACAAACTGGGAATTATAGATTTTTCAGGAGGAGAAAAAAAAAAAAAAGTTCGAACTTTCTTTTAATGAATCTCAAACTGTGGTCTTCCACTTTCTCTCTTACTGGACTACTTTTAAATATTTGCTAAGAAAAAATATAAAGCAGCAGCTTTAAGCTGAAATGACTCAAGGGTCTATGACTTCCATCCAATTTCCATACTGCTTATCCTACACAGGGTCACCTAGGAGCCTGGAGTATATCCCAGGGAACACCCTGTGGGGGACACCATGGACACGGTGCCAACCCATTGCAGGCCACGATCATACACACATTCACACACCCCGTTCACACACTATGGACAGTTTTTTTGGAAAATGGCAAAATTTGGACTGGCAGAGGAAACCAGAGTACCCGGAGGAAACCTTCAAAGCACAGGGAGAACATGCAAACTCTGTGCACACAGGGTAGGGGTGGGATTTGAACCCCCAAACCTGGAGGTGCGAACATGCTAACCACTAAGTCTGGGACTCGTATAATACAGTATTACAGGTTTTTACATAGATCCTTTTTACATTATGGTCTTGTGGGGACAGGTGATATGTCTGGAGATGCTAGTTTGAAAGTGAGAAAGTTAGCTTAAGGGTGTGCGGGGAAGTAAGAAGGGGGATAACCTCAGCTTTAAATGTCGAAGCCAGTCCAACACCTTGCTTAGGCAGAGCTCAAATTAGGGGGTGATTTGAAAGAGGTGCGATGGCCAACAGTGTCAACAACATATGGGCATCATGCGTACGTTACCATGGGGTGGGCTTTAGAGAGGAAGTCTGTGGGCGTGCTATTACTTGCTGCACTCATTTTCACCTCAAAGTTTATTTATTGATTTTATTTATTTATTTAATTTAAGCTATAATAGCATGTACCTTTAAATGATATACCATATAACCATTATCTGTAATAGCTTTTCATTTAAATTATTCATACTCCCTCAGAGATATAGTATACGCACATAATGTTAAGAGAAGGCAGAGAAATAATGAAAACAAAGCATAAGAAAGGAAAACTGAAAGAAAGAAAAAAGAAAGTGAAAAAAGCACCATGAGGCGGGCTTTAGAGGGAAAGCTTGTGGGTATGGCGTTATTTGTTTTTATTTTTTCTCCAGATGGTAGAGATCACGGCTAGTCTAGAAAACTTTGTGCATCCAGAATGAGCTATGAGTTCAGGCTAGTTTTGAGCTAGCATAAATACAATACCACACATGACTGCCTTAGTATGTATTGTCTACTGAAATTAGTGCACATGCTTTAATCTGCTACAATCCATGTAGGAGTGCTAGTCTGTAAGGCGAGAGGAAGTGTTTCCATTTGTTATGTTTGTTGCTCTTTTTACAGTAGGAGCACATAAACACCCCCCCCCCCCGTAAGGTCCCTTGATGGGAGTTTTGAAAAATGCCGTTTTCATGGCTGCCTGTGACATAATGTAGAGCTCTGCTGTTGTTTAGCACAAGCTTCAGAGTGGGTATTCTTCACCCCAAATCATTATGCATTGAGCAGCCCATTAGCGAAATGAAGACGAATGGGGCAGAGGTGCTGCAGTGACTAAGTGTTGGCTGGATACAGTTTAATCTGAAGCGCACTCCTGTGGTCTCTTCAACATAGTCATTGTGTCTAGCGCTTTGTTGCCTGCTGTGATTCGGCAGCTTGTAGTGCTGCACAAAAAAGGTTTCGCACTTATACTACTGCCAGATCGCTGTTTTTTCTTTAATAGAATGCTGACACAATGTTAAACCTCTTTCTGAGATCATCATCATTTCCATACATCTGCGTTTTCAGGGTTATGTCTCAAAATGTGACCTTTCTTAATTTTGGTCTTTAGCAACTGTATGTCAGAATACCAATAAGGAATACTAAATTAGCTAAAATTGTTCTCGTACAGGGGTACACAGTAGCTTGGTAGTTCGTACGTCTGCCTCACACCTCCGAGGCTGGGGCTTTGAATCCTGCTTCTGCCCTGTGTGCATGGAGTTTGCATGTTCTCCCCGTGCCTCAAGGGTTTCCTCTGGGTACTCTGGTTTCCTCTCCCAGTCCAAAAAGGTGTACTGTAGGCTGACATCCAAATTGCAAATTGTCCATAGTATGTGAATGTGTGTTATTGTGCCCTGTGATGGGTTAGCACCCTGTCCTGGGTGTCCCCTGCCTTGTGCCCCGAGTTCCCTGGGATCGGCTCCAGGCTCTCCGGGACCCTATATAGGATAAGTGTTACGGAAAATGGATGGATGGATATATGTTCTCGTACAATTATTATTTTTTATTTAAAAAGGATTATAGAGACTAAAAAACAAAAAAGAGCAATCTCTTGGGAACCAGATCCTGTTAAGTTGGGGTATTTTATTTTCAAATAAACTGATTTTGTCTAAACTAACTAGTCATTACTTATATGTATATGTGTGTATATGTGTGTGTGTGTCTGTGTATGTATGTATATATATATATATATATATATATATATATATATATTATACACACACACATTCCAAAGATGATAAATATCAGTGTAAATTAGATTAGAGTCACAGATAATGCAGAGGAAGAACCAGATTCTCTAGTTTCCCATTTTCTTCCTCATTTCTCATGTTTTGTGCTTGAATTAACATGGTGAGGTTTTTCTTCTTCTTTCGTATTTAAACTCAGAATAGTAATGTCTTGCTAATACAGAAAAAACAGCTGATATAGTAATGTTTTACTAGGTAATTAAAGGGCACTGGCATCATGTGGTATCACATATATGTAATAACCTATAGTTTGAATAGATCATAGTGTGAACAGAAGGTTTTGTGTTTTACTTTTGTGTTTACTGATTATATCCAAAACATTTCGGGGGTTGCGTTGGGGGACCAAGAATAGATATTTGAGGTACAGCTCAGAATGTCATGCTCATCAGTGATAGTCACCCTGTTGACTATAAGTTAAGGTTTAAGTTTTAATATGGACTAACTATTCTTATTCATTTTTTTCTAAGCATGACGTGTGATCAGTTTAAAACTTCAAACCAGTCCTAGTAGTGAATGAACTTTAAATGCCCCTAAATTGTGCAGTACGTTCTTTGGGAGCGGTAATGCAGGTGTGTGTGAGACAGGTTAATCCTGTTGTTAACTGTCATGTCAGTCTGCATCTCTAGTTCTGCAGAACCCCGTGTTTTGTGTGAAAACTAGTGTGTTGTGCATGTGTGGTTATGGGCAAGTTTGTCTTAAATTTCAAGTTCACTTCTGCCTTAGCAGAAGACACACAGGTGTCCCGATTAAAACATGCACAGAAGAGTGCATTAGAATAGTCCAGTAACGAGAAAGGGCTTCTACCTTGAGATGTGTGTGGTTTGTGGTCGAGTCTTTGGTAGTATTTCTATGTGCCAAACAGAAACCATAAGAGTTCAAAATTGTATCTTGTAAAATCTACATAGACACTTCGTTGTCTAAACTTCTGATGAAACATTAGCACTTGTTGGGTTTTAAATCTGCTTGTAATAAGATGCCATGTCTGAGTGTTTTCAGCACAACTGACAAAATGTTAGTATCACGGTCCTCATGATCTCTCTGTAAAATCAGATCATGGATCATCTTATTGCTTA
Source organism: Stegophilus panzeri (assembly GCA_024331685.1). Lineage (NCBI taxonomy): Eukaryota > Metazoa > Chordata > Actinopteri > Siluriformes > Trichomycteridae > Stegophilus > Stegophilus panzeri. The sequence goes on from JANDJT010000148.1 coordinate 12,369,975, forward strand.
ACCCTGTGCTATTAGTATGACCGCATGTTTCTACAAACACCAACCCTGCATCCCAATTTGCCAATTTGCCACCGTAAACAAACTCCTCGTTGCACTTCAGCTTTTCTTCATTCATTATTCATTATTCCACATTTCATTTTCAACTCTCTAAAATGCATACTTGAATTCGGTGAAGCAAACCGTCACAAAACTTGTCCTCCCTCATGCGAGGAGTTGTGGGCGATATTAGCTGAAAAAGTGCCCACGGATCCACACTTCGAAAATCTACTGGAAATAGTAAATAATCCAGGTCCATTTGGGATACTCGTTTCAATATACTAAGATTTAGGACACACTAATTTTAATCTCGGATACTATTTAGTGTGGACAGTAGGCCAATTGGGACACAGGGCTAGTTTTAATGTCCGTGTAGCTACACAGGCTCAAGTCATTTCCATGTGTAATCTCCATTGCAATGTGAGTGCATAAAGCAGTGGCTTATAACTTTGTCCAGTTGCCCATTTCTGACATTTTGTTTAGTTTCCTGTTAGTTGAGGGAAATGCATTTTGAGTAGAAGGGTGAATTATAACTTGTTGTGGAAAAAAGTTAGTGACAGGTAGTTTTTTTTTTTTTTTTTTTTTTTTTTTGTAGTTATCATCAGTGTAATACTGTGATCCCAGTCAGCATGCTTAGATGAGTCAGGCCCACTATTAATCCTGAAGTTGTATCTCAACCGGTGCGAGATGTATGTATGTATGTATGTGTGTGTGTGTTTTTTGTTTGCTTATTTTTAAATATATATACACATCACCCCACAACTCTTGAACAGTGTTCCAGAGAACATTAGGGACACCAGCTTTATAGGTGTTTTAAAATTGCTTATTAATGAATTCTTTTTAAAGGTCTTTGGTTTTTAATCTTGATAAGTATATATATAATTTGCAGTAATTCTTATAGTTAATTCATTAATAACTGTAAATACTTTTTTATTATTTTTATTATTATTATTTTATATCTGAAGCACGTTGGGCTGAAAATGAAACGTGATGTGTGTGTATATATAAATAAAGAATGTGCTTTATTGTTAAAGTGGTAGAAATTCTTGCATCAGATCCAGCAGAGCACCTACATCCATAACTTATGCTTAACTTGAGGATTTATTGAACTGTTTCCACAGGCAAGCAACGGTACCGATTCTCAGGAGGAGAACGAGCAGGACGGCGATGACAAGGATGGTCCATCAAACCCCGAGGTGGAACTCAACACAGTGACCAGTGCTCTGACCATGCAGGAATACTTTGCTCAGCGGATGGCACAATTAAAGAAAGGTCGTGCTGAGAACCAGTCCTCTGTTCCCACTCCTGAAACCAACGGCGACCTGCAATCCCAGGACTCTCCCAACACCAGCGACACGGAGGAGAGCAAAAAAAGAAAGAAAAAGAATAGAAAGAATGACCAACACGGCGATGAGGAAAAGGTGGAAGAAACTGATGAAGCCCCAGTGACAGAAGAGATTACTGTTGTAGAGCAGGCTGACTCGGACAGCAAGACGAAGAAGAAGAAAAAGAAGAAAGAGCGACAAGCTAGAGTGGAGGAGTGCTGTGTCCCAGCAGTAAAACAAGACACTGCTGGGGATATACTGGCCCTTTCCACAGAGAAAAAGAAGAAAAGGAAAAACAAAGAATCACCTACTCACACACCTACAGATTCAATTAACGAAGACGATAAAGCAGATAACGTCACAGACACTGAGGTTTTGGATAAAAAGCGAAAAAAGAGGAAGCGGAAAGAACAAGAGGAAGAGCGGACAGAAGCAAAAAAGAAATCCAAAAAGGACAAGAGAAGAAAGACAAATGACAATTAGGGAGTTATACTTGATTGGGTTGAGGTGTGTCTGTAATTCAATAATAGGAACAGCAGCAATTGAGCTTTTTTTAAAAAACATTTTTTAGCTCATTCTGATTGTATCTTATCATGGAAACCCATTTCTATAGCAAAACATCTAATCAATTGTATTAATCTATGTATTAGCGCATTTTTATTTCACTATTGCATATGAACATTAAGTTATACCATGTGGACAAACAGCGTCACTTATTGCAAGTCTCCTTAAATGTCTCAATGTTATTCTCAAAAGAGAAATGCAACCCCTGTTAAAGGGTTTTTTTTTTAAAATCATAAATCACTGCCTATGTCTTATTGAATGTCTATAGGCATATGGGAAGAGTGTCATATCAGTGCAGCGATCTGAATCAATTTTCAGTTTTCTTTGTTTTTAAAATAGTCCTGCATCCTCTTTCTTACTGTCATACTTTCCCTCTTCCTGGTGTGATGTATGAAGCTTCTGATGGATTGTAGCCCACACCTAAGTGTTTAAAAAACATACCTCACCCATGAAAAGCTGATGAGCAGTCAAATTAAAATGTAAGACTGGTGTTTTAGTGGACATTTTTTCCAATATGGACAGCATAAATGTGGTGCTGAATTCAATCGTCTTTCCTTAATTTGACTTTCAAAATGTAGTTTCTTTGAATGATCTTGGTCAGTGATATTTATGTATTTACAGGCCCACTGTTTATAATGTCCAGGCCTGTAATTAGCTTAATATCTCTGATTTCACCAATGACGAAAAAGGTCTATTTCACATGGCAGTGGATGTCCTGGGTCTAGGACTAATTCCCTGGTTGTCCCTCAGTGACTCAACTGGGTACTTATAAGATGAACTCTGCTATGCTATGGTGCTGTGATTTAAATTGTATGAATTTTACACATGGGCTAATAAAATGAAATGTCAACCAGTTTGCAAATTGTGCTGTGGAATTTATTTTGAAGTCTTATCATTTTAAAACAAATCAGCATGATCAGCAGTGCTGAACATGATTTCTTTCTCCTTGATAGATTGATGCTTCAGTAGAGAATGTTTGCCTTTTGGATTGTTTATTGTGGCTATGAAGAGTTTTCACTGAGATAGTGTAGCAAGCATGTCAAATTGTTTGCTTTATATAGTGCAGAATAATTATAAAGCGCCTCTGAAGTCTGATTACTGTCAAATGGTCAAGAAAATGTCTTATGATCCTAAAGCCATACCTTCTTGCTAACTAACTAATGATTATCCCAGTGGCAGCTCATCCATATCAGCCATTCAACATACTGTATGTTAATCATGAAGCTCATAAAGCCCACTTTCAAAACTTCATATATTTGAAATTCTGTTGGAATACTGAGGTAGGAGGGGCAAGATGGCTTAGTGGTTAGCACATTTGCCTCACACCTCCAGGGCTGGGGCTTTATTTCCCACCTCTGCACTGTGTGTGTGGAGTTTGCATGTTTTCCTGTGCTTCAGGGGTTTCCTCTGGGTACTCCGGTTTCCTCCTCCATGTCACGTTACAAAGTGATTTCGGAAGCAAGCGCAGATTAACATTTAATAAACAAATAAACAAAATACAAAGACACAATAACACAAGGCAAAACACTGTGGCAAAAACTAAACATGGCCGCGTGGACAAAAGCATAGGTAGACGGTAACGTGAGACAAGGAAAGCAGTGCAAACAGTGGCATATATACTAGAGTGCTCATTAACCGAAATGTAAATCAGATGCAGGTGGTCATGTGATAGTGATGTAGTTATGGTGCAGTGGCTGCTGGGAAATGAAGTCCAGAGTTCCCTCCTTGATACATGACACCCCAGTCCAAAGACATGCATTTTAGGCTGATTGGCATTTCCAAATTGTCCATAGTGTTTGAATGGGTGTGTGAGTGTGCGATTGTGCCCTGCGATGGGTTGACACCCCGTCCAGGTCATCACCTGCCTTGTGCACCTAGTTCCCTGGCATAGGCTCTAGGCTCCCCCACAACCCTGTGTAGGATAAGTGGTATGGAAGATGGATGGATGGATGAAATGCTGAGTAACTCTCTTGAGTGACCAGTATCTGGTCATCTCCCATTTGACAGATATGAGCTGATGTTTCATTGATTTGAGCTAATTTCTAGATTCCATAGGGGTATTATTGCACCTAGTGGTAAAAAATGGATACTGCAACAAGTGCTAACAGGTCTAGTGGGGAACGAATCATGCTGCCCCAGAAGCAGAGGAAAGGACAGTTCTTGAGTGGGCTTGCATTTTTATGCCAAATTGGTCTAGTTTAAAATATTACATGGCCTCCAAGAACTTGGTTTATAGCAGGTAATCGAATGAAATCTAATACATTTCCGCAAACTGTAAATGCAGGCAATTTGTTTACCATGTACAGAATAATTTCTATTGTAAGATATTTTGCAATGTTTCAGAGTGGGAAATGCAAATTATGGAGTAGACAATGTCCGTATATCAGAAATTAATGCGGACCATAGTGACCTTGTTTCCCATGCAAAGGCTAAGAAAAAGAAGAAAAACATGTCTCCTTTTTCCCATACCCAGATTTTCTGGGGTATTTTTAGGCCTTTTGTGTTGTTTTTGAGATGTAGTTGGGCTGGAAATTTTGCTGAAACCTTGTAACCCTGGGTAATGATATTAGCTCTTATGCGTGTGCATCACTGAAGATGGGATAAACACCTGCCGTATCGAACACAGTTGAAAAAAAGGTACAACTGGACTGTGTGCTATGACTGTATGTTGTTGACTCTCAACCACCTATTACCAGGTTATTCAATTCTAATAGTCTTTGGACTTGGCTTAAAAAAAAACTGTCATTATTAATGTTATTCTGCCCCACAAAAATCTGTGAGACACTTGCTGAGACACTTATACAGCTCACCTAAGTCTAGGGGAATAATTTTTAGGCACTAGTATATTATGCAATATATAATGTATGAAATAATCATCCAAGACAACTGAAACTTCAACTAAAGAATCTTGGTTAGAAGCTGAATGTGAGATTTTGTGGAAAATAAATTGGCAAAATGAATCAAAAATATACATTTTTGTAATATACATCACTGTGAATGACTGACATACTGCACGGGGCTTAGTCATTAGACATTATGCCTCACCATCGCCTTTGACAGTGATATTTACTGTTTAGAGTAAATCAGTGAATCTTGTTGACTGGTTTAAACCCTCCCTTTACTCACAGCCATTTACATTGTTGTCAGTGTTTTCACAGCAACAAAAACAGTACAAGTCAATTTTTTTTTTTTTTTTTAAATGCTTGTTTAAGTACTTCATGAAGAGGTAGGTTGTCACTCTTCATGAGTCAGCCAGTGACTCAGCTGCTCATTCAGCAAGTGGAAGTTCATTCCACCACCTGGGAGACAGTACACATAAAAGCCAGTGATACATTCCTTCCTTGTATATTTTGAGTATGGGATAGAATAGGACTAATTCTAGTGAAAGAGAGCTTTAGCTTGGCAAAAAGCTTTAGCAAAGTGCAAAGACTTCCTTTTGGTTTTTCTCTTTATTTAATAACCTTAAAAAGTTTGCATGGAGCTCTTGTGATCAGATAATTAGTCATACCACAGTTAGCTGCCTCGTAGTTCTATAACTGTGCACCTAAAGGCAGGTGAGACAGAATTGCCCTTTTACATGATTTGTTGAATTACTTTAATACTACAATAAACCCAATTTACAAGTGGTCACTAAATTACACCTCAGATGAATTAATAATAGTAGAGCCTGTAAATGCCTGTACTTGCCATCAAGACAGACTGGTTTGTGATCAAGCTCTAGTTTCTAATTTCCTTGAGAGGAAATCAGAACCAAAATAGCAAAAAGGAAAAAAAAAAGAAAAAAAAGTGGAATTTACTCAAGTGCATCTTTCAACACCCTAACAGATGTCCTGACTGTCATCTCTGTTCAGGGTGGTGAGAACAGGAAGTGAAGGACCTTATTCTGTGGCAAATTTACACAGACTTCCTGTTCCTGTGTGTGTGTTTATGGGGGAGGCTAATAGACTACACTGTAAGGGGAGACTATATACATATGAAGTTTTTGTAACTTCTTTTTTAATGTAAATAAAGAAGAAAATATTGAAATATTGAAGATACCTTGGTTTGGCAACAACCTGAGCCTTCCCTGAGTACAAGATTTAATGGGTGTAAGCACGATCTGCCTTTTCTCCCAGCACTTCCTGTATGCCCCACAGCTTCCATGGGGTGGCCATTACTTCAATAATCTGTCAGCAGGAACCCTCTGTCTGATAAGAAGAGTTCTGCTGACAGTGAGGAAACTGACTTCATTCCAGCTTCAGATTTAACGCTGCCTAGGCTACTTGTAAACATTTCAGAAACTGGTGATGCATTCTTGGAAATGGGGTTCCACAAGGATACCTTTCTATGTCGCTGAGGTGGTACTCTCAAAAGTATATCTTTTAGTTTACATGGAAATATGAATGCAGTGGACCTTTAAAAGTGATTTAATGTATATCATTGAACATTAAGGGCTACGTGGGTTTCCTTAATGTAAAGTTGTATTTTTTTTGGTAAAGCTTTAAATATACAATACCATTAATGGTATTATACCCTTATAGGTGTTCAGCTACAAGGTCGATTAATACTTTTTTGAGAACTGAGTTTAGTGGGTTTTTTTTTCTTAGTGTAGCTTGTTTTGATTCTTTAGCACTAGCACTTTGCTCAGTATTTAGACTGCGTTTGATTTGGGCTGTTATTCACGCCCTGCTGAAATAACAGTTGACAGCTGAATGAATGGTCACGCTGACGCTGTGAGGGCTGGTGACGTCACCACACCTTTGAGTCTTGCGCAAACGTACCAGAGGAATGGTTCTGAATGTTCTCAAGAACAGGTTTGATAACTAAACTCCAACCTTTGGCATCTTGCTCTTAATACACCAGGCAGCTCACAGTATTTTATAAAGAGAGAAGACTGTCTGATTTCCAGCTTTAAAGATGCATTAGGTAAGATTTTTTCTTTTTTTGGGGGGGGAGGTCTCTAATGGTTAAATGAGTGGATTTGAATAAGATATGAATAACTTTTTTTGCTCACTGACTCTGCCCTGTTTCCACCGACGTACACCATACAAGCTCCGTCCCAAAACCTATGGTGGTTCAACAAGAGTTACCATTAGCAAGTACTGTCACTGACAATCATCTGCTTGAAAGCCAAGTAATTCTACAAACATGCAAATTCTCCTCATAATGATTTATGAGGATGTGAAGGGGGGTTGGAGGCTTGTCTATAAAATGACTGACAAGTTGCCAATCCAAATACAAACATTCGAGACCTGAAGGCAAGTTTCCTAATTGTATTTTTTCCCAGCTACATAATACACCTGTTTTGAGACAATGGTCCCACCTATTATTTAAAAAAAAAAAAAATGTATTTCTACATAATTTCCCACAATATTTGCACTAGTAAGAAAGGAATTTTTTGACTATTGTACATTTAATTTGTACATAGCCTAACAGTACTAAACTGTATATTTCCTTGTCACTGTGGTACCACTGGTATCTTTACTATATAACTTTCACCTGGATATAGTATATCTTTAAATGTGGTTGAACGTAAAAAAAAATTGGACCTTAATCACCTTTTAGAGTAAAGCTTTGAAACATGCATGTGTCTTTCTAGGGTTGTACTTTCTAGTACAAGGAACAGGTTGAGTTTAGTACTGTACCTTTCTGAGACTAAAGAAAATCTTGAAAAAAAACCCCCAAAACTTTAGAATTCTAAGAGTGATTTAAGAGATCCCAAACAGAACATAATCCTCTAATCGCTTAGTGATAGAAAACATTGATGATGTAACACATGTTTAGATTATTTCTCATGATTCAAGTATTTGTAAATGAAGTGTTGTCAACTTTAACTGCAAATAGCACGTTATGTTTTTCATTGCACCTCAATAATCATAATAATGTTTCACAACACATTACAACACAAGCAGAAACTCATATTGGAGCAAAGGGTGTTGAGGTAGTTTCCTCCATTCTGTTTTTTTTCCGCACGTCTCAAGTTGCAATCAAGGAGGAGCTGCGTATCCTGCGGGGCCTGTGCTGGAACCTGCAGCTCAAATATAAAGCGCTTCCCCATGCACAGGGAAAGAGTGAATCACTGCTTTCGAGGAGGAGTCCACCGAGCACACCGTTCTCACCATTCTCACCCAAACCGACAAACAAACACAGAGTAGGTCATCATTTAGGACAGTGAAGGAAAGATAGATACAGCGCAGGGTAACACACACACACAATCAGGTCTTATTGGGGCTTTTTCCACCCCCGCCAAAAGAATCAGGTGAAATCGCACGTGAGCGCAAGCCATAGAAAGTTTCAGAGAGAGTTTGAGACTAATTAGCGCAGGTAAAGTTTTGAGATTGGGCAGAGAGAGAGAGAGCGGAGTGCGCACATGGCTGCCCTGATTAGCGCGTATTCGTCATGGCCGGAGAGCTTCGAGTGCACATCCACGGATGGAGATGCAGCCGACGGCCGCACGAGCCACCGAGCAGCGGCGGATAAAACCCCAGAGCCCCGCATCCGCAGACCCATGAACGCCTTCATGGTGTGGGCTAAAGACGAGCGCAAAAGACTGGCTGTGCAAAACCCGGACCTTCACAATGCAGAGCTCAGCAAAATGCTGGGTAAGATTTTACAATATATATGTTTATAATCTTCTTCTTCTTAATTGTCTATCTCCTCTTCTCATTTATTATTATTATTATTATTATTATTATTATTATTATTATTATTATTATTGTTCTTGTTGTTTGTATCCTCATCCAGAATTTTTCGAGGAATTCTTACACTGATATTATGACAAAAAAGTTTTAATGGCTCCCGATACTGGCTTCTTTTAATTTAATATCACAGCTTTCTTAATTAAATTATTTAAATAATAGGCTAAGTTGTTGTTGTTGTTATTATTATTATTATTATTATTATTATTATTATTATTATTATTATTAATATTATAACAATTTGTTTGCGGTATTTAAAGGCCTGAATCTGTAATAAATCGCCCATGTAGTGAACTAAATTTAGTCATAGGCTTTTTGCGAAGGTCCCATCCGAGAATTTTTGTTAGAATACAGTTCAAAGTTTTACAGCTTAAAAAAATGAACCCCCTTTGTGTGTTGTACAAAACCTGTTAATTTATAGCTGAAACCGGATCATCAGTGATTCCAAACTGTATTACTGATACTAATCTAGAAGTTTACGGCGGGGTGTCAGGAACTATCAGCTTAAATCAGTTTAAATCGGAGAAACTAAAATAAATTTATTATTATTATTATTATTATTATTATTATTATTTACTGGTGTATATATATTCTGGCTTCCGTCTGTTTAGGTCTTAATTTCACATTACTTTTGAACGTCATTTAAAAATATTGTTTTGTAGTCGGCATTAGTATAAATTTAGCTTGTCTTGCAACAGCACTTGTATTTCTATATAACAATTAACTGAACAGAAAACAAACAAACAAATAAACAACAAAAACAATATGGGTTACTTATAGTAACAATATTACCATAACTAACAATAGTAGGAATATTGGTTCATTTTGAAAAGTATTTCTCAATTTAGAATTCTCACTTTTTATTTCATTTACAAGATATTTGGATCTTTGATTCTTTAGATTAAATACGAAATTCGACTGGATAGATATGGCTTGTGGAACACTGAATTTCAGTATCTTTGTATAAGGAGTAAAAAAGATTTTTATTACATGTGAATATTAGACAAGTATTGAAATATATTTCCCAGATGTTGGAATTCTAACATGATAATACCAAGTGCAGTTCTTTATGTGAGTGAAATAGCAATGTGTCTAACATTTGTACTTTTTTTTTTTTCGGGTTGTGATAGGTAAGTCATGGAAGGCCCTGACTCCCTTGCAGAAGAGGCCGTATGTGGAGGAGGCTGAGAGGCTGCGGGTGCAGCATATGCAGGACTACCCTAACTACAAGTACCGTCCTCGTAGGAAGAAGCAGCTAAAACGAATCTGTAAGCGTGTTGACCCAGGCTTCCTCCTGCCCGGCATTGGCCCTGACCAGAGCTCTCTGTCAGACCCACGAGGTTGCTGTCACCCCCTGGATAAAGAAGAAGAGAGTACTGTCGGTGGGAGCAATGGATTCTCTTCCCCCAGTGCAACTTTGCCTGGTGTAAGGGTCTTCAGGGACCCTGCAAACTCCAGCAGCAATTTTGACAGGTATCCTTATGGCCTTCCCACTCCACCCGAGTTGTCCCCTCTTGATGTGGTAGATCATGAGCACCCATCCTACTACTCAGCATCCAGCTCTGTCCCCCCCACCAGCTCCTGCTCATCCTCTGCTTCGGGCCCAGAGGAGCAGCGTCCCACCCCAACTCACATGGGCAGCCCTCCTCCTTACCACCCCGAGTACTCCCATCAGTCCTCTCTCCACTGTGGTAGCACACATCTGAATCACATCCCCATGCCCCACCAATGTAGTGGAACCACCCTTATCCCCACTCCTCCACTGTCCTACTACAGCACTTCGTTCCCTCAAGTCCCAGTGCACCATGGCCTCCAGGGTCACTTAGGGCAACTCTCACCCCCACCTGAGCAGGGTCACTTGGAATCATTGGACCAGCTGAGCCAGGCTGAACTGCTGGGTGAGGTGGACCGTGATGAGTTTGACCAGTACCTGAACTCCACCAACTATCACGCCGAACAGTCGAGCATGACCGTGACAGGACACATCCAGGTAACACCAGCATCTACTTGCCCCAGCAGCACCACAGAAACCAGTCTCATCTCTGTACTGGCCGATGCAACGGCCGCCTATTACAACAATTACAGCATTTCTTAAAGAGTGAAACAAACCAATAGACAATAATATAAAAGTCAATACAGACAAAGCCCATGGACTTCAAATGGGTCAGCAATGTGATTGGCAGGTGAACAAAAGCTGAGTGATGTAGAGAGGAAAGGAGAAGCTGCAGGAAGTCAATGGACACCTCAGGGATGCATAGATAAATGCTCTAAAGTTCATTCCCATCTTTGTTTCCAAAAAGAGAGAGGATGGGAATAAAGTGACTGGACTAACTGTGAGTCCTACTGAAATGTTCTCAGACTTTGCCAGAGATGCTTGTATATTTGCTCAACAGCTTATTTATGTATCTAAATGTTTCGCATTAATCCATATTGTATTGCTGTTTTTCCCCCTCTAATAATCATATGTTTAATACAAACCTCATTTTTTTTTACCTCAAGACACCATATTTAAATGAGACTGGACTTTTTCCATCAGATTTGGTGTTTCATGAAGGAAATTCTGTAGTCTCCCTTTTCTATCCACATCCATATGAATATATATTATACTCATAAATTGTTACCAAGAAAATAATAATAATGAATATTATTGTATGCTGACTTAGGTTTGTGGCATTAATTTAATTTGAATAATATACCAAATTTATAATTTGATATCTCCACAGATATCAGTGCGATATCTAAGATTGTAGCTCACAAAGAAAGCTGATGTATATTAAAGATTGGGATGCTTGTATGATCGTTATGAAGGACCAGACATTGGCATTTTTCCTTGACAAACTGCATTGTGTATGTCGAAGTAAACCCAGCACATTGACAATGTTTATTGTTTTGGACTACCTGAAAAATAATGCTTTGTAGATGCTCTAGCATTTTGTGAAATGTTAAAATGAATGTTCTGAGAAGCCAGACAAAATGGGCTCCAGTGAATAAAAACAACATTTAAACACAGGTATAACAAAGACTCTTGTTTTGGTTGTCATAGGTAGGTCAGTCTTTATCACTGCTATGTGCTTCATATTTTATACTTTCTTTCCTTCTTCTGGATGTTCAAAACACACATACATGTTTGAACATTTGCAAATCTTAATAAATCTTAATTAATTCTGTGAATTAATTTTACAATAGTTTATAGACAATTCATTTCTGACACAAATAGCAAAAATAGGTTTTTGAACCAAAATCAGCCTTATTTTTTCAGCTGTTTTAGCAATTTAAGCAAATATTTGTTTCTCTATGTGGTAGAATTTGCCTTATATGAGATTAAGCTTTGCCTGGAGCTTTGATGGTATATGCACGATGGAGCCGGTGGTACCCACTCAGTGTTCCCAGGCTGGTATGGCTAACATGTCTCCTGCTCAGTTTCACTCCTCCACACTTTCAGAGGATTGGTGTAGAACAGTCTCGGCGCTCTCTGCCTTGTCGCCTCCATTACCACTGGCCTTTTGTTTGCTGTGTCTTAGTCGGGGTGTCTTTCTTAAGCAGAAACTCCCCTCCTACTCCATCCCCACTCTTGCCCACTCCCCCCTCCCCCCATCGCTCCCCACTTACTATCTTGCTGATGCAGACTTTCATAATCTCCATGAAATAAATAAATGCACCTCAGCCCTGTTGACTGTTTTACACGTTCATCGTTTTTCTTTTTCTCCCTGCCTTTCCCCCCCCATAAAAAATTCCTCTTCTTTTTCGATAAAAGGAATCTGGAAGGGGGGGAGAAGCGGGTGGTGGCGGGCGTTTGACAAATCCTGGAGTCTGGCTTGGTCTTCCTGCGTTTTTTGGGAATGGTTGAGTCGCGTTCCTTGTAAAGAGGATGTAGCGGAGAAGCAGTGTTTCCTGCCTGATAAGAATAAAGCCTCTCTCCGTCAGGATGTTTGGGCCCTGACTGCTCCGCGCATTAAAAGAGCCCATGGCAAGGGAAAGGGAACCTGCTGTTCGTTTTAGCTGGGAGGAAACATGGCTCTCACTGATTAATATCTTACACTGTGGTGTTTTTTAAGGGTTCTTATTTGACCCTTCTTTGGCCTACCCATACACTGTGGACTCAGCACAGATTCTCCTAATTTGTCCTAATTAAAGACAGTTTAATATAGTCAAGAATATTCAAATCTTTGACCATAACATACATTTCTGATCACTTGTTCATTCTGATTACAGTACATTAAACAACATTTATCATGTGTCAACATCGGAAAATTATTTCAGTGGAGAAAGATTGTTATCCCTCTTGCCTGTGGCCATATGCTTAAAAGGAGATGGTGTTTGGGACAATGGGGATTTTGGGTCAGGGAGCCTCAGGCCTGTGTCTCACTCATGGCTTCAAACATCTCAAGTGCTCACTGCCCCAGGGGGTAAGGCATGGTGGCATACTAAACAACAAATATTTTCACAGTCTAATGATTTGGGACAGATTTTTATCTAGACAATACATGTTTTCTTTTTTATTATAATGTTTTTGTTTGTGTTTTTTTAAAAAAATGCAGTAGTTGCTATTATTATGACTGGACTGTATAATTCACTTTTAAACACAACATAAGAATATATATTTTAACCCTTAAACTGGCATCTTTAACTTCAATTATTCATTTAAATGCATTCAGTAATTACTATCAATTATTCAGTAAGTAGTGCAACTAATTGGAAAGGTATGTAGCTACAAAAGGCCCCTATGAATGTAAGGGATTAACATTTTCAGTAATAGGTCACACTCGTGACCAAGCCACTGATGTGTGTTCTATAGAGGATAGAGGATATCAAGGATCCTGCTTACTCTCAGGAAATGAGGGCAAACGTTCAGCTCATCTGCTTCAGTCTTTGTCAGTTTTGGCTCAATATAACATGAGCCAAGAATACACTATTCACAGTGTCACCTTAAGTGTAGCCCCTATTTCCACATCCTTTAAATAGGCTAAAAATAGCAGCAAATAATAATATATATAATAAATAATAATAAATAATAAGAATGGGGGACATGGTGGCTCTGTGGTTAGCACGTTTGCTTCGGGGGTTTCCTTCGGGTGCTCTGGTTTCCTCCCCCAGTCCAAAGACGTGCTGTAGGCTGATTGGCATTTCCAAATTGTCTATAGTGTATGAGTGGTCCCTCTGAGTATCCTGGGATAGGCTCCAGGCTTCCTGCAACCCTGTGTGGGATAAGCAGAAAATGGATGGATTAATAATAATAATAATAATAATAATAATAATAATCTCAACATGTTAAACGTTTTAGATTTTCTTAACATAAAATCTCATAATTTTCTAGAATACAAATGGTACTCATTTTCCAATCAGTATTTTCATTTTGAATTTAATAGCATAAAAGAAGTCATTTGTAAATACCAGTGTTGGGTAAGTTAATAAAAAAAAAGCAATCCCAACAGATTAATAATTACTAATTTAAAATTGCAATTTGATTACATTACTGATTATTGCATGTAAAACGTAATCAGATTACTAATTACTTTACTTTCACATTACTTTCAAAACCTATCAAACCTACAAAAATACACATGCAAGGTGAAACTCGGTTCTTTCAATAATTTTAGCATGCGCCAATGTATGACATGATCAGAAAAAGTTGGATTTATCATAAAACTTCAGGTGTTGTCACTGTTTGTAGGACTACCAGACCAATATAATATAAAACATTTCTAACTAGGGTAGTTTGGTGTCGCTAGGCAAGAGGAGGCCCAACTAATCTATCATTGTATGGGTAATCATTAGCTGCTACAGAGCCATGCAAAGTACGTTATCTTTCCTTATGCTCTGCTCATATCATGGTTACATAAACTGGAACTCATATAGACATTTACACACCTTGTTTTCCTGCTCACCATCAGAGGATGTTACCGTTTCATGTGATTTATTTTAAAAATGCATTTTACTTAATATTGTTTTCTTAACAATAAATTTGTAATGCAAGTAATGTAATTTTATTGACATCAGTAACTGTAATCAAATTACATACATTTAAAATGTAATGTGTTACATTACTGTGTTATCAGAAAAAGTAATTAGAATACAGTAAAGCGTTACTTTGTAGCATTATACCCAACTCTGACATATGCAACTTTCATGAGTATTCATACCTCACTTATTAATATTTAACAGAAATATGTGTTACTGCACTCACTGGGAATGAACGTTTGTCTTCACTAGGTAGATTTGCAGAAAGTTTCTCAGGTTGCTTGAATGATGCTTGTGGACTGTAATTTAGAACAGAGTTTTAGAGGGATTGAGGTCAGACAAGACTGTTGGACATTCACCTTCTTCTTTTTGTGACACTATTGCATTGGCCTTGGAATGATGTACACCTGCATTTTTACATGATTAATGCTGGACTTTTACCCAAGTTTCACTTTATTAGAAGATATGTTCTTTTGCTAGAGATTGTCTATCCACTCTTAATTTAAATTGTATTAAGATGTATTAAGATTGCTTGTCCTTTTAGACAAAATGCAGCCTGACAGAATGTTATGGCATTAACAATAATGTTAATATTTTCTCCCATTAAAATACAGTGTACTTGAATTTGCCATAGAATCCATGGAAACTGGGCTTCACTGGAGTTTTACAGAGTTTCACGGAGTTAAAGGGGATTTTCCCGCAAGCTGTGCTGTCCAACAAAATCACTTTGTGTTAAATGAACAACCAGAGTAATATTGCAGTGAAGTATTCGATAAGTCATTTCGTTAAACTGTTGGATTTCACCAAGAGTGATGAATAATACAGACACATTTCATTGCTGCATTTTAATGAAATGGGCCAGGCTTCCTGTGTAGTCTTAAATCAATCGCCTTTGAATCTCCAGCCCTGAATTGGCTACATCACTCTCCTCTCCTCTCCAGTCATAGCTGGTGTGTGGTGGGGGTTCTGGCACACTATTGCTGCCGTCGCATCATCCAGGTGGATGCTACACACTGGTGGTGGTTGAGGAGTTTTCCCTCCATACAGTGTAAAGCACTTTTAGTGCCTTGAAAAGCACTATATAAATCTAAGGAATTATTATTATTATTATTATTATTATTATTATTATTATTATTATTATTATTGTACTCAACAAGGGATCCAAAAGGCTAGATTTAATTTAGCTAATTTAGCCTTAATGTCTAATTTTCTCATTCGTATAAGCTTAACATCTTAACTTCTGTAAGTCTTTTTTATTTAGATATTTGTAACAATACACAGAAACAATAATCTGCAAGTATTAGGGGATTGCTTTACATTTGGGTAACAGCATATTTGAATCATATTTCAATAAGTTTCAGTACTTTAAGCACATTCTCAAAGCGATGTTAATAGCAACAAAATTTAACAATAATTTGCACCACCCTAATAAACTCAGCAAAAAAAGAAACGTCCCTTTTTCAGGAGACTGTATTTTAAAGATCATTTTGTAAAATCCAAATAAG
>JANDJT010000148.1:12386660-12405486 GCA_024331685.1 Stegophilus panzeri
TTATGTCTCAGTTGTTGAATGTTTTTATGTTAATACAAATATTTACACGTTAAGAAATTTGCTGGAAATAAAAGCAGTTGAATGTGAGAGGACATTTCTTTTTTTGCTGAGTTTATATACATCTATTGTCACTTTTTTAATTTGAAAGAAAATACACTTATACTACACATACTGTAACTTTCATATTTACCTTTTACTTGTTATATTGCATTTCTGTAATATTTATATTTATCTCCACATTCATATTTATTTTAGACTCCTTAAGATGTGCCGCATTTGTGTCTGCAGGAAACAGGCTGAGTAAACAAATTTCCCTTTTTTAATGACCTCTTCTTGTTTTTTTCTCCATGATTGCTCCCTGGATCAGGTCCAGTGTCAGGCCAGAGACTGTCAGGTAGTCTCAACTATTTCCTGTTTCCTCCATGGTGACGTCACATCATTAAGCAAATAAACAAGGTGACCTTTGCAGGTACATGATGCTGTGACAGCATGTGGGCGGCCCTGGTGAGCACATCTGGCTAAAATATTAAGTATCCACCGGGAGAGGCGATCATGCTTAATGACATCCCTACTGGAGACACACTGGCTTCTCCATGCCTGCCTGGGTGTGGGGAAAAGCTGAACGATAACATGGGGCCTCGTGTGGAAATGAGTATGATAAACAGCATATAGTGCCGGTATTAAAGGAAGTCTGGAACTTAAAGGAAATGACGTATTGGAGGTATGTGTCATGAGTGTAGAATCGCGGCTCATTGTAGATTATGGGAATGATGACTGGTGCATGTTACTAAATAATCTGCTGTAAATTCTGGGCACTTCAGATTTTTTTTTTCTGTTTCAGGTAACTAACAGTGTGATAGTATCAAACTATCTTCTTAAAGGAAAAAATCCATCCTCACAACTTGCATATTGATCTTTATAATTAACACACATTCTTCATATTCTTCAATGATGTTACTTATTTAAGTGACATGTTGGCCTATTTTCCTTTTGGTTAATGGTGCCGTATATCACCCACAATGCCACGTGACTGCCTGCTGATGGTGATCCAGTGGAAATTTATCTCTTGTTTCACCTCTAGTGACTGTTGCAGCAGCGCTTTAATCCTACTGTTCAGCTCTCTCACCTCATCATCTGTACACTCTGCTCAAACAGATGATGTTCCAAAGCTGTAAATTTCATGCTAATACCACCATCAGTGCCATTACGCTCACCATCTTGTAGATTGCTAACTAGCTGAGTCGAGTTTTTTGCAGTAACTTCGAGCAACTGTATCAGAGAACTGCATTGTATTATGGATTGTGGAGCTCAACCTTTGCTATCTCCACTACTTCTGCATTTGATTTCTCATTAATATGACACCAGATGTCATTAGAAAATGGTGAATGAGAAAATAAACTTTTTTGTTTTTAGGAGCTGACAGTGACACCTACACTTTATCTCTTATGTTTGAGATTGCTGAAAATGTTTTCTTGTAAATGCCATTGTAACTGCATGAGTAATGTCCCCCCGTAACATCAGTGTTACAGACAACCACTAATTTCTCATGGGAATAATGGAATTACAGCACAAACCAACAAATTAGCACCAGGACTATTAAGCACGTCATGAATATTTCAGTATAAAAATATTTAAATATATTTCAGGTGAATTTTTCTACTCTTTCCACTCGGACATACCTTTTCATTCCCAAGTTGATCAGTAGTTTGTCTATTGTGGTCACTCCTCACACTATCATATTAATCCAAAAGGGATAGAGGTTAATAATAACCTGTTTACTGCTCATACTTGGCATTGATTACTGGTGGCTGGGGATTATAAGGCTAGTCATTCTCCTGCTCATTGTGCAGGAACAACAGACTCGGCAAGCAGTGTTAGTGCAGGCGTGGAGCATGGCTGGTTGAAGAATGGAGCAGATCGGGCCCAGGGCTGTGTGCCATGTGGTAGAGCCAGCACACAGGTACAGATGGGGACCCCTGGAAAACTTGAGGGACGATGAAGCTGGCCAACGGACACCCACCTGTACCTGCATATGAATACACCAGCCGTATAGAGTAGGACACATGTTTTCTGCAGATACCGAAGGGTGCCATTAACTGGGAAAATAAGGCTGGTGTTCTTCTGCCAACTCTGGGAGCTTCAGTTACCTTTTTAGAAAAAAAAGCAATTCCAGCATCAACATTGCACACCTTGTTTTCTCCTGTTTATTTCAGTAGGTTTGAGATGCATACCAATTATGGGGATATTCGGATTTAAATTTAACCTCATTAAAATACATATTATGTATACATACTAAGCATAATAAGAAAATGCAGTTTTTCCAAATGGATTAAAAGTCTGTTTTAGAAATTCTGACCCTGATAAAAAAATAAAAATAAAAGTTCTCTCTCAATTTCTGAGACACATCAGGATCTTCTCTGTCAAAATGATATGGGTAAATAGTACCACGGAGGCATACACTTAGAAAATGACTGAAAATATTAATTCAGTCAGTACACGTACTACCAGGATCAATGCATGTAAACAGCACAAGCTGCAGGTTTGTTTTTGCACAGAACAGGATCCCCCACGGGGCCGTAACTCTTTAACCCCTACATGGAGGAGGATGTTCCTATTGTGCTTCCTAATTGCAGTGTGGATCTTTCATTTGGTCTGTGAAAAACTTGTCGTGTCCTGTTCTCCAGTGGGCAGATGCATTCATATACTGGAACTGCAGAGTTTCCAATAGTTTATCTAATAATTTTAATCAACCTGAATATCTAATGTGAACTGCTACAAATAAGTGAAAGTACTGAAAACATTTGAAAGGCTGTTTATTGAAGCTGCTTTCAGATATTAATGTGAATAAATTCTGATTGTTCATGGCCTTCACTTATAATTTAGATTCAAAAGGAATGTAGGAAAGTATTAATTTCCTGTGCAAGTAATTAAACTGTAGTTGTTTTAGATACCATACAGTAGTGGTGTCACTACAAACAATAAGCTGCTATCGCAGGGTTTGAAGATATTGGAGAGCTTTATGTTTAAATATCTTTACCCTACTTCTGAGACCTGGCATTGTGCCTCTGATCAGTGAACTTTTCAGCTTCCTGTAGTATGATACAGGATGATACCTTTGCAATAATGCATGTTTAATTTCATTTACTTACATACAGTGCTGTGAAAAAGTATTTGCTTATTTTTTCGTTTTTTGTGTACATCTCATACTAAATAGTTTTAGATCTTCAAATGAAATTCAACATAAAACAAAGGCAACTTGAGTAAACACACAATACAGTTTTTTTATTGAAGTGAAAAAAGTTATCCAACACCTATCACCAGTGTAAAAATGAATTGCCCCCTTAAACTTAAAACCTGTTTGTGCCACCTTTAGCAGCAATAACTGCAACCAAACGCTTCCGATAACTGCAGCTCAGTCTTCCACTTACTTCCAGGACTAGGATTTACTCCTATGCTTTGGATCATTGTCTTGCTGCATAATCCAGTTGCGCTTGAGTTTCAACTTACAGACTGAAGACCAGACATTCTCCTTTAGGATTTTCTGGTAGAGAGCAGAATTTATGCTTCCCTCAATTATTACAGGTTGCCCAGGAACGCATCCCCACACCATCACACTTCCACCACCATGCTTGACTGTAGGTATGATGTTCTTTTTGTGGAATTCTGTGTTTGGTTTACACCAGATGTAATGGGAGCCTGTCTTCCAAACTGACTCATCAATCCATAGAACATTCTCCTAAAAGGTTTAAGAATCATCAAGGTGTGTTTTGGCAAAATTCAGACGAGCCTTAATGTTCTTCTGGGTTAGCAGTGGTTTTCACCTCTCCACTCTTCCATGGTGCCATTTTTACCCAGTGTCTGTCTGATGGTGGAGTCATGAACAATGACTTTTATTGATGCAAGAGAGGCCTGTAGATCCTTTAATGTTGTCCTTGGCTCTTTTGTTACTTGCTGGATGAGTAGTTGCTGTGCTCTTGGATGAATTCTGGATGGTCGGTCACTTCTGGTAAGGTTAACTACTTCCATTTGTCAAATGTGTGTCAACTTTTTCCATTTGGAGATAACGGCTCTCACTGTGGTTCTTTGGAGTCCCAGAGCCTTTGAAATAGCTTTGTAACTCTTCCCAGACTGAAGTATTTCAATCACCTTCTTCCTCATCATTTCTAGAATTTCCTTCAATTTTGGCATAGTGTGATACTTGGTAAGACCTTTTAACCAACTTCATGCTGTTGAAAAAGTTCTATTTAAGTGTTGATTTGATTGAACAATGTTTGCAGTAATCAGGCCTGGTTACATCTAGTCTAGCTGAACCCCATTATGAATGCATTTTCATAGACTTGGGGAATTAGTAACTATGGGGGCAAATACATTTTCACACAGGCCCAGTCGGTATTGGATAACTTTTTGGATAAATAACATTATCATTTAAAAACTGTATTGTCTGTTAGCTCAGGTTGCCTTTGTTTTACCTTAGATTTCTGAAACAATTTAGTATGAGATGCACACAAGAACAGAAGAAATCAGGATGGGGCAAATACTTTTTCACAGCACTGTAAAGGCTAAGGTTCTTCACACAAATTTGTTTTCCATATGTTTTAGACCCTTCACATGTTGTGTGTCACACATTTTTCACATGTGGGGGACATTTCACATGTAGTGCATGTGTATTTATTTTCAAATGTTCATTTTTGGCTCCCAAGTGGCACAACAGAAAAAGGATTTGTCCTAACGCTGAGAGAGTGCAAGTTCAAATGCTGATAATGCCATAGCCATAGTCACTGACGCTAGTCAATCTCAGGCATCTGTAAACCTGTGTATGCAGAAGAGGACAGATAGTGATTTCCTCTGAGTGTCCTTTCACACTGAGCGGGAAACGGTTGATTGCCTTCAGCTAATTGACCCCTGTATACTAGGTGGCGCAACCCACTATTCAGCTGATCGGCCTATCGTCTTTGACCACTGAGAAGAAGAATCACTTAAATGTTGTCACATATGTATTCTACCCAGAAAGTGAGGCAGAACATTTTGTTTTTTGAACAGCACCATCAAGCTGTTTCAGTGTGTTTCATACAATAACACAGTAGTGGGACAAAACCCGAGTTTAATGCCCAAGACCAGGCCACTTTTTTTGTGGTGGAAGAACTTTGATAGCTAAATGAAGTGACAGTTCAGTTCTTACTATCCTGTTATATCTATTAGACTACTGGCATGTTTCAGCAAGAATATAAAGATAAATAACAAATGAAACACTGAGTATTGTTTTCGGCTACAAAAAGTCCAACTGTAACATTATGAAAATAAATATTTGTCTGCATTCAAACAAATAGGCCTATGAAGTATTTCAGTAACAAATATACTTTATACTACGACATGTGACGACGGTTTGTTTATATCTCCATGGTATGCGCACTTGTGTGTGTGTGAGTGAGAGAGAGATAGAGAGAGAGCAAGCACACTGTGCAACGTCACTTTTTAATGTATAAGTATCTGATGCGTGCTAATTTATCGATAAAAGGCGAATTGGATGGAAACAGGTGGGAAACAGCAAATATCACAAACTTTTTTTTTTACACGCTTTCACTGTCGATAACAGAAATGCGCATAAAGTGGATGGAAACTTGCCAAATGATAACAAGAACTCAATGTCCATTCTCTTCTCTCTTCCGGAATACTCTTCTCCGGTGTTTACACTGGTTTTCAGCTTTCTGTGCTATAGCGCCACCAATCTCGCCCTTTTGTACAACAGCGGCTCTGGGCACGTGATCTAAAGCTCAAATCTAATAGAGGGTATGCACGTGACGTCACGGTAGGCGGAACTGGCAGTGGACATGCCCACTGAGCGGCAAAAAGACTGAGCGGCAGCAATTAGTGTACGGCATGAATTCCGCAAAAAACAGAAAAAACGCATCTAAAATGGCAAAAAGCTGTTGTGCGATCAACTAGGCAAACAGATTCAACAAGAATCTAGCTATCTTTTTACAGAATGCCAAAAAAACCATCAAGTCCTTTTTTAACTAAGTTGAGCAGGGTTATTTTAAGTAAGTAAGTTATTTTGGCACGTGGTGTTCATGTTGTACAATGATGAAACGTTTGCTACATAATGCTTTTTAAACGCTGCCTATTTCCACGGATGAATAATGGGGGCTCATTCATTCTCTGACTGTGTTTTACCTTTACAAATATATAATGTTAGTAAGTGGAAGCAGTGTTAGCTACAAACAAACTAGGACTAGCTAGCTTGGGTTACCAGATAAAATTATATAATAAAATAAAAATATTTGTACATACAACCAGAATGTTTATTGGTGTTCTTGTCACTTTAATTTCTCCAACAAATCCCGCCTTGAAGTAGGACCAAACCAAGACTTTTGTATGACTTCAGGCTTTGCTTAGTGTATTTCCTCGGTATAGAAATCAGGTACATATAAATGTTGGGAAAACAGATTTCTGGCCACATGCCAATGACCATGGACCACAGGTTCTTGGGCAAGTTGTAAGGGTCACTGTCGATTCCAACTGCCTTTAATTTAAGCTGATAATCGTTTGTTATACTAGCATTTTCACAGCTGCCCCTTTTAAAACCAGCCATTTTGCTGGATGATTTGCCACTCAGTCCGGCCGAGGGGGCGTGTTCTTCCAGGTAAGTGACGTCAATGCACACCCTCTATTGGACGGCCCATTTCATTACAGAGCGACAGGGAAAAAAATCGACACACTGGATGAAAAAAAAAGTGTCGCTTTGTTGCACCGCGAATGATCGTGCCCGTTGTGAACAGCTCTATAGGGATGTTTTGTTTCAATTCAAGAGCGTCAAACATAATCACGCTCATTGTGGAAGAACCCGTACTCTGCTGTGTGACGCAACATGAACAGCAGTTCGAAAAGTTGTGGTTGGCTGGCTTAACATGTCTTAGAGGAAGCATCCTCCCTGGTTGGTAGCTGAGGTATGATATGTAAATGATATGTAAATGGCAGGTCCAAATGGTTGGAATGGCAGGTGATGAAATTGGGGAAAAAATTAGAAATAATTTGTCACGTGTAGGGTATGTGGTTTCATTTTTCGGATTTGATTTTCTCTTACAAATAATAATTTTTCATGTATTCACATATTTTTCATATGATGGGTTTACTTGAGTTCACTTTTTTTAATGTGATGGCATATTATTGTGCTTTGTTTACTTGACTAATTTCTCACAGTGGTATTAATGACAGTGATGAGTGGTGCTTTAAAATGTTACATCCTGCCCTTGACTAACATGGGTAGTGCTGTTTGTTCTAGACACATCAAATTCACAGTATGGTCTACACTCTATCTTAGATTATATAAATGCAATATTAACAGTTTTGTAATTAAATTAAACTCATGAAATTGGATTTTAATTATGCTGAAATGGAAGGCAGAATAACTCATAGAATAACTAAGTCATTATGCTCCTGAACTTATATGTATATCTTGCAAAACATCAAGATTCAAACATCCACATTCAAGTATTTTTTTGAATATTTGAGGCAGCAATGCCTGGATCTTGTGTTTATGTGTTGCAACAGCAGGAGCAGCAGTAACATGCTGACCTTGGCCAATACACAAAGTAGCAGCACTTCCCCACATGTGTGCAGGCATTTTGTATGGATGTTGTTGATGTCTGTTAGGAATCTCTTCCTGGTGGATGCTCAGGCTCATTTCCTTTAAGACTTCACATCAAATGAGACTCCTGGAAATGAGTCATAATATCCCCATAAGCCTGATAGTGTCCCATGACAACATCTTGGCAGGTGCAAAACAGGATGTTAACTTTTTGACGCAAGTTGTGAACTCCATATGTTGTCATACTTTTTGCAAGAATGTAAAGAATTAGTGCCAGAATATTTAGTGAATGTTTTGAGCCAATGAGTCATTAAAATTTGTAGATCTGAAATGTATGCACCTTGACCACTCCAAAGAATGACCACCAAAGTTTGAGAAAACAATATGATATCAGTCTGTAAGGCAACATGTGGTCACCAACACCAGCTGCATACAGAAATACAATAATACATACCTAAAGCTGGCACCATTTTACCTGTAGACAATAGTATGCTGTGCATTTACTTACACTGACTTATGTATTAGCACCATTTCAGATTTTATGATGATTATGTTTGCACACTGTATATAAACATAATTTTTTTTGTCACTTTACATTTAATATTGTATAAATGTTTTTTCAGCACACATGTGAGTAGGATGGAAAGTTGCTGTTTTATGTTATGTAGGCCCGCATGTATTTTGTTCTTAAAATAAGCTCAGTCCATGAAAATAGGTGGGATTCTCTTTGAGAAGCAGATTGTGTAGCTATTCTTGATTATGCAGGCAGGGCATGTGGAAATTGCTAGGGCACTGCAAAGCCACTTTTTGTAGGTTAGCTAAATTTGGTCCAGCTTAAAGGTAGCACTAAAGCTGAAGGAGTTAAACCATGAACAGACCTTCCAATAAAATGTCAATGCCAGCTCAAGACCAGGTAGTGTGCAATTAACTAGCCTATGATAACCAACTGACAATGCATTACAAAAAGAATGTTTGTGCTTTTTAGTGACATTGATCATTTACTCTAGGAAATCCACACAAGCCCAGGAGGAACCGGGAAATACTACAGAAGTGACCACAGTTCAGTATTGAACCTGCAACCCTTGGAACATGAAGTATTAAAACTACCCATTATGCCAACTCACCACTGTAGTCATTCGTCAAACCTTAGGTTTTTACTATTCCTTATATTTCAGTTTGAGCATCTGCATCGTGCTGAAACACTTAATTCATCCAATTTATTCATCCTGGACAGAGTTGCATGAGCCAGCTAAAGTTTAACTAGCTTACCCTATGGATTAATTAACTAAGCAACGTTTACCTAATTTACTAATACATAGAAGTCTTTAAACAAAGAAATATGAAAGTACAAATCAATAAAAATATATACAAATACAAATACTATGCATGTTTTTTTAAAAGTTGTAAACAAATTCAGTTTAGACACAATTAAGGATGCATTCTAGAATTTTATGTATATATACTTAAAATTATAGTATGCATACTTAATTCTAGTATTCATACTTATTTTTTTTTAACTAGCTTACCCTAATTAACTAAGCAACGTTTACCTAATTTACTAATAAATAGAAGTCTTTAAGCAAAGAAATATGAAAGTACAAATCAGTAAAAATATGTTCATATACTAAACAATAAGTATGCAAAATAAGTATGCTTTTTATTTTATTTTTATTTATAAATTTTTTTTTAATAAAGTTGTGCACAAATTAAGTATGGACATACTTAAAAATAAGTATGCATTCTAGAATTTTAAGTATACATGCCAAAATTTAAATATTCATACTTAAAAATCAGTTTGCAAAATAAATACTGTATGGCCACATGTAGGTTGAAATGTGATGTGACACACGTCTGGAGCTCCAGGTGCTGGAAATGTTGACATGTCGCTTTACAGGTGGCTTTAGTCGGATGAGATGTATCCCAAGAGAAATCCACCTCTGCTTTGCCTAACATGCTGTATCCTCTCTGATAGCTTTTATTGGCACTCA
This sequence comes from Stegophilus panzeri, assembly GCA_024331685.1. Classification (NCBI taxonomy): domain Eukaryota; kingdom Metazoa; phylum Chordata; class Actinopteri; order Siluriformes; family Trichomycteridae; genus Stegophilus; species Stegophilus panzeri. The sequence goes on from JANDJT010000148.1 coordinate 12,396,234, forward strand.
TCCATCAATTAAACTGTTTCTTCAGGGAGTCTTCTAGCCACTGCTGCTGCCTGGCTTTCTGAAAAGACCCCTCTGCTGTCCCACGGCCTCCTGGATAAACCCAATAGCAGACTGCTTAACAGAAAGAAGAAAGAAAAAAAAAAAAACACAACAGGATTTACAAGTATTGACCTCAGACAAAAATACAAAATACATTGTTAAATATGTATGTTTTAATTTAAAATAATATTCTTTTATACTCTGCTTCTTTTATTGTCTTCTGTTACATTCTGAGTTTAAAATGTACATCCACAGTTGGCCAACCAATTACGTGTGATCACACGTAGCATCATACATTTCTCAATCTGTAATAATAATTGAAAGTGAAACACAAAGGATTAATTGTGTGATAAGCTTAACATTAATAAAATTTCCTATTACAGGACAAGAACTAATTTACGTTATAGTTGTTTTTGTCACACACAATGTATATTCATTATGCATTATTGTTGAACTACTGTTCATTGGTGTACAGACCAGGCATTAATTAACGCATAGTATTACATATGCTTATTTTGAGTGTTGTAACATTAATTACATAAAGGCTTGTGCACTTTTACCCAGATTTTATCCTTACTGAAAATTTGTATTGCAAAAAAAAAAAGTATTATAATTAACACAATATATTGTGTTATGTGGCCATAGCTTTGCATACATCGTATGGATGAATGTATGGATACATTCATATCCTTTGGATACAGCTCCTGCCTATTTTCTTCTGCTTTGGAGCTGGTCTGTTGTTTTCACCTGCAAAAGAGACTGTGCTGGCACACTTTCTAAGGCACCACATCCACTGTGAATCTGTCATTGCTTTTTGTCACTTTCATTTTGAACACAATGAATATTTTGCTACATTCAATGAAGTAAGTGATAGAACTTTTAATATCGCAAAAAAAGAGAAAATGGATCAACACTGGTGTTTGAAAGTTTGTGAACCCTACATTTCTGTGTAAATATGACCTAAAACATGATCAGATTTTCACACAAGTCCTAAAAGTACATAAAAAAACCTCAATTAAACAAATGAGACAAAAATATTTTACTTGCTCTCTTATTTATTAAGGAAAATGATCCAATATTATATACCAGTGAGTGGCAAAAGTATGAACACTCATTATCTGGTGTGACCCCTGTGTGCAGCAATAACTGCACCTAAATGTTTCCGGTAACTGTTGATCAGTCCTGTACATCGGCTTGGAGGAATTTTATCCCATTCCTCAGTACAGAGCAGCTTCAACTCAGGGATGTTGTTGGGTTTCCTCACATGAACTGCTTGCTTCAGGTCCTTCCACAACATTTCTGTTGTATTAAGGTCATTGAATTGGCCATTCCAAAACATTAACTTTATTTTTCTTTATTCTTGTTTAGATTTAATCAAAATCTCATCTTTAATGTGTTCATTTATTGGCATTTTTCTGAAAGATACAAATATAAATTGTTAAAGTTGTGACTACATAAGTATTCTCCCCCATTATATATATATTATATAAACTCAGAAAAAAAAAGGAGAAAGGTCCTCTCACATTCAACTGCTTTTATTTCCACCTAATTTCTTAACATGTGTAAACTGAGACATAAACTGAACAAGCTTCACAGACATTTGAGGAACAGAAATGGAATATTGAGTCCCTGAACAAAGGAGGGGGGGGGGGGTGTCAATATTAAAAGTAACAGTCAGTATCTGGTGGCCTCCAGCTGCTTTAAGTACTACAGCGCATCTCATCCTCATGGACTGCACCAGATTTGTCAGTTCTTGCTGTGAGATGTTACTCCACTCTTCCACCAAGGCATTTGCAAGTTCTTGATCACATCTGGGGACACACACGGTTACATGTAATTTTCCACTGCAAGGACGATCAGCTGTCACTTTACTTTACACTTTTTACTATCACTTTAGACATCAAAGAAAACATTCATTCATTCATTTTAATTAGTCAATTTAGATTAGCTGAAGTCTCAGAAATATTTTCATATGTACAACACTGCAATTATATAAACCTTAGTAAAAAGTTATGGCTACAGCAGTTCTAAATATTGTGTAAAATTAAATTAGGCTACAAAACATTGTTAAACTGGAATACCTAGCTAGCAATAAACTAGCTAGCTAGATAGACACTTTAAGTAGGGTAAAGTGTTTAGGAATACTTGTTAAACTAAGTGAATATAACTATCAGGTACAGTAGTTGAAGTTACAGTACATTCATTATGCGTATTTTGTCATTTGTTCTGAACAGGTTCAGTGCTAACTGTAGCACCAATTACACACAGGCTGATGGTTCCCTATCAGCATTACACATACACCCATACCTCCAAAATTTCTGCACTGAAATTGGCCCATGGTTGGAAACTTCATCATGGAAACGAATTCCACACAATGACTGACTGCAGATTTTCGAGCCATGGGTGTGATTGCTTGTAAAATTGAACACGGGCCAATGTTTTAGGCATGTAAACAGACTAATCAGTGGTAGGTTGTTAGAAAAACTCATTTCAGTTTGCAATAGGTAAGATGATTGTACAGCAAATTTATTTTGAAAACAAACAGACCTTACAGAATTAGACAACAGAAAATGTAACAGTGAGGAAATAATGTACATTGTGTGTGATGCATTGGATTTGCCATGGATTATTTAAATTGCATAACAGATTAGTGAGGTCAGGGTTTCTACACTAATAGTTAGTATAGTATAGTATATTTGGTATTTTCTTTAGTATGACATATCACAGAAATTTAAATGTGATAACACTTTAGTGTTACTTATTGTCTTTACTTAACCTTTTGGCCATATTGATTATGTATTATTTCAACGTCCATTTTTAATGGAAATGTACAGACAGATGCATTTTTCTAGGAAAAACAAATCTCTACTGTAATAAGAAGGCAAAAAACATTTAAAAATTCTTACTGTAGTTTCTTAATAGGCATCAAAAAGCAGTTGCATAAATTCACCCTTCAGTCATGAATATAAAGCATCATCCAAGGGGTAAAATAAAGAAAGGGCAATGACAAGCAGGAGCTCATTTAAGAACTTCTTAGTAATCAGGTCTGATGTACTGACGGAGGCAGCACTGGCTAAGCCCGAGTGACACGTGCTGGGCCTGAGAACTAGGTCTCTTGTTGAGAAAGTGAAAGAGTGAATAAACAGAAGGAAACCCATTCCAGTTGAGAGCTGCAGTTTCTTTACTCATCCTTTACTCACATGGAAGATGCTTTTGTTCAGGGTCTTAAACACTGAATAATCACTGACTATAAACATTTCCTGTCTTTTTTAACCAGTGATCTTCCCTGAAAGGTCTATAGGTATCTATTTATTCTTAATTCTTTTGTCAGATTCTTCGTCTGACTCAGACGGTGACCCTCCAAAAAAATAAAAAATCTACTAGCCCATTTTGCTTGGCCAAGTTCCTTATGATAGACTACATACAGAATGTGTATCTATAGTAATGGAGACTCATTGGTGAATAAGCACTTTTCCTTCCCTTTCCCAAATTCCCTTTCCCCCCTCAAATAAATGCTAGTGGATTGTGTCTTGTGGTAAACCCTTAGAATTTTTCTCTCCTGGTAGTCTTTACACAATTACTTTGACACAACTATGTTTAACAGCTGGGTTTCCCTTAAGATGTTGGACTTCTGAATGGAAGGTTGTGAGTCCAAATCTCAACACTACTAAGCTGCCACTGCTGGGCCCTTGAGCAAGGCCCTTATCCCTCAAATGCTCAGTTGTATAAATGAGATAAACGTAAGTCAATCTGGATAAGGGTGTCTGCCAATTGTGGTAAATGTAAAATGCTTCATGATTTAAAGCATTCTTGGGTGATCCACTACTATGCTCTTTCGTGGTCTTTGTTGCTGTCACTGCTATATTTGAGTTCTTGCTTGATAACAAGTTACTAGAAAGGTGACATGTATGCCTGAGCTTGTCATTAGTTGAATTATTCACATATGTAAACATGCTCCAATTACTTATGGTTTGTTACTTACTCTCAAATGCTTTGTTGTCTGCTGTCATTAATTCTCATTTGTCAGGACCTGCACCAAACGTCGCCTCATTACGGTATGGTGTAGGGCTTGCCATGTGCTCAAAGCCTCAGCAGATTTTAATACCATCAGGGTGATTAGCAGGGCTTTTAGTTCTATCCTTAGCATCTCAAGGCCCGGATGAGCAGGGAAGCCCTCAGATGAAGCAATGCTTTTGAACCTGGTGTTTGCTGCAGCTCTTCCTCACTGCACGTAGGAACATTTTAAGACAGTCATTCCATCTGTGGATCGGTTTGTCTAATTTCTTTAGCAACTGATACACCATGGTTGTTTACACAGTGAGTACTTTATTGTGAATCATTTTGTGCATATTTAAAAATTTATAAAATTGCATTTCACAAAATTCGAGGTGAGTTAACCTTGCAAAAAAAAAAAACCCAAACATTTACTGCAACAACTTTTGGAATTGTAGGGATTGTGAAAACTTGTAAATGTTTTTTTTTCTTTTCTTTTTTTCTGGAGTAAATCTCCTGAGAGGAATATCAGGCAAAATCAGATCATCTGGAAGTCTTTGTTTGAAGTCTAATATTAACACACAGTTTTTAAGTGACTGTATATATGCTATCATAGAACATTTTAAATGTATAATTAAGCAATATCACAAAAGTAAGTATGCAGTGTGATTATTCAGTACAACAGCATGATTGCACTATTGATACTGTTTTTATAAAACAGTTCTTTAAATAAAGAAATTAATATATGTACAGTAACTGACATTTCAGATGCAATATGGCCAAATATTTTGCATAGTTTTGCTCCAGCAATGAAAATAGTTCCCAAAGAAGCCATAACTAGTCAGCACAGTGCATGATGCCATGCAACCTACACACAGACTGACAAACTATTGGTAGAATTTGGAATTTATGTAGTGAACACAGACAAGCAGAGTGACATGAATAATGAAATGACTTAGTGCTGTTATACCAAATATCAACACTCTTGGAACAGCACTTGTCCAATCAATTTAGTGGACTGAAACTAACTGCTGTATAATTATATTTATGAACATTAATGAACATTTCTGCATAAAAAAGTATGCATAGCAGTAAACAGTAATAAACTAAACAAAGTTAATATTTGGTGAGGCAACCAGAGTTGGGTATAGCGCTACAAAGTAATGCGTTACTTTAATCTAATGACTTTTTCTGCTAACACAGTAATGTAACACATTACATTTTAAATGTATGTAATTTGATTATAGTTACTGATGTAACTGTATGAATTACGTTACTTACATTACAAGTTTATTGTTAAGAAAAGAATATTAAATAAAATGCATTTTTAAAATAAATCACGTTTTTTGCAGCTGAAAGGGGCGTCACCAGGCCTGGGCATTCAGGGCTGTAGCCCCGAATAATTTTTCTTTAGCCCCGAATAATTCTCCGCTTGGAGCGGTTTGTCACTACGTAACTGAACGTCAGTAAAAGAAGACTTTGTTGTAATTTTATATCTTCAGCGAACGGAGGCATTGAATCAACAGGCTTTACAGGACAATACATGGAAACACTCGTGTCGTATTGACTGAACGGGTCTCAAATCTGCCAAACACTAGCTCACAGTCAGTGTGAGGAAAAATGGACATATGCTGATTTATTTATTTATTTATTTTTAAACCAGTAAAGGGGTTTAAACTGAAACAGTAACATCCTCTGATGGTGAGCAGGAAAACAAGCTGTGTAAATGTCTATATGAGTTCCAGTTTACGTGACCATGATATGAGCAGAGCATAAGGAAAGATAATGTACTTTGCATGGCTCTGTAGCAGCTAAACCCATACAGTGATAGATTAGCTGTGCCTCCCCTTGGCTTGCGACACCAAGCTAGCCTAGTTAGAAATGTTTTATATTTTATCGGTCTGGTAATCCTACAAACAGTGACAACACCCGAGGCAAGTTGTATGATAAATCCAACTTTTTCTGATCATGTCATACATTGATGTGCATTAAAATTACTGAAAGAACTGTGTTTCACTTTGCGGTGTATTTTTGTAGGTTTGATAGGTTTTGAAAGTAACTTGAAAGTAAAGTAATTAGTAATCTGATTACTTTTTTTACATGCAGCAATCAGTAAAGTAATCAAATTGCAATTTTAAAGTAGTAATTAGTAATCTGTAGTGGATTTTTTTTTGATTAATTTACCCAACACTGGAGGCAACCCTTTTTTATTATTGTAGTCTCAGGTACAACTTGTGCAGTATTATAAGGAACTTGTGTAGTATTATAAGGAACTTGTGTAGTATTATAAGGAACTTGTGCAGTATTATAAGGAACTTGTGCAGTATTATAAGGAACTTGTGCAGTATTATAAGGGAATTAGCTGCTAATTTTCACTGAGCATCTTGGAGAATCTGTCCCAGTTCTTCTGGAGACTCTGACTCTCACACTTCTTCTTTTTTTTCTTTTTTTTTTTTTCTAAACAAAACCCAGCAGCCTTCATTATGTTTTAATGTTTAAAAACGTCTTCCTTTACATACAAAAAAAAGTCTTCCTTTACCTACCAATAAAAATTCGATTTTTTTCCCTTTAATTTTCTTTTTCTTTTTCTTTTTTTTTTTTTTTTTTTAAAAAAAGTAATGTTTGGAAATATACATTTTTTAGTAATCACTCAATATTGCAGAAGTCATAAAATAAAGAAATATATTAATAATTTAATATAACAATAATTATTGTATTAAAAAAATAGGGTTCCGATTATATAAAAGGAAAATATATTAAAAATAACTTTCCTTTAACATTCATATGATTTTTTTTTGTTTATTTTAGCTCTGAGAATAAGAAAATATTAGATAAGATAAGATAAGATAAGACAAGCTATGTGCAGGCCAGGCCACTGGAATCAACCTAATGTTTAGTATTTTGGTTGATTATATAACATGTCCTTGTCCTTTGATAGCCTACAAGCATTTGCTGCAGCCTCAGAGTGTTACGTATGTATATCTTTTTTTTTTTTTTGCTTGTAATTGAAGGTAAGCTCTTTAAGTGGACAAAGCTACATATCTGCTTTTTAATCCCTTGATACTTTTAGTCTCTCATCTCTGATACTTCAGTGGTTTGTTTGGCTGTAGCGCAGGAATCAAGCATCAAATAATACTTAATGTAATTTGCTTTCATTTGTTTTGTGTTTGCTAGCTCTGGCTTTACAGTTAGTGAAATTACCTTACAATTATTTGTGTTTAATGTATAGCATAAATAACCATAATATACAAAAGTACAGAAACATAACAAAATATGTATAAGCTTTTTACTATGCATAACTTTTTATTCATTTATTATTATTATTATTATTATTATTATTATTATTATAAATTTCTCTTTTTGTAAACAAGTACTAAACATTTTTTTAAGTTTGTCCTAAACACAAACTGCTAATCTGTTTATGAACAGGAAAACATTTTGCGTTCACAGAATCTCTGAAGTAATCTTTAATCTCATTAGGCTTGAAATGCTATATCAGGGTTAAGTGAACTTTTTTAGTACACTGGCGCAGCATAAAGCATTGTTACCTCACAGGTTCAGAATAACTGGTTTGATCCTGAGCTCAGGCTATTGTCTGTGCGGAGTTTTGCATGTTCTCCCTGTGTCCACATGGGTTTCCTCTCAAAAACCTGGTTGTATAGGCAATTGGCCACTCAATCCTATTCCTAGGTGTGCATATTCATTTCAATTCAATTCAGTTTTATTTGTATAGTGCTTTTAACAATGGACATTGTCACAAAGCAGCTTTACAGAAATATATAAATTTCAGATCTAAATTTTAAATTGATACATTTATCCCTAATGAGCAAGCCAGAGGTGACTGTGGCAAGAAAAATCTCCCTGAGATGATGTGAGGAAGAAACCTTGAGAGAAACAAGACTACAAAGGGAACCCATCCACATCTGGGCGACACCGGATAGTGCGATTATAAATAATTCCCTTCTATAACTTCTATAAGCGTATGTGTACAATGGACTAGCATAACATCCAGGGTCCAGGGTCCCATCTCATGCCCAGTCTTCCTGGAATATTACCCTGGTCAGGATAAAGTGATAACTGAAGATGAATGAATGAACAGTTTTTATTTAACAATATGCTATAAATGTATTGGTTGTAAGATGCATGCATGTTTTGTGCTCTATTAATTGACCATATTATTCTGTTTCATAGGACATATCACTAAAATCAGATAGCACACAATAATTTAAAACATGAATTACTTAAACTAATTGCTATTTTTTTCAGAGAACAGAGTGGGTGTATCTGGACTGTCTGGCTACAGATGTGTAGGAGGAAACTAACAACACCTGCCTCCCAGAGTAAAATAACCTGTCCTGTTCTGATGTGACTCTTACTTTTCGGCTCAGGACCCCTAACTCATTGATGCTTTTAGCCACTGGGCATGATGACGTCTCACAAGCACAGTTTTCAGTGTTTTGATGCTGTTGTGGAAAAGCCATCTTTACCTGCTAGGCATAACTTTGCATTACCCCACAGAAGCTCTTTTACCTCAACACATTGGGAGCAACTGGAGAATCATAGATGCTCCCTGTGTTCAGAATCCCAGCAGGCCAAGCCAGTGACTTCAGAAATCTCAGGAAATCAGTCTGCTTCATGGTACCAACCCCAAAGCCCAATCCAACAGCATACACCCAGAAGGCCCATGCGACCAGAGGTTGATCCAGTAGACGGTCTTGCACATCACCACCACAGCCATCACCACCAATGCCACACCCACCGGCACTGCAAGACGATTGTGCTTGTGAAGAATAGTAACCCGTCCATTCAAAAAACCATTCTGCTGTACCGCAAGCCTTTGCACAGCCTTGGTGTCTTTATGGATGATGTATCTGAACTCATGCAGTGTCTCATCAGAAAGCTGTACACACTGGATGGCCACAAAGTAAGACCGCTTACTGTGGGTGTTCTTTAGTTTTGTATGGGTTTAGTTACATGAGATATACATGGTGTCCCAAAAGTGTCCATACACAGGGGACTATGTTTGCATCCGCAACACTTCCAGTGTTTTTGAATTTGTGAACAAGTTAATAAGCTGGCAACAGTATCGTGTGTGATGTGCTTGCCATGTTTTCAGTGAAAGTCCATCGCAACCTTGCAACAGCTTCCCGATCCGGCCATGAGACTGATTTCAATACGCTCTTCTTTTGTCAAAGGCATTCTTAAAGGCTATCTGAAATAA
>JANDJT010000148.1:12405529-12418847 GCA_024331685.1 Stegophilus panzeri
TACTTTCCGCTATTTATGGAGACATTTGGGATGCCCTGTATATTCATATTGGGCAAACTTTTCTTGAGTGTAAAAAATTATGACATTGGCAAGATGGGGTTATTGCCTCTTGAAGAAAAAAAAATAATAATCCAGCAAACATGTCTTGTGTTTTAGTCATATGTATTTACTTAATTGTAAATTTGTTCACTGTTAATTTATTGAGCTATAATGTATTTTTGAGTGAAGACAACAGAAATGGAATGCCTTAGTTGCAGTTGTTTTATGTAAATACTCTATCTAGTAATGCAGTAAGAAACAACCCACTGAAATACAGAGGCCTCTTGTGGTGAAAACTTTAAAGTGTTCTGTTGTTTAGTCTACAGTTACATTGTTTATTATCTGTAATTCCTTGTAACATCTTTTAGCTTTTTCTAATTCACACAAATCATAGTATTGCACTACCCAGCCTGGTTGTGTTAATGTTAAAGGAGTACAGCATAACACAAAGGTAAATGCTATAAATAAACTGTACAAGAGGGAATAACTACTGCCAGAGGGTGATTTAGGAAGATAGAAGGAAATTGTGGCCTGAGGTCTATAAAGAGGTGCTATAGCAGGCGTGGCTAAGGTGGGAAGCCTCAGGTTCATTGTGAATGTCTAGTACAAGAGGAGTAAGATGAGAAACAGAGAAGAAATAGACACTAATAGTGGTAGTAGTGTTACAATCTTGAATACACTTTACTTCTCATCCCACAATCTGAAGTATTTCCACGCAGGTATTATGAGGTTTTAACTAATACAGACTTTCACCTTGTCATTGAGGGCAAAGTTAGAGGGCTGTTGCTTTAAGTAAGGACCTGGTCTGTAGTGTAGAACATGTCTGGAGCTGATCCAGGCTTTTCCTGCTAATCAGGACTGAACTCAGCCGACCTCTCTGGCTTTTGCTTGGCATTTCTGGCTACAGGCATGTACTTCCCAGAGAAAACATGCTGTAAAGCAGAACACACCTCTCCACAGGGGCCTGATTGATACAAAAATGCCAGTAGGAATGGCACAAGTGCAGTGCAGCAGTAAATCTTACAAAGGCTCGAGACACAACTTTGTTGACAGCAGTTAAAAGTTGACCTTGGAGAGTAAGATATAGGATATTGCAGAATTAAGTGGTACACAACAAAATGTGTCACCTGACATATGTTGTGTTACTACTGCTGTTATGTTGCGGCTCAATAGTGTAGCTTATGTTTTAAGCTGTTATATAATTATGATTTTCTTATTTATACAGTTCTTTTATATGCTTTGGATTTTAATCTGCTTACTAGATTATATTGAAGAATGTTATTTATATGGCTAGACTAAAGGTGCTAGCTAGTTCTAGAATGTTTTCAAGAGTAAAATGGTCTTGAACAATTTAGTGAAAGGAGGAATATTGCAGATATAAAATTCAAAAGATATAAGTCTGAATTTTTATAGACATTTAAAAGATATTTCTTTTTCATTTCAGCCTTACCCTTGATGGTTGTTGCTTGAACCATCTAATATATTGTATGTTTGTATTTTGCACTGTAGTTGAATTTTCTCCTGTACTGATATTCCAACATGCTGAGAATAACTATTAATCTTGCTCAAATCAGAGCTATTTTGAACCAACAGAACCAGGTCAATGCCTTGCAAACATACAGTGTGAGGTGCTCAGAATCATATCTTTCAAGGGTATTCTTTTCAATGCAAGCATATTTGGCATTAAAAAGTAAAATGCTACTTCTGATATATTCTTATATTTACATGAGCAACACTTTTGAGCCGCGGTGAAATGATAGATCAGTTGAATGTTGCTTTATACATATTAACAGTATCATACCCAAGGTACCATTATCAATACTTAAATAACAATAACAATGTGAGCAGCAGCAACAGTAGCATTGAGTTCTAATTCAGTTCATCATCCTATTCACCTGAATGAATTTCAGCTATTATTTCATTATCTCATATAAAGCATATCACCTTATTATTTACATACTGTAGACTGTATGCTTTTGTGAATATGTAAATTTATACTATGTTATTGCATAAATATGTTAATCACACTGAAACAATGTAAAAATATATCAAGACATAGAAACTATGCCTGATTATTTCTATAAAAATACAAGATAACTGCTGTATTCAACAGAATCACCATCTTCTATGTGTCATGCTAATTATTTTTATAAGTAGGCTGATATATAAATATCATTGCTGGTATTAACCTGCTGTTGAAATGATTAGTGAGACAGTGTGGGGAAATTAGTAGCACAGATGTTTGCACTCCCTGGCAGCATTCAATGTGTACGGTTTTAATCCACTATGCTGTAGTTCCTCACCAGGTCCTAGGTTAGTTTAATGTTTTTCCCCTTTCTATTGAAACACTAAAGTTATTCTGAATGTATCCTTTTTCCTGGTTGCTAATCTAACCTTTTTTCCACATCTAAAATGCTGTACTCTGTTTCAGGTCGACAGCGTTCAGAATCTCTTACAGGGCCCCAGTATCTTGGTTTGTGTGGGTCGTGAACCCTTCCACCCACATTTATTGGGCAGTTTCCAGAAAAATTCTGAAGATAAACTTCCAAAACTTATCTTGAAGTCACAGTCCAGTACCTGCAATGAGGATCAAGGGTATAAGAAAAATGGTATGTTAATTAATATTTTGAGTGAAAGCATTTTCTGATCAGAAATCAGAAATGGGATATTTATGGTACAATTAAAGTTGCTTAGTTGAAAAGGTGGTCTTTTAGTGTCTAAATTAAAAGGTAAAACTAAAAAGGTAATTTGTATGGCTATGGAAATGGAAATGCATTGCAGTCAGAACCGTTCTCACATTTGATATGTTATATGTCTATTATTGTATAAAACATAAGCTGAATGTTAATGAATAACATACAGTTATTTACTATTCACCAAAAATATAATTCACCCAGCTGCCAAATGCCAGAACATATAATCTTGGCAACTGTTGTTTTGTTTAAAAAAATCCTCTTCCTTTTGAAAAATAAATAAAAGTACAGTTCAGTGAAGCAAGTAGTCCACAGTATGTTGTATTTTGCCAGTGTTGGCAAGCTGACTACTTGACTAAGAGCTTATTAGAGTTACAGTACTGAAGAATGATCAAAATGAATGAAAATGCATGCAAAAGGTAATAATACATGCTATGAGTGCCATTTTGAGTTTAATTATTTTTTTCAGACATACAACATTTTCTTACGAAGTGAAAAATTATTGGTAACCCCATTTTAAAATTCAGTGATATCTCCCATGGAGAGAATAATCGTCCAGTAAAAGTTGGTGACACACGTAGAGGACAGTCCTTCATCCAGAAAAGGATATTTGCACTTAATAGTTAAATTGTAATATTCTCTATGACATCTGATTCCTTTAATCCACAGTGGTTTTTGCACCCAACATTATGTTTATTAACATGAAATAATTTCAAATACCATAAATCCTCACAACTATATTTACTGTCATATTTCTCTTTCATTTATAGTCAACTTTGGACTAATATCCAAGAAAAGCGTTCCACCAGGTCCTTTTCCTAAAGCCAGAGAGAATATCCTGGATGATGACATCGAGAAGCGGGTACTTGTCAATAAAGATGGTAGCTTGTCAATGGAGATGAAAGTACGGTTTCGACTGCTAAATGACGAGACATTGCACTGCTCTACTGAGATTAAGAAATCCTCATGCACTTTTAACGTGTCCTTTCCGGGACAAGACAATGTGTACTATCCCCAATGTGGCCATGGTGAAAGTTGTTCAGAGGCAGAGTCCCTGTCTGCTAGTGAAGCTGATGATGTTTACATTACCAAACTTTACCAGAAGCATTTGGAGGCGCCACACTGTCAACACTGCTGCAGTCACTGTCAGGAGTATGACATTTGGAAAAATCCAGCCCGTAGTGAACAGGAAACTCTGAGACACATTGGGTCCACTAGCTCAAGTGCACCATCACATAAAATAAAATGCAAAAGGGGATCTGTCGACAGTGTGCATACCACGTCATGTGAGGAATACACTGAGCAGGTAATAGAAAAGGCAACCTGCATTCAGCAGACTGTTGGGGAGGGGGACAAGGGTGACACCACAGTTCAATACTGTACCATTAGTCGTTGCTCTAGTCGTAGTGAAGTGTATTCAGTTTCTGCAAAGGCAAAGAAAGCAGGCTATACTGATGAGAAGTATGGAAAAAATGAAAGCATTCATGGATTTGCTGAAGAGGAGAAAAGACCTGTTCCATCTAAAGATTTAAAGCAAGATCAGATGAGTGTCCCGATTACCCAGGTTTCAACAGAAGATGAAAGGCCTTTATCAGTTGAAACCAATTCCTCAGATATCCTGGCGTCTCTTAAAGAGGATGAAGATAATGAGGAAACTGATCTCTCTCCAAGTAATTCAAGAGCATCCCAAAGTAATAAGGAGAATGATAAACAAACGAAAAATGCTGTAGTGAGCTCATATTCATTCACTCCCTGTAAGCCATCAGGATCTCCAAAGCAGTCATTATCACCTAGGACATCAAGCACAGCTTCATGTTGTTCAGTGAAATCGAAAACTCTCAGAAAGTTTGTAGTCACAGAAACACAGGAAAATGTGGACCATGATAAAAACAACACACCTTCATCTACACCATATAGGTGTCAACATAAAGAATCAACAGATGGCACAGCTGAAGAGAAATTGGAGACAATCAATCAATCAGAAGTTGTCTTAGATGAAACCGATGTCCTTGATACAGAAACTGACATGAGAGCTCTAAAATCAGTATCTGATTTGTCAAAAACATGTGATGATACTTCAGATGATACTATAGACACTTCTCAAACAAATGAAAAGGGAAGATCAAGTGCCGTGTCTACACCACCAAATCCACATGCAGACTTAACTATATCCAATACTTGTGTTGTAGCTGAACAAGAATTTGGGAATTTGAAAGATCCAATTCTAGGATATGCAAAAAACAAAACTGAAGAATCAGCTGATGTCACTCATGAAGAGAACGTAGCAAGTGCCATGTCACCTAAATCAAATGTTTCAGCAAGATCAAGTAGGTCCAGTTTGTCAGAGGTGGCATGTAAAGAAAGAAAGACACCTGAATTACAAAACGGGGAACGTGCCCAGAGTGTAATGTCTGTACATTCCAATGCATCTACAATCTCAAAACAGTCAACAGTTTCAGAACTACTAGATAATGAGACTGAAGACCTGACAGAGGAGGTAATGCCTCGTGTGTTGTCAAAGATATCAAGATCATCAAAAATATCAGACCTGGAAACCTCTGAGTTGAGAGAAATGGAAGACCAAATAGAAGACAGATCTCCTAGCATCATGTTTGTAACATCTAGTATATCAGAATCCACTCCTGTAAAACTTGTGAAAGTACAGTCGTCTGAAAGTCTAACAAGTTCTTTGTCAACCACCATATCAGCCGAATCAATAACATCAAAAATATCAGAAGGAACACCAGTAGACATGGATAATAGACTGTTAATGGAGCGAGTACCAACTGCCAGCCCACATGATAGTAATGTAGTAGAAGAGGCAACAGAGGACCGTGCTCCAAGTGCAAAGTCCAATAAGTCCAATACCTCATCAAGGTCAAATGCATCAAAGATTTCACTAGTGGCCCCTGAAGAAGCAGATGTTGTAGAGGAGAAAAGGTTAAAAAGACCCTCAAGTGTCATGTCTTCTAAATCTGATGTTTCTGTAAAATCTAAAACATTAAATATTTTGGCTATCAGCCCACATAATAGTAATGTAGTAGAAGAGGCAACAGAGGACCGTGCTCCAAGCGCAAAGTCCAATAAGTCCAATACCTCATCAAGGTCAAATGCATCAAAGATTTCACTAGTGGCCCCTGAAGAAGCAGATGTTGTAGAGGAGAAAAGGTTAAAAAGACCCTCAAGTGTCATGTCTTCTAAATCTGATGCTTCTCTAAAATCAACAAAATCCAAACTGAGAGATGAAAAAGATGATATTACAGCTGAAAAGACAGAGCAATTGCAAGACAGATACATAACAAGGGTTATGCCTTCTAAACCCAGTGATTCAGAACTATCTAAGAAAACTAAAACTTTCGAGGCTACACTGGACAAGTCTGGTGATTTTGAAGACAACTCAGAAGAGCAGGCTCCTAGCACAATGTCCACAAAGTCAAATACCCCTACAAAATCAAACAAGTCAGAAATGTTGGAAATGGGTATGGGGGAAAAAGAGGGAAGACCTCTAAGTGCAACATCTTCAAAATCCAAAAAATCAGAAAAATGTAAAATTTCAGAAGCAGTACAAGCATGTGACCATTCAGAAGTGAGACCAGCAGGCATTATATCCAATACATCAGTTAAATCTAAGAGGTCAGTAGTTTCTGATGCCCCATGTGAACATAAGGAGGAAGAAACAAAACAAACTGGTAGAAAATCACAAAATGCATTGTCAATAAGATCTCGAAGATCTAGAGAGTCAAAAGCATCAGAGGCTTCTAGAACAAACACTGGCAATAAAGACAATAGCGAACAAGCACAAAGCGCCATGTCTTGTACATCCATTCTTTCAGATAGATCTAACCTTGCGCCTGATGGGGTAGATAATACAGGATCAACTGAAGATTTACTTAAGGAACCTGAAAGTGCATATGAGGAAACAAAAGATGACAGGGCTGCAAGTGCTATGTCTTCTAAATCTCAAATTTCCTTTCTATCCAACAAGTCCAAAGACCTAACCCAGGAAAGAGCACCAGCCTCTATGTCAGAAAAATCTAAGGTTTCTATAATACCTAAAAACTCAAAGATGGACCAATCTAAGGATGAAGGTGAAGAAAAGCATGAAAGAACTTCCGTTTCAGCTTCACCCAACTCCAATATGTCTGCAAGATCTAAAAAGTATGAATCATTAGCAGTTGTATCTCCTGCAGAAATGCAAAATCAACATACAGAGAGAACTCTAAGTGCCATGTCTGGAAAATCAAATACATCTAAAACATCAAAGAAAAAGAAGGAAGAATTAGTAGCAAGATCTCCTAGTGCACTCTCTGCTAAATCTAACACCTCAGTCAGATCAAAGGAGTCAGATACACAATCAAACAGGCCAATGGACAAAATATGTCTTAGCACCATTTCTCCTAAATGTAGTACTTCTGCCAAAGATGAAAAATTTGACTTTTCTATAATATCAAATAATTCTCCAAAGGTTGATGTAAAATCTGAGGAAACCTGGGATATGTCTGACATGTCTCCCAAATCCAGTGTATCATCTAGATCGGTGAAATCTAATATTTCAGCTTTGGCTGGTGGACAGACTGACACTGTAAGTTTGAATGAAAAATCTGATAGTGTGCTGTCTGGTTTAAAGATATCTATGACAGAAAACTTAAACAATGCTAATAATGAAGAGAGGGCTTCCAGTGCTTTGTCTAAAAAATCTAATATCAGTTCAGTTCACCACACTTCTGAAAGAGTTTTAACTCCAGCAAGCACTTCAGTATCCATTGGGATTGTAGAGGAATATGATGTTGATCATGCTGAAGAGAACAACAGTGTGTCTTTGGCCTCAGTAAATTCTACTCCACAGTTAAAGTCAAAAACTGATGTGTATTGCAAAGATTCATCAAAAATGATTGAAAACAAAAATCAGCAATGCATGCAAACACCAGATGACAGAGCTAAAAGTTTATTGACAGCAGAGACAATTGTCTCAGACAAATCCAAGGAATCTGAATGTACTCACAAGAACTGTTCCCAGCCAATAACAGACAATGAGATGTTAAACAATAAATCTGCTAAAAAGAACCCAAAGAAATCTTCCAGTCGCAATTTGTGTAGCAGGTCTGCTCATTCAGATTTTGATTCATCTAAAACTAAAGACAGAAATTCTCCAGCAGTGACTGACAGACCAAAAAGTAATATGTCCAATACATTGTTACATTTGGAAGTAAATGGACAAAGTACTAAAGCTAATGCTAAATGTAACAGTGTAGGTGAGCGGTCAAAAAGCAATCTTTCAAGTGAAGAGGAAGAGATTTCAAGGCTGCATTCAACAGTTGTGCTTATTACTTCAGTTTCAACAGATAACGAGCCTGTTATTTCCGTCGATGTCTTTAATCGTCGATCATCTCCCTCAAATGAAAATGTCAACAAATTGAATACAACCAGAGATTTAAATGTATGTGGTAGAACCTGTAATGGGTCCCTGGTTGCTACAGATTGTAGTAGGGACGTCAATGATAACAAAAGTGAAAAAACCAGTAACTCCAGTTGCAGACACAGCAGCAGCTCTATGACACAGAAGGTAGATAATAACTACTCTGAGTTAGTCCCATCTATCTTACCAAGCTCTTCTCCTACTGAAGTAGTGAATGAATGGTTGAAGAAAATTCCACTGGATATTGATTTATATGATGTTGGGGATGAATTCCATGAGAACTTTGAGGAAGAAGAACTATTAAAGATGTCAGGAAAAGTGACACAGTATGAAGGAGGGAAGGGAAGTGAGGGAGATACTGATACAGCTGTGCTCAGGCCACAAAATGAACAACTTGGAGTTGAAGAAATTCAGAATAATGAGAGCAAAGTAGGTGATGTGAAGGAAACTGCCAAAGACCTTGCGGTTGTAGAAAACATTCAACCCTGCACTTTTCCTGATGTCCCTTCTTCTGTCCAGCTTATGAGAATTTTACTTAGTCCCAAACTTGACAGATGTAATAGTTTACCAGAGGTATCGCCTGTGTATGGAAGAAAACTTAGCACGTCAGCAAGAGGATTTTTAGACAGCCTTGTAAACCTTCAGTTGCTAGATTTGGATCCCAATGATGTAAACGGCAAAGCTGAAAAGTACAATGATCTCATGGACACGCTTCAGTCCCTTTGGCTTTGTGACACTTCTGACAGAGTGGCCATCACACAGAAAAGCAAATTTAACAATCAACAGTTTAAGGATGAAGAATTCAACGTCAAGCCATCCTCAGGGGTAGATATTACCAGTAGCTCCCAAGACTCTGGAACAAGCAGTGTTAATGAGAGCACAGTAACTCAAAAATCTCGAACAAATACAGAGGGTGAAGACATTGAGATACTGTCAAAGGTACATGAGATTGATAAAACAGAGACATTTTTTAAAGGGATAGAAACGAAATCTGATTCAGCTACCCCAGATATTGCAAGTCGGGTCCAGTGGACACCAGAGAATGAGGCAGAAGAAAATTTGCAAGACAGCAATATTCTTTCAGCTGTCTCAGATTTTACAATAAGAAACGATTATAGTTCAAGAGAACCACCTGACACAGCATCCATATCAAACAAGAACTCTGGAAATGACAGTAATGCTAATCAAAAGCTAACTGACCATGAGGAAGACACAAGTTCAGAATCCCCATCATTAGAACAAATGGCTCAGTTAACAGAAAAGGTTTCACAAGATCCCGATCCTGTTTGGGTTCTGAATCTGTTAAATAAAATAGAAAAGCAGTTTATGACACATTATATCACTGCAATGGCTGAATTTAAGGTACGTTGGAACTTAAATGACAATGAGCAGCTTGAAGCCATGATATGTGAATTAAGAGATGAAGTCCATAAAAGAATACAAGCCAGCATAAACAGTGAACTCAGAAAATTCCAGGGTCATACACGAAGACCTAGACCACCAAAAGAAACCATGTCCCGTGAATCAAGTATTTTAACCGAACAAAGGCGCAGGCGTCTAAAAGTACATCTCAACCAGTCCACAGATACAGGATCAGGAATACTGATGAATGATTTTGGTAATCAACGAAATGATGATGAATACTGCCCATGTGACACTTGCATGAAAAAGAAAACGTCATCAAAGCCTGCATTAGCAATGGAGGTCTTAAATTTTGCTCCACATGCTCCAATGATGACAGACTTTGATTTGAGAAAAATTCTCAATTTAAAAAGAAAAGCTCCCTCAAATAGCAAAGAAAATGTGAAGGAAACGGACAATGAGCATGCTTCTAATACACAACCAAATAAATCTGAACAACTGAAGAATGATCAGCCAATGAGAGAGGGCAATAATACCTCTAGGGCTCTTGAACAAGAAAGTCCTATAGTTGGTGGAGAGCTTGGGGACCATGTGGAATTAAGAAATGAAACTAAAATTCTGGAGGTGGCTAATGCAGATCCAACTGCAGAAGAGGAAAATGCTCAGAGTGGACTAGCAGATATGGTAACTGAAGTTAAAATAACAGAGGCTGTGAAGGAAGTTTGTGATGAACTGCCTGAGGGACAAGAGTCTGTGGAAGATGAAACTGTAAGAGAAGAGCACACACTAGAAGCTGGAACTGCAAAAGATAATATGGCAATTGAGGCTGGTACAGTTGGAGAACAGGAAGTAACTGAAGGAGAATCAACAGTGGGAAAAGGGACTGAAGTTCAAACATCAGATGCTGAAACAGGAGATGAGACAGCTGAAGATAAAACATTAGACAAAAAAGAGTTAATGGGAGAAAGTACAAGTGAAGACAATGAGGCTGCAGAAGGGGACATTTCTGAATCTGAACCTGAAGAAGAAGAAGAAATACCTGATGAGGAAAAAGAGAAGCATGAGGATGCTAAAACAGAAACTACATGGAAGAACATGCTAGTGAAACCTGATATAGCAGTAGAAGCAGTATCAATTAAAGGGGATGCAGCTGGGAAAGAAGTAGCTACAATTGCAACAGAGGAGCCAAAAATAAAGTCTGAAATAATAGAGGATGTAAAAGAAGCTGAACATAAATCAGATGGAATAATGTATCTAGAAGATGGAACAGATGAAGAAGATGATACTGCAGAGGCAGAGAAAAGTGAAAGTACAGATAATGAAGAAAGAGATGTATCTATAAATAAAATAAGCAAAGCGAGTGGTGAAGATGACTTATTCGATGAGGAAATGATCAGTGAACCTGAAGAAGATGGAGATATAACTGAGCATGAGTCTGCAGAAGAGGCTAATCCAATCAACAATGAATCAGAAAAAGGAGAAACAGACAATGATGAATTAGATGCTGAAGGAGAGACAACCAAAGCTGAAACAGCAGCAGATGAAGAACTAGCTGAAAATGAAACAGCTGAATATAGAGAGAACTTTTATGATGGTGCATTAGATAGAACAGAGATAATTAAAGTCAAGACTGCAGAAATTGGAGAAACAAATAATAATGTAACAACCGAAGATGGAGAGATATCTGTAGACAAAGTGGCAGATGTTGGAGAGACGAGTGAAGCTAACACAGCAGAAGACAATGATTATGAAAGTGCAGAAGATGCAGAAACAAGTAAAGCTCCAACAGCAGAAAATACATCAGATGATGAAACAGCAGAAAATGGAGAAACACCTAAAGCTAAAATCTCTGAAGATGGAGAGGTAACTGATGATGAAATTGCTAACGATGCAGGAGCAGATGATGGAGTGACAGGTGACACTGAAATAGCAGATGATAGAGATACAGATGATGATGAAATATCAGAAATTGAAGAAATGTTTTGTAATGAAACAGTAGATAATGGAGTCACAGCTAAAGCCAAGAATATGAATCCACAGAATATGAAGAAAGCCACAGAATATGACGAAACGCATGATGATGGAACATCGGAAGATGGAGACTCTGCTGGAGCTGTAGTGGCAGATAATGAAGAGACAGCTGAAGCAACAGAAGAAAGTGAAAATAATAATGATGATGAAAGCACAGAAGAGTCAGAGGAGGCTAAAACTGAAGTAGCAGAACAGACAGTTGATAGTGAAATAATTGAAGCTGGAGAAGCACATACTAAAGCTTTAAAGCAGTTTGTTGGAGACAAAATGAACATTGACCAAGTACAAAAAACTGAAGGCAAACAAACAAATGATGGAAATGCAAATGATGAAACTGCAGAAGATACAGAGATGGATAGAAGTCAAAGTGAAGAAGATGGTGAAACAGCTGATGATGAAGCAGACATTGGAGAAATAGCTGATGATGGAAGAGCAGAAAATGGAGAAACACCAAATGACAACACAGCAGATGATGGAACAGCAGAGGAGTACGACATGGAAGAGGTTGATGAGACAACTGAAGGTGAAACAACAGAGGATGGAGAAAAAGATGATGATGCAAGAACAGATGAACAGATAGGTGATGAAGTAACTGATGATGAAGCAATCACTGGAACTGAAAATGAAGAGAATGAAGAGACAGCTGAGGCTAAAACAGGAGAAGATATAGAAACAGCTGATAATAGAACAATAGAAGCTGGAGATACAGCTGATGAGAGAAAAGCAGAAGATGAAGAGATTTCTGAAAATGAAATAGCACAGAATGGAGAAATTGCTAAAGGAAGAATAGAAGTGTATGACCAAACAAATGATAGTGAAAGTTTAGAAAATGGAGAAACAGCTGGAGAAGTGAATGGAGAAACACATGAAAAAAACACTGATGAAGCAGTCATCAATTCACACAATATTAAAACAAAACAAAACTCAGAGATGATGAGTATAAATCAAGATGCAGAGATGTTGGAAAGTAACAGATATAATGTAAATATCCATTCGGTAAACAATAGAGAGTCAGATGAAGGAGGAGATGAAGCTGAGGATGAGACTGAACCTATTGTTGAAACAGATGAAAGAGCTTTTTATCAAGGGCTAAAAATTCCTGCTATGCAGTCTACAAAATGGTCACTGCATAAAGATGTCCATGCTGATGAAAGGACAATAGCATCATTTGATTCTGCTGTGAAAATGTACCCAGCTTCTGAGGATGGGGAAGATGCTGATGGTGAAGAGTCAGAAACTGAAGTACACAACAACGGTGGCAGTGTTGAAAATGAGGAAGACGGTTAAGATTCTGTCACTGGAACTTCAGTGGATAACAATAAAGAGGAAGTGAAGTGCAAATATTTCACGAATTGTGTGTGGAGGCAAAAAAGGGGATTGTACTGTAGAACAGGAGAACTAGAAAGATGGAACCAGACAGATAACTTGATCATATTGATAAATAAGTCATCCATCATTTTTCAGGCAGTTTCACTGTAATAGGTTCTTTCTGATTAATTGAGAAGCCACAAAAAAATAGGTGATTTCATGCTGAAAAACAACTAAATGTATGACACTGCAAGCTCAGTGAGAGAACCAATACGCACAAGAGGTGACAGTGTCTGTGTATACTGAAAACTAAAAAAAAAAAAGCTATTCTGTATTATGCACTTTATTCTTTAATATTTGCACAACATTTTAAGAAATTTTAACATTGAACAAGGGAACATTTTCCCTTTGTGATTACAGTAAGATAATTGTATTTAAAATTTTAGTATTGGGCTGCATTAACTTATTT
>JANDJT010000148.1:12418891-12423891 GCA_024331685.1 Stegophilus panzeri
ACATCTAACAATAATAAATCCCTATGGGGTATTAATTAACTATGCACAATAACTATGTGCTATCATAGGCACAGGCTCATCGAAACTGGATAGTTGAAAACTAGAAAAGGTGATTATTTTTTTCTAATCTGTCCAGTTTGAGTGAGTCTGAGCCCATGATAGCCTCAGATTACTGTTCTTGGCTGACAGGAGTGGAACCCAATGTGGTTTTCTGCTATTGTAGCTCATCCTGTAGTTTGATGTTTTGTGCATGCTGAGATACTTTTCTGCTCACCACAGTTGTAAAGAGTGATTCTTTTATATAGTTACTATATCCTTCCTGGTAGCTCTAACCAATCTGGCCATTTTCCTTGGACCTCTCTTATCAACAAGGCATTTCTACCCACAGAACTGTCACTGATTCAGTGTTCCCTTTCAAAGGGAACTCAACATTGCTTGTGCTTCATGCTGTGGGAAGTGTCCTCGTGTGTGACCAGTATCTGAAGCTTGTGTGAAATCATGCCTATTTATAGGCCCGCCATGGTCAGGTGACGTGGCAATTAAGCGTGTTGCGTGATTATATAAATGGCACCTGTGAACCACGCCGTCAGCCTTATTATCTTTAGTGAGACTGCATGGCGGTCGTTTTATGTGAATGCTTGCAAAAAGACTCTTCATTTCCTCTGTATTTAAAAAAAATCTCTTTACTTTTCTGTCTCTTTAAAAAAGAAAAAAAGAAAAGTATGAGTGAGAGAGAATTCAGGAAGTGTGTCATGCCTTGCCCTCGTTTTATTACAGGGACGGATGGACACACTTTCTTTGTGAAGTGTCTTGGGATGGAGCATGCCACAGCGGCCCTTGAGGGGGCTGACTGCATGCATTGTGAGCGCTTTACAATCAGGCAGCTCCGCTCACGGCTTGCTCTCTTCTTGGCCGAAGGGAGTTGGGTTTCAGAGCCTTGCGGATCTGGGCCAGCTGCTGCCGAGGTAGCCAGCCGGCTCAGGTCCTGGGGATCTCGTATGGATCTGGAAGAGGAGCCGGAGACGAGCTCTGCTCTATCTCTTGCTCTGTCTTCTGGGTCCGGATCTCTGCCGGATTTTGAAGCTCATGTCGTGACTCCTCCTTCTATTATGGAAAGCCCAAACACCCTCTCTGACTCTGAGGATCCAGAGGGGGGAGCCACTGCACCAAAAACGGAGAGCAGCTCTCAGGCATATAAATAGCTGCTTGAAGTGATTACTAGGGCAGTAGAAAAACTCAATCTTGACTGGCCCGGGGAAGAGGAAGTGGCTCATAGCAGGCTGGACGAGCACTATCTCCCCAGTGAAAAGAAGCAAACAGGCGACCAAGCAAACGGCCCATCATATCGGCCGTTCAATGGGTAGCTTGGTTGCGGTGGAGAGGCACCTATGGATCAACCTCTCAGGGATGGGGGATAAAGATAAGGTTTCCCTGCTGCACGCCCCTGTTGAACCTTCTGACCTGTTCGGCAGAGCGGTTAACGCCATCGCCAATAGGTTTTGTGAGGCAAAACAGCAAACGGCGGGGTTCAGCCAGTTCCTTCCCCTTCACGTTGAGTACAGCCGGGCATCCACAAGTGGAGCCTGGGGCAGCACTAGTGTTAGGGAGGCACAGAAGGTAAGTGTAGCCCCCCCGGGGAGAGCCAGGATGACCGGGTGGCCATAGTCGCAGCCTGCTAGTAGACCCAATCTGAGAATGATCATAAAGGCCTAGAAGACAAGGAAGGAGCAGTCCTGATGGGCCACGGAGGGAAGTATCAGGGGACATGAGGTTGTGGGGACAGTTAGCCCCAGTATTACTGTAGGGCCTCCCCTAGCCAATGTTGTCCCAAGTTTTCAGTCTTCTCTGGTCAGCAAGCTGTCACAGGGCAATGAAAATCTGATGCTTTCCCTCCAACAGAATGTGGAAGAATTAACGTCACTAAAAGACCATCTAGCAACATGGAAACTACTGCCAAATGTGTCTCCATGTGTTCTGTTCACCATAGAAAATGGTTACCAGGTCCAGTTCAGAGCTCGACCTCCCCAGTTTCCCTGGGGTGTGCTCACCACAGTAGTTAGCACATTGCAGACCCCGATGTCAGTGCAGGAAGTTAGATCCCTCTTTGACAAAGGGGCCATAAAACATGTACCCCGTTCCCTGATGGAGGGAGGTTTTTACAGAAGTTGTTTCCTGGTCCACAAAAAAGATAGGAGTATGTGGTCAATTTTAGATCTGTGCCATCTGAACCATACTCTTCAGACATACAGGTTCAAGATGCTGACTCTCAAACGTATTGTTCCACAGATTCAGTTCGAGGACTGGTTTATGACGATAGATCTAAAAGACACATATTTCCACATAGAAATATTGCTCAGTCACTGGAAGTTCCTGAGATTCACGTATGGTGGCAGCGCAAATTATTTCTTCCTCAGTTGAGAGGTCCCCAGGTGTTAGCTGTGACAGATAACAGTAGTGGTCTATATCAACCACCAGTGAGGGTTACTTTCATGCCTCCTGTTCAGGCAGGTGCAACTAATTTTTCTCTGGGCGGAGGGAAAGTTTTTTATCAGTGAGTGCATTGTACATTCCGGGCAACCAGAATGTGGGGGCAGACATCCTGTCGAGGCAGGGGCTTAGACTCAGGCATTGGAGGATCCATCCACAAGTGGTGGCGTCTGTATGGCAGAGGTTCGGCCAGAAGTGGATGTGTTCACATCCGAGGAGACAACACACTGCCTGCTGTGGTTCGCCCTCACTCCTCCCGCACCATTGGGTTTGGACGCCGTGGTGTACACGTGGCCGAGATCATGTCTGTACACTTTTCCCCGATTGCTCTGCTCCCACAGGTTTTAGTGAGAATTCAACAAGACTTTCTACATCTGCTGCTAGTAGCACCTTATTAGCCAGCTTGAATATGGTTCTCAGAGATAATATCCCTGCTAGACACTCCCTGAGATATTCCCATTTACAAGGATCTACTGCCTCAAGCCAGAGGGTTGATTTATCACCCTCGGCCAGAACTATGGAAACTGTGGGTCTGGTCCCTGAGGGGCACCAGCTCATAGATACTGGTCTCTCAACTGAGGTTGTACAGACCATGCTGAATGCTAGAGCATAATCCATGAGAAAACTATATGTGCTCAAGTGGCTACTTTGTGTCTCATATTGTGAGGAACATCAGTTAGACCCAGAAAACTGAGCAATAGCTACAGTCCTTACAAGGACATTTCTCAGCATGGTTTGCTCCTTCTACAATCAGGGTCTATGTGGCTGCCATTTCGGCCAGCCATGCCCCTATTGATGGAGCCTCTGTGGGGCAACATCTTCTAACATCGAGGTTTATGCGTGATGTCAGGTGGCTGTGGCCCATCTGCAGACCACGCATACCTTCCTGGGACCTTTCTGTGGTCCTGGAAGGTCTGTCAAGTGCCCCATTTGAGCCCTTAGACTCAGCCTCAGAGAAGCTTCTGACTCTAAAGGTAGCTCTTCTGCTGGGCCTGACATCTCTCAAGCGTGTAGGAGATCTACAAGCTCTCTCTGTTACCCCTTCCTGCCTTGACTGCCCCTAGATTAACCAAGGCCTTTCTATATGCTAGGCCGGATTATAGTTGTGCCACATCTACTGCCCAGCTGGTAGTGTTGCAGGCTTTCTGCCCTACTCCGTTCCTCACACAAGAACAAGAGAAATTGCACCTACTGTGTCCAGTAAGGGCTCTCTGTACTTACATCCACCACTCTGGCCAGTGGCGTAAGTCGGAGCAGATGCTGGTATGCTTTGGTGGTGACAGTAGAGATGATGCTGTGTCAAAGCAGCACATCTCTAATTGGATAGTGGAAGCAATCTCTATCGCTTATGAGGCGTGCGGTCTTGCTACACATCTGGGCATAAGGGCTCATTCCACTAGGGGTTGTCACCTCCTCGAAGGCTTTATCCAAAGCAATACCCTTACAGGATGTGTGTGCTGGGGTGGGGTGGTCTACGCCACACACATTCATACCCTCAGTATGACGAAGTGGGTATTCTTGTTCCCACAGCGTGAAGCTCACCGCAACGTTGAGTTCCCTTTGAAAGGGAACATCTGGGTTACGCATGTAACCCTGTTCTCTGAGAACGGAAAGAGATGGTGCGTAGCTTTGTCATACTGGGGCATGCCTGTGAATTACGTCTTCACTTCAGCTAATAGAGGCTGATGGCGTGGTTCACAAGTGGCATTTTTATAATCACTCGACGCGCTTAATTGCCACATCACCTGACCATGGCAGGCCTATAAATAGGCATGATTTCATACAAGCTTCAGATACTGGTCACATGTGAGGGCACTTCCCCCAGCGTGAAGCTCACACAATGTCTCGTTCCCTTCTCAGGGAACAGGGTTACATGCGTAACCCAGATGTTTTTTTGTTTGTTTTTGTGTTCGTATTAAAGTGGACAGTGAGTGTATGTTAAATCATGAAATTACATGCAGTATATACTTATGCAAATATCTGGTTTAGATGTGACAGGATTGATAAGTGAAAATATTATGTATGTAACTTTATGCTAACTTAATATGTCATTTAAGTCATATTATATATTTGACATTTTCATTTTTTGTTGGTAAGCAGTATGAAAGTAATAAAGAACAGAAAAACATCCCCAAAGGTCTTAGGTACCACTTATGTGTCTATTTTATGCCTACTTCATAAGTGTGTTATTAGAAAAGAAAATGTATGCATTGTGCTGCTGCCAAGTGATTGGCTGATTGCACAATTGCATGAATGAGCAGGTGTACAGGTGTTCCTATTGAGTGAATGTATTCATAATATGCAGTACATTTCAACCTCAAATACAGTCCCCTCCGAAACTATAGGAATGGCAAGGCCAATTCAGTTGTTTGTGCTATATACCAAAGACATTTGGGTTTATACAAATAAGTATTAAAGTAAATAACACTTAATATTTGGATGCATATACCTTGCTTGCAATAACTGCATCAAGCCTGTGACTCTGACATCACCAAATTGTTGGTTTCTTCATT
>JANDJT010000148.1:12428891-12435763 GCA_024331685.1 Stegophilus panzeri
TGCCAGTGTCCAGCTGCACAGATGTGCAACCTGCATCCCCACACTCCCAGGCCTCCAGATGTTTCACACAAACAAGTATGCCAGCCTGTTGATGGGGAGCGGTGACACGTGAGCATCTGTGACAGAATTTCCTGCTTTAAGCTTAATGAATTGCACAGGTGGATGTCACAAGTGCAGGGCAGTCACTCAGTGTTCTGGATTCCCTGGCATTCTTGGCCTTTATGCCTTACTTAATGTTTTATCAAGAGAATTATGAGTTAATTGTAGTTTTTAAAATACTACATAGTCCGTGTTGCGCTAGGTAATAATGTTCTTCAGAACAGTACCATGTGCACTCAAGTTATATTACAGTGTCAAAGCTGGCATGGCCTGACCTTTGTTTTTTTTATAATATGGGCCTATTTCCAAGGTCATGTCTCCTCAAGCCATCAGCTGTAGACAAAGAGCGATTCCACAGAGGAAGAGCGATGTGTGAGGTTGTCCTCGGATTAACAGCTAAACAACTGCCCCTCGAGCACATTGTCCAGTTTATTGTCGAGTTGATTTGTCCATCGTCTCATATAATAAAGGGAGAATGAATGACCGAGAGCCTGTCCGGTTTGATGTGTGAGACGGTCAGAGGAGTTTTCCCACACGGTGAGAGGAAGAGTGAAAATGGTCTCACACTATGTAGCTTCTCCCCCCCTTCCATTTAGGAAGCACCAAGCACAGTTATGAATGGGGTTTCTCTGCCTTTGTCCTCCGATGGAGGAAGATTGGCACAGTTTGCAGTAGGTGCGTGAGTATGTGAAGGTGATGTGGATGAGAAAGCACTACTTCACTTTTACCAGGCTATTCCTTATTGTTCTTTGAAAGGTTATGCCTCCTGTTCAACATTCACAAACACCAGTGGGCTCATTAATAAAGCTGATATCAATCAGTTTGCTTAGTTTGCTAGTATGGCCTGAAGACTTTATCACAGATGTAACATACACACACACACACACACACACAAACACACAATGAAATGGAGCAACAGAAGGGCAAATTTTGCTGTGTTAGCACATGCTTGCACATTCTCTTTCTCTTCTTTTCTATTTCTTTCTTCCCTATTTTCCAGTGCTATTCAGGTTATACTGGGGAACAGGATGCAGCGCCTGGGGACCTGAGTTGTAGGGACACAGTATCCGCAAACCCTGGGAAAATCAGTGTGGAAAAAAAGCATCTATAACCAGGACACCCTCAACAAAGCTCCCATCACACACCTGCAACAGATGCTGTCAGAGAGGCCACTCTCGCTGAACATCACAAACACAGGTGGTCTCCCACAAACCCATGGTAGCTTGGCCATAAAGTCCTGCTTCTTTTCTGTGAGCATGCAATGAATAATGATTCCCATAAGAAAAAAAAAATGCATAGGAAGCAAGTTTGATTGTTCCTTGATATCATATTGTTCATGTAAGTTTTCATATTAATCTGATAGATGTCTTCCTGGTTTGAAGGAAAATACATTTGTTTGGAAAGACGTTTGTTTAGGATGAAACCATTCATTCATTCATTCATTCATCGGGACTCATTGTTTACTGTGCGATTTCCTTCCTTCTGTTTCTTATGGAATCCCTCAGATGTGTGAACATGAAACACATCAAGATTAATGATTTCACCTCATAAGTGACTGACTAGGAAATTAGGTACAATAAGTATGCACACGGAGAACAATGCCTTATGTTTTATTATGAACTAAAACTCCATTCAGAAATTATTTTGCCTGTAATATGTGATCATACAACATTTAGATTTCATATACTAGACACCTTCTGATGAGTATCATGGACAGTTTGGATTGGCAATGCTAAATTGCCCCCCTACGTGTGATTGGGTGTGAATGACTCCCCAACCAGGATAAAAAGCTTTTCAAGGATGAATGAATGAAAACTCTTCACGCAGTCTTCAAAATCCGTGCATAAATTTTTCACTTGTTTCTACCAGAAAAACTATATATCTCTAAAGCCCAATTCTCAAATGACACATGTACATACTTTATTTCAAAACTGTTTACATTTACCTTCAAAACCAAATGCATGTATGGAGGGATTTGAAATTAATAGCAGTTAGCTAAGTAGCAAATAATTTACTCAAATGCAGTAAATCACAACTTTAAAAAGGGCCACAGAAATGTTCAGAGTCAGTATGTGCAGGAATATCATACCACAAACCCAGAATCAAACTATATTGTATAATACAGAGTGACTCATTTCTGATGGCCTGTATGGAAGGCTTGGGCCTAGCAAGGACAACATGAGAGTTGGGACAAAGCATTTCATTGTCCTCATGCAGTCACATACTGATTTTCAGTCCATTCAAAAATTCTGTCACTTTCTCAGTTACTTAAGCACACATAAGAGGCTGAAAGCTTATGATCAAGTTAGTTTATTCTGTTATGGTCAAGATTTTTGTTTTTGTTTCTGTTATACTGTATATGATATATCTTCTTCAATTACTGCAAGATGTGCCATTCTGTTTGCAACACAATTAATGGGGAAGATCGACAATTACAATACAATACAACTGAAGAAATATAATAAACATGTCATTGTGTTCTGTTTGACAAGATGATGGAAGTTTCACAGAAACATAGTGCTAGTATTTTGTTAAAAGACTATTTTAATACATGTTTGTACACCATATGGCCAAAAGTACAGTATGTAGACCCCTGACCATCACACAAAGAAATGTTGTTCTTCTCCAAACTGTTGCAACAAAGTTGGAAGCACATAATAGAATTGGCTCTCTTTGGATAATGCAGCATTACAATTTCACTTAATGGGAAGTAAGAGGCTCAAACCTGTTCCAGCATGACAATGTCCCTGTGTGCAAAGCGAGCTCCATGAAGATATGGTTTGCCAAGGCTGGAGTAGAAGAACTTGAGTGTCCTGCACAGAGCCCTGTCATCAACCCCACTGAACACTTTTGGGATGAACTGGAATGCCGACTGTGCACCAGGCCTTCTCGCTCGACATCAGTGCCTCACCTCACTAATGCGCATGTGGCTGAATGAACACTAATCCTCACAGACACGCTCCAAAATCTTGTGCAAAGCCCTCTCTGAAGAGTGGAGGTTATTAAAACAGAAAAGGAGTACTAGGAATCGGATGTTCAAAAGCACATATAGGTGGGATTGTGAGGTGTCCACAAACTTTTGGGGATATGGTGTATGTTTTTGTAGTTGTAGTGTATTTAGCATGGAATGAACTAATGTGCTAAGCTTTATATTTGTACAGAGAGAGGTATGAAGCATTTTCAAATGTGAACTTAGTAGTAAGGTTCATTAGTAATTGTAAAAGAAAAAAAAAAAAACATCTTAAATGACAATTGTGCAAGTGCAAGATTATGTTGGGAAAAATACAAAGAATACTGAACGCTAGAGAAAAAACTATATACAGTCTGAGACAACTGTTCATCATACCATCATTATAAGTGTTGCACTGAAATTAAAGTAAAGCTGGGGTTATTTGCTCTTCTGCCACTGTTAGTCTGTACTATCTTGATTTGTGAGCTTTGCTACCCTCTAGTGGGTATTTAAAAGTCAAAAAACAAACAAACAAACAAACAAACAAATATCTGTATTTCCTCTAAACGGAAATGAAGATATTTCTCCAAAACTGAAACCCAGAAAATATATAGAATCACATTCACAGTATAATTAAAACAATCCACAGTGTCAGTTTTGTGTGTTATTAACAGTGATAGTGTGATCCTGTGGTTGTCAGTTTACTTCTTTTTACTCCACTTCACCCAATCACACAGTATATCCATTAATGTTAATTAAAAAAAAGTAATAAAGTGTTATAGAAGGACGAATGTTGTGAAGACAAGTGAAACCAAGAACAGTATACATCAAAGTATTTAATGTCACAGTACGAAGACCACAGTGACTAAAGCAGGAAATACATTTGCGTGACTTAGTAAACAACATCCTGTAATTGAGAAGAGATATACTGGAGTACATTCTAATTCGTAACAATTTATATAGTGTTGCTGCTTTCCTGCTATGCTCATGAACCTTTTCTTGAAGATTCTAGGCTCTTAGACAGTATCATTTCTACTGCACAGTGTTAAATGGCCATTTGTTACCCAGTACAATACCAATGACTTGTTCCATATTTTAATTACATTTTCATTCTGTATGAAGTCTAAAAGAAGCAGAGTTTGTGAATTGAGCAGTAGTGAAGAGGAAAAGGAGGAGATTAGCAGACTAAATAAAGACAACGGTGGTACATTTATCTGTTTCAGCTAATGTGGTCTCCCAGGGCTTACACTTGGCATCAGTGTATAGACTAAGCGTGTGTGTGTGTGTGTGTGTGTGCGTGTATGTGCATGTGCGAACCAGTAAGGAACAGATGCTGAAAGAGAGATATTCTGATGAAGGTCTTTGGGTACTTCAAACTGGATTCTGTCTTACAAGTTGACTCAAAAGAAAATGTAAGTAAATAAGAGACTATACATGATTTGATATTAGTTATGACCATTTAGAAATTAAAGGTGAAGTTAGATCTATCTCAAAGTTAATTCCATTAACATTTTAAATTTATTGTTAATACCAGGCCCTTCGAGATATGCAAGTTTTTATTCTTCAATGACCAATGCAGCCTCAGATTATGTTGTATTATATTTACCATCCTACTGATATTGTGAAGCTTCATTTTAAAAAAGCCAAGAATTTATTTATTTTTATTTTTCATTTATTTATTTATTTTGACATATTTCTGTTTCTAACATTTGTGATTCCTTTGTTGTGTTTCACTTTCTGTAACTGAATGTAACCTATGCTACATTATTGCTAACAGTCATATATTTTTCATCCTGTGTTTGTGTAACTAGTTTATATGTGGTTCATGTCAAAAAATGAAACAATTCTGAGAATCATTTCAATTCATGCTCATGCTTGTAAAGTTAATATATAAAAATATTTATATGTATGTACTTTTATGTATTTTTTCTTTTTTCTGTTTTCTATGCATCTTTATTGTGTTTTATGTTTTATTGTAAGGAGTTATACATCTATGCGGAGCATGTTGTCTTGATTAGCCCTCAGTATGAAGGTACAGATGATCATATGGACTAGAAAGCTGAGTGCTGACATTAGTGGAGACTGACACTTCTGTGTTAAAGCGCAGCTGTTCACTAGCAGGTATGTTTATATTTCAATGTTACGTTTAAATATACTGAAAACACCTCTGAATATTATACTCCGTTATACTAGTATAGGTAAATATATTCTAGTATAGTACCAGAAATAAGGATGGTTACTTCCTTTGAAAAAAACAAAACAACAACAAACAAAAAAACACAATTTCTTCAAAAAGGAGCAAAATTCAGAGGATTGAAGAATTTATAATGTTTTTCTCTCTGTCTTTCAAGGATGGGTTGCATTTGCAGTGATGAGAATAAACATAAAGAAAGACACCACTCAAATAACAATTCAGCAGCCGCCTATAACTCACATGTATGTACTGCGAGAGTGAAATATAAAATTCATAAAATCATAGTGACAGTAAATCATAGTGAGTTTTTTTGCAGTGCATGTATCAACCGTTGCTTGTTGCCCAATTTATTTATTTTTTGTTTCTTCTAAATTTATTTTCAGCAAAGAGCACACAGCGGGGCAAACTTTGGTAATGTCTTTGACAGTTTTTTCAAAAAAGTCACTCCAATAAACTGTAACAATTTTTGTTATCGTGAACGTGAACACAGCAGCTGACGAACATAAACTCAATTTATGCTCCATTATATCCTTTTAGCCTACAGAAAATAAGTAGTCTCCTTCTAAAATGGAGGTGTACCTCAGCATTTGTGGTCACAAATTCAAAATTATATTGTTGTACGATTAATTTAAGTGTTAGTACATCCGTCAGTTATTATGTGTTTATTATGATGTGTTACACAGAACGTATGTCAGTTGAGTTTTCAAAGCAGTTTGATAAATTTAATGATGTGAATATGCTTACCATTTGATTTTATATGAAGATGAAGACATTGTCATTGCGCAACATGATTTCAACCCAACCAACGATAGCGACCTTCCATTTAAGAAAGGAGAGAAACTCAAGATAATACATGAGTGAGTAATAATACTTACATATACAGGACTGTATATTAAATTACACAAGGCATACTGATCCAATATCAAGAAGATCCAACATTGTGAATTAACCCAAGCAGAGCAATATCAAGGAATTAAATTAAAAATCACTGTGGCCTACCAAACTTGACTAACTATGGCTTTTTATTGTATTAAAGAAATGGGGACTGGTGGTTGGCTAAATCTCTGATTACTGGGGATGAGGGATACATACCATGCACGTATGTTGCCCGAGCTCACACGCTGGAGGTTGAAAAGTATGTAACTGGCTTTCTTTTATCCTACTCATGTAAATATGTTACTTGTGTAAATATGCTACTTGTTGTAATCTATATTCATGAAATCATTTATTCTGCTTTCTCTAGATGGTTTTTCAAAAATTTGAGCCGCAGACAGACAGAACGTCTTCTGCTAGCCCCGGGGAACAGGATCGGCTCATTTCTCGTAAGAGAGAGTGAGACAACTCCAGGTCAGGACTAGAGCACTGGTTTTCTGTCAGTATTAGCCAATTTCATGTAATGTGTGGTATATTTCAAAATATATCATACACCAACAGGTTCTAATCCACAGATCTTTCATTTTGGCTATAGTCATTACAGTGACCCTATGACACAGTGGATATAATCGTAATATGCAGACTGCAAATTAATGATCTTGGACTTGGATAAGGAGAACTCATTAATTGTTCTTGAGACCCCCGAGTACAGGTCCTTCTTACTCTGCAGTCACTGGTATCTACACATAGACTAAT
>JANDJT010000148.1:12461874-12476551 GCA_024331685.1 Stegophilus panzeri
ATATATTTGTATTTTACAATTATTTATCGTTATAGGCATTAAATAAATGCATAATCACATTCAGCTTTTCATCGTTTCTTAGGGTTTATCTTTCTTGCTTAAAATCAAAAATTTATGTAGGCTTTAGGTTTGGGTGTGGTCGAGGAGCTCTACAGCGCCACTGCACGTAGTCAGTGGTTGGGATGAAGTTGCTCAGAGGTGCACAAGATTTGGTATAGTTATTGATCTCATCGTGTAAGACAAAGTTCAATTAGTTTTATCTGACTCCACCCAACAGGAAGTCAGCCATGTTGGATGGAATGTAGGAATGTTTGAAATTTTCCCACGGTGTTTTGACGGGCTTACGAGGGCTGAAAACTTATGAAAGTTTACAAATACATTCGTGTTAAGATATCTTTTGAGTTGTTGTAGTAATTTGTCATAGAAGTGCCTCATTGGCTCCACAGCACCCCCTAGTTTGCTAATGCATATTTCATGCCTTTGCAAAACTCAAAAACTTTTGAAACTTGGTACATCCATCAAAAATTGGGAATATTCTATCATTCTTTTGTCATTTGTCCTGGGTGTGGTCAGTGGAGTCCATAGCGCCCCCTAACATTTCCAAATGAGTTTATCGCTGTGGTTGCCACATAGTTTGTCCGATTATCACAAGTTTTGGTGGGGACATTTTGGTTTGTTTGAAAAAAATGCATGCTCTGAATTTTGAAATACTCCTCCTAGGGGATTTATGTGACAGGTACCAAACATGGCCAACATCATGCCAAGACATTGAAGATGCTACACTGTGAACAGATTTTTCATATATTGAGTGGTGTTGCCATGGCAAGGCAATAAACCTATGGCATAAAAATTCGATATAGGAAGAGCTCATATCTTTGGTTTGCATTGTAATTTAGGTCAAAATTGAGATTTATATTTGGTATTGGGGGCTGGACACATGGATGTGTCTAATGTGGGGCACATCAATGTCAAATAATTTACAGTGAATGTAAGATGCCTGTACCAAAGCATACTTTATACAAACCAATTGAATATAAAGTGAATTACAGCCAATATTATCAGGGACAGCTTGCATCTCTCCATAGACATGCATTGGTTTATTAAATACATAGGCATGTAGTATGGACTCTGTATTCCTTTTATAATTGGGTGGCTGAATTTGCTGCATGTGTTTAGTACATTTTGAAGATAGCTCTGGGGAGCTTTCTGAAAAGCGGCTAATGTGAGCAACCAACATAACCTGTGATTCAGTCTGAGAGGATGTCTGTACCCCATGTGGCTTCTAGCTTTTTTACTGTACACATCTTACCCTGGACAAACTATGATGCTTTGATGGCACGTTACATAATAGAGATAAGTACATCTGACTCACATGGTGAAATGGGATGTAGGTAGAGCAAAAGCTGGTACCAGAGCAAACATGTATAATGAAAGTTCCATCATAAACAGGATTTCTTATCTGTGTGACTAGAGCATGTTAGAGATATAAGCCCATCAACCACTCCAAATTAAGCATTTACACACCATTTACTTTGAAACAACACACAGTTCGGAATAACAGATATAATCATAAATGATGTGTTGTGAGCAATGCCCAGATTTCCCTATCTCAAACAAAGACACTTGTCCCTGCTACTCATTCCATCAGCCTGTGAAAGCTTAGTGCAGCTCTACATGGTTGGTACTAACTAGAAAGCTGTAACTCCTGTGCTTTACTATCCAAATAATCATTTCCTGCATCAGCAGGAGTTTATGGCCATCCATGCACATAGTTTATTCTCTGCTTGCTGCAAGGCAGAAATAGGCACTTACACCCAACCCCTATTACTTAGAGAGCATTAAATTTTCATATAGCAGCACACCAGGCATTCTGGTCTAACATCAGTACCCAACCTCTTGCTCTCTTGTGGCTGAATGGACACAAATCCTCAAAGCTTTCCCAGAAGAGTGGAGGCTGTTTTTGCAGCAAAGACAGGACAACTCAATAGTAATGCCCATGACTTTGGAATGGAATGTTCAATACTCAGGTGTCCACATACTTTTGGCAATATAGTGTATATAAAACTAACTAACTAACTAACTAACTAACTAAATAAATAAATAAATAAATAAAAGCAGTCAGGTAAATGTAAACATGATTAAGCTGATTTGTAGATCTTGTCTTGCTGCGGTGTCTTGCTTTGTGCCATTTGCACCAAATTTACATTGTACCTCTTTGGCTGACACATTTATCAAAAGCATTTGCAACTACAATACAACTGAGTAGTTGAGGAAATAAGGGCCTTGTTCAAAGGCCCAACAGTGGCAGGTTGGTGATGCTAGGCTTTAAACTCACAACCTCCTGATAAGTATCCCAATGTCTTAACCCACTCAACCAGCTCTTCTCAAGCTATGTTTGAATAGCAAGGCTATTAGCACATACAGTGATCGGTTCCTTTATGGGTCCTTTTGTGTCACAACCCAAAGCTGTAACCACTGGGCTACTGGTTTATTCAGTCTTTAGTATTATGGAAATCCTTTGCTTAGATGCATACTTGATCTGAAAATAAACCTACATTAGAATTACAGAAGTCTAGAGCATAGAGCATACTTTATAGTGAAACAAAGCTAAGGAAAAATAGACATGCAGTAAATAAACATATATGGTGACTGCATATACTGTAAGTACTAGTATAGCAGTGCAGAGGTGGCAACATTCTTGAGCTTGTGACACACATATATTGTTCTGCTGTCTCTAATCCATACGTTCCAGAGCAATTAACTTTGAAGGCTTGATTACATTAAAGGTCAGTGAATTCTACTTTCTCCATTTTCAACCTCTTATAGACTGAGGTACATGTATCTATGAGCAAGGCTGCATATAGCCCTTACTATAACCCTTCAAACAATCACATGCTGTGGATGCAGAGCTTCAGTAAAACAGATGGTGGCATTCATGTGACCTGCAGCGCTCCTGATGTCACAGTTATCCAGCATTAATGTGAAAATGACCCTTTGTGCCTTTGTTTATGATGACGCATGGAGCTGAGCCAGATCGTTCAGTCATTGTCTTTCTTCTCCAGTGCATTTACATAATGTTAGATTATGAGGTTTAGTCTGCATTTGTTAAAATGAAAAATGGAAGATGCTAAGCAGAGGTTCCTTTCTTCGTTTGCAGACAAAGCTGTTTGAAGTATGATGTTCTCAGACCCCATACAAAGAGTGTGTATGTGCAGCATACTTGTACATATCTGATCTTCACTTTATCTGTGAACAGGGAGATGAAGCACTTGGCACCCATAAAGCCAGAGAGTGTAAGCATCTAATGGTATTAAGAAAAGTGAACATATTCATACCCATCTATTCAGATTTATACAGACAATAATACACACTAGTGCTGCCTTTGATCACTAAGACTACTGTATAAATCTAGCTAAAACTACCATAATGCAATAGGATTGCAATTTCTGGACACACATAACTGAATTTAAAATAGCACAGTTGGCAATAGCACAGCACCTCTAGCAAAAACTTTGAAGGATATCAATTTATAGATAACAGAGCACCCTGCTGACACTGTACAACTGCACTTCAGTTTCAATAGATTTCAATAATACTGTATGTCTTACATAGGCTATATCAGAGAACTGCGCCTGTATATACAATATTGATTTAAGAATTTGTGAATTGATGAATATTTTCTTCAAAGCTAATGTAAATGTCTTGCTGAAGCCTGAACTTTTTTGGAGTCTGCAAAGGTCTTCCTGTGAGGCTTTGTCTTCTCACATACTCTCTGTCCTCTAGGAAAAGTCAAATTGTATTAAACGCACAGGAGCTAGAGATAGACTTCAGAGTGGCAGAAGTAATTCAAAAAACTAATCCCACGAAAGCTAATCTCATAAAAGTGCAAACTATTACTGTAGATCTGCACTGAATTTAGTGAAAAAGCAATGGATGGTTATTTTATCAAAAACACTTCCAGAATATAATAACAAACATAAGTGACAGCAGTTAGGGATAAACTTGTATTTCCTCATTTGTAAGTCGCTTTGGATAAAAGCGCCTGCTAAATGAATAAATGTAAACGTAAATGTAAATAAAGGAGGGAAAACACAATTTCTTAAGAAAGGAAAAAAATGTTAAGTTAAGGCACCTGAACTGGTGAAAGATTACCAAGAACCCATTCAGGACAAAGGCGTCATAGAAGCATTAACCCACATAAAAATAGTAAAACAAGTGGAATAATAATACAGTTGCTAATTGCATGGAATTCCAGTTTTAAGTTTGCAATATTTTAAAACATTATGAACCACTGTGCCATCTTTAGTGAAAAAAGATCAAACAGGTTTCAAAAAAGGAAGAAACTCTGTCAGTAATCCTTCTAATACAACTATGTGCTGAGAGGAATACAAAGAGGGTATTTTTACATAACACCTTAAAGTGGCCCAGTACTTTTATGGGTCACATTGTTATATTTGTGTTCTAAAACAGTGGTATTTAAAAAATAACTACTGCTTAACCTCCTTGTCTTTGGACTACGACAAACCCCAGGTTTGCCATCTAAACCCAGGTCTATTTACTCTAATGTTTAGACTTATTAAAACAAATTCAACATTAAAATGTTTTGACATAAAATATACAGAACACAAACTCACATGCGCAGAGAGCAATATAGCAAATGCCTATTGCAAATATGAAATCCATTTTTTAAAATGTCTCTTACATTTTGTTTGTATGCTGAATAAACCAAATGTAAAATATTAAAGAGGTAAACACTAAATGAGACTTTCAGATTACAGGAAAAATTCCTATCACTTGACTTGGACCTATCCTTTGATTGGTGCTTTTAATATAAATATCCTCCTCACATGGCCAAACTCACTGTCAAATACAGTAGATTTAGATGGAATCTTCAGACAATTTCTATGGCAGGACAAGAAGGTAAGAATGAAAATAAGATAATTACAGAGGTCTGGGTGTCCTATAGATTTGTTTGCATAACTGGGCTACAAACTTGCATATTCATATAAACTTACATATACATACTGTATAATACATATAAAGTACATATGCTCACCAACTAGACACATGTTCATTCATGCAGTAATCATGTGGCAGCAGCACAATGCATAAAATCATCCAGATATGAGTCAAGAGCTTCAGTTAATGTTCACATCAAACATCAGAATCGGGAAAAATGTGATCTCAGTGACTTTGATTGTGGCATTGTTGTTGGTGCAAGATGACTGGCTAGATTGAGTATTTTTAGAAACAGCTGTTCTCCTGGGATGTCCATCAAAAAAGACAAGAGTGGAAGTTGTAAATCTCAAACACCTATGTCAATAAGGTTAAGGCATGCTGAAAAATCTCTTAAATCTTAGCATCAACAGTGGCAACACGGATTTTCCCCTCTTTAAAGAACCAGTGTTGACAAGTAAAATGTGTTAAGCCAGTTTGCAGAAGCTCTTTGAGCAAAAAATACTACAGGGTTTAAAAAATACATATGTATATGTGTTACAACACTCTCACATCTTTTGCTATCTACTAACTGGACACTTCAGCTTAAATTCAAACATTTTGGAGGAATAAATGTGTGTATTTAAATTGTAATATTTAATGTTAAAAATTGTATATTTAAAAATTCAAACACTGTACATAGAAAAGAATATTGTGAGGTTTTTTCTGCATACGCTATTTAATAATTCGCCCAAAACTGTCCTAAGGGTTGAGGTGGAATAGTTTGTTTAAAGTGATTGACATAAATCTATTTATCTTTGTCCCTAACTTTAATGAAGGCATTAATATTTAAGAGAACTCAGTATGGACCTACCCACTTAATTTGTAATGTTGCCCCTTGCTGTTTGTACTCCATTACCCATTCAAAATTACACAGTGTCTCTGGTTTTGCAGAGTTAATATCTGCACATATTAGACGACTGTCAGAAGTCACTTTTCTCAGATTGATTGATGCTGGAAGAAAGGTAGATCAGCCTGCAAAGCCCTTCATCTCACCTTTTTGTTGTGTGTACCTCAGATGCTATAGAATGTTTCAGATAGTGCTTCAGATCACCTTGATGTGTTTTGACAGCACTTCAAAGGTCAAAAAATATCTAGTATTTTACTGAAAAAAACTCAGTTAACTATTTCATTAGTTAGAATGATAATATCCACTGAAATCCTCTCATTGGTAACTTGGCCCAACATGGAGTGCTGTTTATGAACCCTGTCCTCAGGAATATGTTTTTCTCTTCACCGTGTCTGCCTAGTTTGCCTGAGAATAGTCCATGCCTGTAGAGCTCTGATTCTGCCTGATGTGTGTGTAAATGTTGTATTTTTATTTAATTGTCCTTCTATGTCATTGCCTTTATATTTCCTACATTGTGTTCGCTTACCTACAGAGTGTAAGCGCTTATCTTTGTTTTGATGGTGTGTTTAGTGGGGTGGAGGTCAAGGATCTGTGCAGGACACCCAAGTTCTTCCATTCCAACCTTGGAAAGCCATATTATGTTTGTCTTCATAGACCTTGCTTTGTGCAGCGGGGCATTGTCATGCTGGAACAGGTATATTTGGCCATATTGTGTATATTATTGGCAGAAAACTGGTTAAAACCACATTTAACAAAATTAATATAGGGAAAAAACCACCATCTTTGGCCGCAACATCTGTTGGTTTCCCCTGTGGCACACGTATCTTTCCATTGATAAACAAGAAGGCATTGTTTAGCAATTGCATAATAGGAGGTCTTTCTTTTCTTTTCCAAAAAGCTGTCAGACATTTTGCTTCTAGAATATAAATATCAATTAGCTTATGAGAGCTGCTTCCAGTAATTATATTGAGTGTGAAAATGCCCATAATAAAAATTGCAGTCTTCAGTGATATGCTGTATGGCCAATCATTTGTGGTTTATTCTGTGGATAATTCTGAAATAGATATACTATTTGTATGGCTATGAGATATTTCAGTTTGGAAAGCTTGTAGTTTTTCCAGGCCATCGCACATTTTATGGAATACATTCATGTTAAGAATATTAATGTGGGCTATTAGAGAAATGGGTAATAATCTCCATCTTTCAAAACATTTAGAAAAAGGTTTAAGGAGGATTGATAATTAGCTAGTGATATACGGTCAAAATCATTTTAATTGATAAATAGGAAAGTGACAAGCAACTTGGGTGAAAGAGAACCTAAAATCAGCTGGAGTCAATGTTGGTATTTAGCTTTCCCTGTTATTCTGTAACAAGGTTGGTTTATTTTTAACCAGAGAATTTACCAAAGAATGATAAATGTTGTAGTAGAGATTGGCTGCAATTCTTCAGGTCGAAGAGGTATAATAAAATGTCAAGTGCCCCTTCGAGTGATGTCTAGTGGAAGTTAATGACTTTAAAGATCACATTATTTGTCAATATTTCGGGTGTTGGGTGTGAGTGTATAGAATCAAATCTTTTAAGGAAAAAGCTGTTCAAACCTGTCAAAGGTCTTTTCCGTGTCCAAAGATAGGATGACTGCATCTAATGATGCTTTTTTAAGATACAGTCTACTTAGCAATGCAACCATAAGGTCTAAACAGGGCGTGATCACCATAAAAGAAGAAGATTTGTGTGCGAACTGGTTGCTGTTTTCCCTTTAGGCTCTTTCCGTAATAGTGCTCTAAGCCCTCTGGCCCCCCCGAAGCACTTTTATGGTGACGTCAATGAAGTACAAAGTGTGTGTGTGTGTGTGTGTGTGTGTGTGTGTATGTGTGTGTGTGTGTCACTATAGCGTATTTATTTGTACGTGATATTTGCAAAAAAAAGTGAAGTCCTTGCTCTGGCAATATTTAGAAACACTTGAGAACTATACTGTTGTGCTTTTTCAGCTACAGTAGTAGTCACTCTAAACATGAAA
The DNA here is from genome assembly GCA_024331685.1 of Stegophilus panzeri. Classification (NCBI taxonomy): domain Eukaryota; kingdom Metazoa; phylum Chordata; class Actinopteri; order Siluriformes; family Trichomycteridae; genus Stegophilus; species Stegophilus panzeri. The sequence continues at coordinate 12,469,737 of JANDJT010000148.1, forward strand.
TTTGACTGGCAGAAAAGCCAATTTGCTGAAGTGGAAAGGATATTGATCATGAAAGACACAATGTTTTGCTGGTAATGGTTACCGTTGCTTCACGATATCTTTATCTAGGTCAGTGGTGTCCAAACATTTTCCAAAGGGGGCCAGATTAGACATCAAAATATGAGGGCCAGTCATATATAGACATGTCAACCAAATCAGGTAAAAGGTGTAGAAATTACAGCACTTTATATATGTGGTTCCCTCATATTTCAGGGACCAGTGCTCGCTTATGCACAGGAGGTTTTGGGTTCGATCCCAGTGATAGAGTGCATGCTCATTCTCTCTTAATTAATTCTGTCTGTTCCCTAACTTCACTAGTTTTTGGGATTCCTGCCACACCATCTGTTACCTCTGCCTGGTGGCTCAGTGTGTAAGAGAACTTTCCCATTTCATTTCTCAGAACCAGTTCTCCATGAAGCATTACTCTCATGCCATTCACTTTTGTCTTCTATTGAGCCCATTCTTTGTCGCTCTGTAGACAAGGTTGTTAAGGTGCTTCTGATTACAGGACATCTATCAAACCCATTACACTCTGTCTGCTTGGATTTTGTTGTTATCAGTGTTGGCAGCTCTGATATAGTGGTAGCTACAAAGGTGTGTCAGAGGTTGTGGCATAACACAAAGGATTCCGATTCATGCATTCATTGATCACCCATAACATTAAATCCATCTGCCTAATATTGTGTAGGTTCCCCTTGTGCCACCAAAACAACTCTGACCCATCGAGGCATGGACTCCACAAGATCTATTAAGGTGTGTTTTGGTATCTGGCACCAAGAAATTAGCAGTATATCCTTTAAGTCTTGTAAGTTGCGAGATGAGGCCTCCATGGATCGGACTTGTTTGTCCAGCACATCCCACAGATGCTCGATCGGATTGAGATCTGGGAATTTGGAGGCCAAGTCAACACATTGAACTCTTTGTCATGTTCCACAAACCATTCCTGAACAATTTTTGTAGTGTGGCAGAGTGCATTATCCTGCAACAGTCCCGTACACAGCAAGCTCCAATGCACTGTGTGTTCTGACACATTTCTATCATAGCCAACATTAAGATTTTAAGCAATTTGTGCTACAGTAGCTCTTTTGTGGGATTGGAACAGACAGGCTAGCCTTCACTCCCCACATGCATCAATGAGTCTTGGGCACCCATGACCCTGTTTCCTGTTCACCAGTTGTTCTTTATTGGACCAGTTTAGTAGGTACTAACCACTGCATACCAGAAACACCCCACAAGACCTGCTGTTTTGGAGATGCTTTGACCCAGTCATCTAGCCATCACAATTTTTTCCTGCTTCCAACACATCAACTTTAAGAACTGACTGTTCACTTGCTGCCTAATATTTCCCACCCCTTGAGAGGTGCCATTGTAATGAAATAATCAGTGTTATTCACGTCAATGGTTTTAATATTATGGCTGATCGGTGTACATTCTAGCAATAACTTTTTATTGACCACAGCAACAGAGAATCCTGTGTAATTGACCTTATTCCCAGTGTATAATCATGAATTGGAAAGAAATATTGACACTGTTAATATTTACTGTGACTCTCCAGACATCCCATAGTGTCTTAATTGGGCAGTGATTGTGTGTCTCGCACTGGCTGTGATTACCTGCAGTGATTGAATTGGGGTCACAGTTAAAGATAAAACATTCTTTTTTTAACCATTTGCTGTGTTTGTCCTTTGATATGTCCTTCTTGTAGTGACTTGCATACCTAAAAATGACAAAATTTCTAAAGGAAAATTTCACTAAAACACATGGTCAAAACACTGGTCGTTACATAAAGCTGTTACATAATTCAATTAAAGTGCTTCATTTTTGCAAAGAAACAGAAGGTAACTCCTGTTTCAGTCATCTACACAAACACGTAAAGCCAATTAGTGTGCTGCTTGGGGGAGCTGTTGAAAAATACCAGTGCTAAAATGCTTGGTTCAAAAGCCTTTTCTGTGTTCACCTACTTTCTATTTTCTGGCCTCAGAATTAGAGGCATGCTTCCTGGAATTGAATCTGTCAACTTATGCTCACCTGCCTAGGAGTTTGCCTTTTGTGAGATTAATTAGCTTGTCAATTGCCTGCTAAATCATGATAGAGCACCCAGCTGCAAAGCTGGAAATAAAGAGAAAACAGGAATCACTGCACAGGATACAGTGTACAGAATTCAATCAAACTCAATCACAGAATGCAATTCAACCAAAAATACACAACTTGAGCGAGTATTCCTCATGAATCACGTTTATTTTCCTGTTCAACGATAGCTGGATGAGCAGTGACTTTTCAAATTTAGTATGTATGTACTGGATTACAGCTCATCCTTATCTTTTTTTTTTCTATGTATTCTAACCATGCACACTTTGAATGAGGTGAAAGAGGAAAATTAAGAAGGGAAAACATCCACACCACACCAAACATAACCACACCGTTGCCACTGATAAATACAATTGGGAAACCGTTTTTATGGTTGGTTTTGTTTCTGATTGTACCTTTTGGTTTATGCTAAGCCATGACTTATATATATGTATATGTATATATATGTATTAGGTATAACATGAGGTTTTGTAGAATGTCTTATTGTTGTGGATGTACACACTGCATTTTCTATCCCCCTCTACTCTTAAAATAATAATAATAATAATAAATAATAATAATAATAATAATAATAATAATAAAAACTGGAAACCTTTGTTCATTTTAATAATCTCAAGAATCCGGTCAGAAAATCAATTTAAACACCTGTGTAACCTGACTCTGAATTTGGAGAACTTTTCCTGCCGAAAGTTGCCAACTCTGAATACAGCTCTAAATGATTATTAACACAGGATGTCGATTAAAATGGGTTTAGTAATGAAAAATATCTTCAGAATTCTAGATATCGAAAGAAACAGCAAAATCCCATTATCAGGTTAAAAATCAATTTCATCTCTGACCATCTCTTGTATTCATATTTAATCTTATCTGTAGCTCAAACTGACCAGAGAGTATGTTCAACTGAGCATAACATTTTTTAAATAATTCCATTATTTGTAGTTGTCACTTATTTTCAGTATCATCGATATCAATAAATATCTCAAATTCCACTTATTAATCTGTCAATCAGATTAATTAATTGTCAATTCAGAACACTAACACTTTGAGGTAAGTTTGTGGAATGTCTTTTCTTACCTTTTTTAGGTAAGAAAAAGGTATTTTCTTTTCTTTTTGATTTTCCTTCCTTCTATGTAGCCTACTTCCTTTACTGATTAGCTTTACTGTATAGTTTTTAGCTGTTGGTGTTTCCCAATGTCTGCTGTTATTCAGACCATTATTTGAAAATATAGTGTAATACTATAAGAATAAAATCACATTTTGAGAAAAAAGACACAATACAGTATGAGAGGTAGAAAAGACAAAAATTTCAGAAATCTCCATTTCACTTTCTAGCAGCTTTGAATGTCCTTGGAGTTTTGTGAGACCTAAGTACCATTTATTCTCATGAAATCCTCAAATTAACAGTCCTCATTTTCACATGCAATGAAGTCTACGGTTTCTTATTTATATAATTTATATACGGTGAATATAATTTTTTTTGAAGATAATATAGTATGTAATTAAAGGACTCTTACTTCCACAAGGTTGAAGCTGAATCATCAACTGCTTTCGTACATGGCATATATATCACACGTCATTCCGAGCCTTTAATTCTAAAGTCTTTTACAAAGACTGACAAGTAAGGCCCAGTATCCTGCACTCAGCTGTTCTGCAGATGAATGTGTACAGCTCAGAGCTGAAGACCCTTAATAATAGATTGAGCCATTACTGAATTAAATGAGGTGCATGGCTTTTCATAGCTATAGTCCTTTTTTATGCTGTACAGTTCAGTCAACTTTAAGGTTGACAATGGCATTAATTTGGATTAATTTGAGTGGTCAAATGAATAACGTGCAAACCTCCCTGTTTTGTAGACCGCCCACCTGCTCCAGTCAACGTGTCAGTCATGAATCTGAGAGCTGATTCAGCCACAGTGACCTGGGAAGTTCCAGAGGGGGATATCATTATTGGCTTCTCAATCCTACAGCAGGTAAATACTGTATCACTTTACTACGGTTTTCATGCCATCCATCCAAGGTTCCTTGTAACATATAGTCTTATAATAATTATTGATGTAACAATGTTGTAAACTGCTAAATAAATTGCTGATCATGGCCATGAAAAAAACACTCACTTGTTCACTTGCATGATAATATGTATTAAATATCTACACTATATGGCCAAAAGCATGTGGAGACATGACCATCACAACCAGATGTGCTGTGAAGGCCACTTGAGTTCTTCCACTCCAACCTTGGCAAACCATGTCTTCATGGACCTCACTTTGTGCACAGGGAAATTGTCATGCTAAAGATATATTTTTACGCCCCTTAGCTACAGTGAAGGGAAATTGTAATACTACAACATACAAATACATACAAGACGATAGTCTGCTTCCAACTTTGTGGCAAAAGTTTGGGGATGAACCACCTACAGTATGTGTGTGATGATCAGGAGTCCACATACTTTTGGTCATATACAGTAATGTATCTATTCTAATATCTACCAGTTACAGATTTAATGTCTATGTCCAAACAAACTGACCTGTCGATAGCTAATGTCAGCCAAGTTCACTAGTTTGGCAGTTCAAACTGATGCTTATAAATGATCACATTTACTAAAACATATGGTGTTTTTTTCTGTTAACAATTTCAAACAGAGTTGGCCAGTTTCAACATGTACTATAGTGCAATATTGGCAGCTCTGTCATGCATATGGCCACCTCCCTTAAAAGAAGAAAGATACCCAGATACCTGACTGGCCATTTGAAAACCATGTGTCACTCTGTAGGATACAGATATCAGACTGATCAAGCAGCCAAATGCATTCCGTTGCATTCTTCTCCTTCTCTACTAAAGAAATTTATTCAGCTACTGTATGTAACAATTCATGTAATAAACTTTTCAGTACTAAACACTGAGTATAAGTTAACATTGCTTTTTTCATTTTGAGTCATTGCATACTGAGTTCTCTTTGTTATATGTTGCATTTGAAACAGTACAGATTGGCAAGTGCATTCTGCATCTAACCAATAACATACTCTATACAGCAGCTTGCCATGTTATGTAATAAAACTGCCTCCAACTGTGGTAATGGCTTTGAAGCTTGGCTTTTTGGATAGTATTATTCATTACTGAAGTACCTCCATCAATCCACTTAATGCCGGGAGACCGTGAGCTTGAACAAACTATCTTGTCCACATTTACTGAGCTTTGAAACTCGCTACTGTACCCATAAATGTAAGGCATTTATTTTAATGCCACATTGGGCCTCTTAGTTTCAGTTAAGGGAAATCTTAATATTAAAGCATACAAAGACATTCTAGACAATTGTGTGAATATAGTATATTTTCTACACATTAAAAACCAAACCATTAATACAACCCTTTTTTTTTGTCTTTTAAATGTGAGTTGCTGTAATCTGTGTAAGGAGATGTAACAATAAAAAGGTGCATTGTTGAGATTATAACACAAAAAATTATATTATTATTATAATAATAAATAAAAATAAAGAAAGGGCTAATTAAAGGCCACTGTGTTTACTGTGGTTTCAGAAGCAGGATGGCCACATGCAGCGGTTTATCCGGGAGGTAAACACCACCAGCAGGGCCTGTGTGCTTTGGGACCTGGAGGAGGAGACAGACTACATAGTCCAGGTCCAGTCTATCGGCCTGTATGGAGAAAGTCAGGCCAGCAAGCGTATCCATTTCAAAACCCTCAAGAAGTCAGACCGCTTCCCTTCCAATAGCTCGAACCAAGGTACTAAAGCCTATGCCTTTAGATTTGTGTTGTGATTAGTGTTTTCTTTTTTTTCTCCAATAAATATTCCAGTTTGCCATATTTGTAAGGGGTGAGAATGTTAATTATAGCTGCTATAATTAAACATTCCCATAAACAATAAAAAGAGTCTATAGAAAGTTAGTTTACAATTTGGATGTGTGTGTATTTTGTGAGCAGGCCTGTGAGACCTCTGGTTTACAACTCAGTCATGGGGGCCTGCACAATCTAATTTTTTTCTTCCTGCTCCAGCAAAATTGATTCAACTTATCAGCTAATTACCAAGCCCTTCATAACTGAATTAAGGGCTCCCTATCGATCAATGCGTACATTCAGTCTAAAACTGCTCTGCTTAGTCAAGTGCAATTTGAAATGAACTCATTAAAATGAAGTGATACAAAATTAATTAGAAAGCCTGATTAAATATCATGTCCTAGTAAGTTGTAACGTCAGCAATCCAGTCTGAATCTAATGTGAACCACTCAAAGTTCTTGCAGAAATAAGAAACACATTTGACTACTTTACTGACCCAGTAAACTGAGGTTAACAAAGATTGCATACCCTAACAATGACCCATGACATAAAACTTTTATTTACAAAATCAATTTTGTTACCAAATATATAAAAGTAAAAACTGGGCACAAGAGTGTGAGAGAATCCTTCTACACGTACAGGTCTCTCTTTTCCCTTCTCCTGTTTAATTATAGACAGAGATATCATGTATCTCTACTTCTGCTGTAGTTTCTGATCAGCTTTCTGACATTCAGTACAATGAACTTTATATTTAATATCTCGCTGCGCTAATGAATTGCTCTCAATTGATCCATACAGCTGACTGCATTATCAAATTTTGCTTTGCAATGTGTGTGTGTGTGTGTGTGTGTGTGTGTGTGTGTGTGTGTGTGTGTGTGTGTGTGTGTGTGTGTGTGTGTG
>JANDJT010000148.1:12476651-12498063 GCA_024331685.1 Stegophilus panzeri
TGTGTGTGTGTGTGTGTGTGTGTGTGTGTGTGTGTGTGTGTGTGTGTGTGTGTGTGTGTGTGTGTGTGTAAGCTTTGCATTTTCTTTTCTGCCAAGTTAGTAAAAGAGTAGAACAAGAGTAGTTATAGTAGTTTAAGAGTAGTTTAGTAAAAGAGTAGAACTTATGACTTCTTTTAGAAGTCATAAGAATACTCAAATAACTATATTTATTCTTGCAAACAAGTAGCAACCCAAATCACATTCTTTGGACCATTCATAACGTTTTTTTAATATCGCTGTAGAAAAGTATCAAGCAAATTCTTCTTAAGTCAAATAAGTAATGAAGATATTGATGAATGTTGATGGAGGAAATGGAGAATACAAGTGGGCATTCAGTCAGTGAATAAGATTAGATCTTAATGTAATTTATTTGGTTGTTTGGGGTCATATCTCTATTAGAACATAGTCAATATTTTGTGAGGGCTGCTTTTATTTCCTCCATGTGGCCAGACTTCCTGACAACATCATCTAAATGCTTATTTGAAGCTAATTGACACTGCACTTTGCCAATAATTCTCTCTAATAATGGGGTCTTAGTATTAAATAGCATTCTAAAGGAGGGACCACAGTATCCATATGGTTGGTGTTTATATTCAGCTGGATACAGTTTTGAAAGAACAAACATTAATGGTCTTACAGTGGTGATTGAAAGTTTGTGAATTAGAATTTTTTATATTTCTGCATAAATATGACCTAGAACATCATCAGATTTTCAAACACAAAAATGTAGATAAAGTAGATAAACAAAACCCAATTAAACAAATGAAACAAAAATATTATACTTGGTCATTGATTTTTTTAAAGAAAATGATCCAATAATATCTGTGAGTGGCAAAAGTATGTGAACCTTTGCTTTCAGTATCTGGTGTGACCCCCTTGTGCAACTAAACATTTCCAGTAGCTGTTGATCAGTCCTGCACATCGGCTTGGAGGAATTTTAGCCCGTTCCTCAGTACAGAACAGCTTCAACTCTGGGATGTTGGTGGGTTTACTATGCATAAATTACTATGCCTAGTAATTTACTGATGATTGGCATTCATCAAATATTCATACGGGTACAAAGTAAATCAGCATTTCTGAAACTTTTGCATATCTGGTGGAATTTTTTATTTTGGTTTAGCTTACGCAAACATTTACACACAGCCTTACTAAAGGATTGATAAATGAGGCCCATTGTTTTTGAATGAAGGTACATAAATATAGTGCTGAGATTTTTTTTTTTTCCTTTTACCATCCTCCAGATATTAACAATAAAAAACAAAACACTTGCATCACCTCAGTGGTTTTTTTTTTTTTTTTTTTTTTTTTAAAGATTTGCAAACAGGAACTCACATAAAAGACTGACTTACAAAACTCACTGTTTATACGGATAACGTGCAATCAACTATTATTAGAAATGTACCCATTCGGTACAACTACTACTGATGACATATGACACGTGAGAACAGGACAAAACTTGTCTTAAAGCCAGACACCATCAGGCCTCTTTTGCATAACCTGGCAACAAAAATTGCAGAGTGTGAACTGATTTGCTAGGAATATTGTGTCATTATTGGATACTGGCTGATGCTCAGAGCTCTGACATTGAATTGAAAGGAGAAAAAGGGTTACACTGGTACATCCCAAACTATATTTCATAACTCGGTAAAACAGTGAGCTATCTACAGTAGTGTCGCAGTAGTTTTATGTGCCTTTGGGCTGTTCAGTGATGATGCTTTAAAAAAACATTTTGCTGCAGTTTCTCAGCTTTCCCGCAACTAATTTAGGAACAACAATAATGGCCAAACATTCATTCAATATTTATTGATTTGATGAACATCAGCATTTTATGAACATAAGCATCTGATAAGCATTTTAATTAGTTTGGAAATCAAAATAAGCTATTAAATACATTTCTCATTATTTTTCTTATTTATCATTTCATATTCTCACATTCTTCCTTGTTCTTAATGCAGATTGCAGAATTACCTGCAAGTTCAAGAATGTATTTTATTAAAACATAGTTTCACTGCTACCCATAGTCTGACTTAATTCAGTATTTTAGATATCCTCCTTGGTGAAACGTTATATTGGTCATGTATTCTGAGTCCCATTAGATACCATTGTTCTTTGATATCATTACTGAAAGCTGGGGGAAAACCCTGCTTTGTTGTTGTTATAAAGAAGGAAGATCCTCCTGATTACGGATGGGCGATATGGACTTAGTAGTAACTATATCACAATATTTTCTGGTATTTATCGCGATAACGATATCAGTGATGATATAAATATAGTAACATTCACCACTGTTTTTGGCTACAAGTGATATCTGTGACCTTGAGAGACTCAGAAACACAAACATTGATCTAAAACAGAGGCTCTCAACCTTTTGTAACTAAAGCCCCCCCAAGCCTCCCGTATCATGTGCCCCCCCGTCTAATGGAGGGGACCAATATCGATTCTATATCAAATCTATCTAAATATATCCTAATATATAATCTGTTTTTGATAGAATGTATTTTTATGACTTTTATAAAACTATATAACAGACAGGTATGGAGCATGAATGATATAAAATGTTTCTGAACACTATAACTACTTTGAACAAGAGACTAGACTGTAATAACATGGACTATTTTACATGTAAAACATGTTGCATTACAATCGTCTTGCGTTCTAAAAACATTCACATATGAACGATGTAAATTGGGATGAAGGGCGCATCTCGTTATCCTTGACAATGTTAAATCTCCGGCTCTCAGCCCCTCACTGAACAGAGCAGACGCAGAGAGAGGTGTGAGTGCAGCGGGAAAGCAAGACCTCGCACTTGCAGGACAGTACTGCCGACATTTGGAAAGTTGCTAAGGTTTGTCCAAAAAGTCGCTAGGCACTGTTTTTTGCACACAAAAAAAATAGCTAAAGGGGTCTGAAAAGTCTCTAAGTTGACAACACTGGTCTGCACTGAGGGCTAGATAAAAGGCAGGCTAAGCTCCGCCAATCCCCAGCGAAAAGAGAACACAGAGGGAGAGGGAACACAGGTTTTTTTTTTCCATTTATGCACATTCTATTTGAAAAGCAATAAAATACACCGAGCACCCAAATGATGCCCTGTCTGTGTTTTTTTCTTGAAAACAATTTATGCTCCCCTTCCGATCTCTCCACGCCCCCCATGCTGAGAACCACTGATCTAAAAATACAACTGATTTTCTGTAACCAAACCAGTTCCAGATTGTAGAGGTATGGTAGCTCCTCCTTCAGAGATAAACTCCTCCTCAGCTTCACGTCCGCCTCCCACCATACTTGTTTTCGCTCTGCACGTGAGCTGCGAATGGGTCGCAGGCCGTCGCACACAGAAATACATCATCAACTAGGCTTTATCGTTATTATCGCGGGAAGACTAATTTTTGTTGTGTGGAGAATTTCTACCGGTATATTGTAAACGATCAGATATCGCCTATCCCTACTCCTGATCAAAACCCCCTTTTTGATGCACTGTCATGTCTGTTAAAGTATCTTGCTGCTCTTGGAAAGTGTTCATAATGCTAGACTCATATCCACTCTCCCTTGATCCATTTGAAATGCTACCACATCAGAAGTGTTGCATCTGCAGGAGAAAACCTTTTCCCCAAGCTTTTTCATGTGATGGTGTTTGTGATAGCCATTACAGTGAACAAATCATTGAGATAATATCTGTGTCTGTGAAGCATTTTATTTATGCCGCCATCATATTGTATATTTTGGTTTGTCCGTTTGTGTGTGTGTGTGTGTGTGTGTGTGTGTGTGTGTGTGTGTGTTTTTTGGTTAGTTTGGTTTTTTTTTTCTCTAGGGCCCCACACAGCTTGAATCCTTGCACAAATCTCAAGCTAGTGAAACTAATGAACAGCTGCTTAGCACTGAATAGGTGTCAGTAGGCAGCAAGGCAGCATTATGTTGCTAGCACACCCAAGTATTATCTAAACACCTAAAGTTACTCACTAATTGGCTGAGCAAAAAACCACCATTGGTGGCTAAAAACCACCACACATTAAGCATGGCTCCTTATCTAAGCAGATGAACACCTGCAGAGCATTAAGCATCTTTTCCATTTAAAATAGTAAGTCAGTTCCTGTTTTCCTAGAGACATGCAGGAAATCTCCTATTCAGCGTCACAAATATTTATCGAGGCAAGTGATGAGAGAGATCAGAGAGATGGCTTGGTTGTCACTCATTCTGGCTGTTTATCAGTGGAGAGCTAGAGTGTTTTAATACTACTCACTCGTAATTGGAAATTGAGGTGATATAAATGACGAATGGCCTCTCTCAGTAATTGCAGTAATCCTTTCCTTTTCACAGTTATGACAACCAGCACATAAGAGCCAGTTATATCTTTATCCACTAAGAAAGATCAATTAGATAAAGTGATGCCCTGGACCACTTCCACACAGGATAAAAGATAGGAGGAAGAGGACAGAATGCTAAAGATAATTCATTTAACATGGGATTAATGAGTTAGACAGATAGTTGGTTAGGAAAGCACTTCTTTAACGCTCTTGGTGATTGGAGAGAATGAGGATGCTGGCAAAATTGACCAGTGCTGTGCTACATGATAAAAGCTGATGTAGAAATGTCATCACCAAAAGCCTTACCCTGCATACAAAGAGTGTATTTTAATCTCTTTCTTTCAAAAGTAAAAGGTTATTTGTTGTTCCTCTGGTCTACAATTTATGTTATGAAAAAGTTTTGTGCATCAGTTTTCAATGAGGTCATAGCTTAATAAAAAATCCAATCCATCTGTTTCTGAATTTATAGATGATCCAACTGTTGAAGGTCTGGACAAGTCTAGAAACCTACAAACAGGAGAGATGATCATCATTGTGGTGGTGCTGCTTATGTGGGCAGGTATGAGGTTAAAAATCTAAAATTCAGTCTTTATTTCTGACTATTGATTATGAATTACAGCATCTGGAAGTATTAAAGCATGGACCTCAGATTATTGTTAATTGTCTATAAATGTTACCTTTCTTTAAACCACTGTAATAGTATGGTTTAAATTGTGTCAGGTATTAATAATGATGAGATTTACATAGATTATTTTCCAACCTAATGATTTGCCTGAGAGAATTAACAGAACTCATCTGACATAAATGCTCCTTAGAGCACCACTGTTCCTATTAGTATTACCCTACTGCACAGCACTGAGTATTTGTTAAAAATGACTTGTAAGAGGTTATCCTTCATTTGTATTGTACTTGTATCTCTAAGCCAGTGTGACCTCCTTTTTGTCAAAGGACCTGATAAATCTTTGTAAAATGAACAACATAAAGTGCATAATCAGACTGAATTTTACTTTGACAAAGCATTTAAACAGATAATTAATCTGATATAATTATGGCTGTTACAGTTCTGATTTTTTTTTTCTGATGATGAATTATTATACATTGTGATTAAAGATTTAATCTTTTTATGTTGATTTTAATCTATTCATACAATAAACATACCACATATATGCTCATCGACCCCTATATTAGGAACACCTGCTTGTTAATGCAATTTAATTAATCAGCCAATGGTGGCAGCAGCACAGTGTATACAATAATGCAGATACAGGTCAAGAGATTTGGTTAATGTTCATCAAATATCAGAATGGGGGAAAACGTGACATGGTAGATGATGCCAAATTGGATGGTCTAAGTATTTTAAAAAATGCAAATCTTCTGGGCTCTTTACACAGAAGTTTACTCTAGAGTTTACACAGAATGGCACTAAAATAAAATAAGATTGAGTGAGTGACTGAATATCAGTCAGACAAATAACCACTCTTTACAACCATGGTGAGCAGAAAAGCATCTCAGATGGACTACAACAGCAGAAGATCACCAGGTCCCACTCCTGTCAGCCAAGAACAGGAATCTGAGACTGCAGGGGGCACAGGCTCACTGAAATTGTACAGCTAAAAACGTCACCATCTTTTTCCTGGTCAATTTTCAACTATGCTCACCAAAATTAGTAGAACTATATTGGGGCACAATTTGATTGAGCAATTACTGTATATCAGTGAATCATGTTTTCTAATATGTTCTGTTTGACCTCTAAAATACATTTATGTGAAACTATATTTTGTTGCATAATTATATGAAAACATTTAATATAAATTATGTCAAATAATCATAATCAGGATCAACAAAAAGTAATTATGTAATTATTTTTGAAAGGCCTAGAAAGGCCACTACACTATACTATACTATGCTGTACTACACTACTATACTGCACTGCACTATACTATATTACACTACACTATACTATACTATACTAAAATTTATGATGCTAAATTGCTAGTACCTAATCGTTAGACGATAAATTGTTGAATGCATCTCTTTAGGCTAGCCATAAAAGTAATGCCACATGTGAAATATTATTAATCAAACAGTTTAAGACTAGGGGAAAAACTTCATTCATTCATCTTCAGTAACTGCTTTATCCTGGTTGAGACTGCAGAGCATCCAGAGCGTATCCCAGGAACAATTAATATGTGAAGTGTGAATACACCCTGTATGGGAAACTAGTCCATTGTACATCACCATGCACACACACACACCTAAGGGCACGTTTTTGGGAAGTGAGAGGAAGCCAGAAAATCCAGAGGAAACCAAAGCAAAACAAAAGGAAATATAGTTGCAAGCAGCAATTAAGGGGAGCATAAAAAACAACTGTTAAAAAGAGCAATTTTAGACAAATTTGTATGGTTTTAGGCAAAATGGTTGAAAAGTCATAAATGCAATCAATTGTTATATGATTTAATTGCTTATCATGATTGACCAATAGGTAGCTCTGTCACCAAATTGATGTGGGGTGGTCAGGGTGGGGTCAATTACACACACAAAGTTTTTTGTGAATATGCCAAAGTGTTGCAGAGTTGCAGCCTCAGATTCAGTTTGGCATCATGCCATCATTTTTGTTGATGCATTAAATGAGAATGGTTTGGTCTATTAAAAACCTTTTGATAGCTTTTGGCTGGCATGGTCTGAAGATGATTTGAATCGAATTTTGTGAAAATCGGTTCAACGTTCTAGGAGGAGTTAAAAAAAGTAGATTTTCAATGAAATTCAAAATGGCGGACAGCAAGTTTGATCAACTATGGCATAATTGGTATCGTTGTTCTCGGCATGACTCATGGAATCTATCAAGACCATTACAATAGACAAATTTCATTACAATAGACAAAATTATTCAAAAGCTATTAGCATTTTTAAAATTCCATTATATTCCATTATACTTTTTGACCACAAGGTGGAGCTGTCTCAAAACTTCTTGAGTACCTTCAAGGCATGGTGCCAGTGACACATACCGAGTTTCGTAACAATATGCCAACGCATTCGTAAAATTTAGCATTTTACTACAAAATTCAAAATGGCCGACATGGGAAAATTGGGTACCGTTTGACTCGGTATGCTGTACTGAATCTAATGTGTCATGATTTTTGGTCAACCTGTTCAGAAGTGATAAACATAATGAGCCATTTTTCATATCTCATGACCACTAAGAGGCGCTTCGCTGAAACTGTGCATGTACCCTCAGGTCATGCTTGTGATGACAGGTAGTTTCATCTAAATATGCCAAACTGTTGTGGAGATCCAGCCTCATGCCCATTTTGGCATGCTCTTCGTCAAAGTCGTTGATGCACTATAAGAGAATAGTTGGGTCTATCAAAAAGCTTTTGATAGAATTTAAATCTGATTAAATTTTGGTGAAAATTGCCTTGGAGGAGTTAGAAAAAGTAAATTTTTTGGAAAATTCAAAATGGCAGAAAAATTTTCATGACAAAAAATCAGAGGAAAAAATCTTGTTTCTAGCCCTTACTGTTCAAAAGTTATTTGTATAAATGTATGGTGCAAATTTGAGCTGTTGGTGGTGCTAGAGACTTTGAGATAGAGACTCCATCATTGCTCTGGTTAATGTTGAGACTGTCCTCTATCTGTGTGCCAAATTTCATAACTTTCCCGCAAGCAGTTCTATGGGCTGCCATAGACTCAAGAGCAGAAGAAGAAGAAGAAACAGAAGAAGCACCTTAGGTGCTTGGCCCCTAATAATATGCAAACACTTCAAAGACAATAACACAAGTTCAGTATCAAACCAGAGATCATGGAGCTGTGAGGTGGCAACACTACCTGCTGTGCCACTGTGCCATTAAATATAATATTTCCTAAGGGCAAGTTTTATCACTGGTGCTTGCTTACACAACCTCATCATCATGTCTATTGCACTTGCATTACAAATTATTCTCAGAGGTCTCTGCATGGCTGTCTCTGTGAGCTCTAAACCTCACAAGGACTCATAGAGACTTTATTGATCTTTGAAGTTCTGTCTCTGCAAACTGTGTGTGGTGCTGAAGCATGTCGATTGCTATCTCTTCTTAGCGGTCATCGCACTGTTCTGCCGGCAGTATGACATTATCAAGGACAACGATAACAGTAACAGCAAAGAGAAGGTGAAGCCGTTGTCTGAGAGGAGCACACCAGAGCACCACAGTGGAGGACTGCTCAGGAGCAAGGTGAGGGAATGTTCTGTTCACGGCAATGGATGTCACAGTGGCCCGAGCTATTGTTTTGGATTTTATAACAATTGCTCATCATATGATCTTTTTCATTATTAGTAACAATGTTTACAGAAATAAACTCTCATGTATGGGGTTCCTGTTAATAGTATGTGCATGAAAGACCTGTTTTAAACATGATGTTACCATTTTTTATACCACAGTGCTCTTGAATTCTTGAATCTGATTGGCCAGAAGGTGTTGATTAATTTTCTCTGATTTGAATTTATTTTCTAATTCGAAACAGGTTTATATCAATGGGCTCATTCGAACACTTTATCATAACTTATTTACAGGGACTTGTATGAATGGATGCTCTACAATAATCTAAAGCTCATAATATTTGTTTTAAAAATGTAAATGTGGTTATTTAACAATGAAATATGCATACTTGATATACATTTAGTTAAATAACAGTCCATTTTCTGCTATGTGAAAGTCATCAGGACAAACGATTTTGCACTTTCCAGTTTGTCAGTAACATAAGGAGCTGTGGGTTTTATTCACCGTATTAACTAAAAGAGAGACATAAAGAGAGGACGTGGATGGAAATAACTCTTTATAACTACTATAATAAAAGTCAGAAACGAACTTGTCTCCGAGAAGTTTTATAACATTAAATGTAACTATAAATGGTTTATGAATTAATTACTGACAAATTGCATTAAATAAGAGAAATCAACTTTTTGTGATGTGCTGTTATAGGAAAGTAATAACACCACCCGCTGTGGATTATGTTACTATAACAGTATACCATATTGTGTTTAAAATATTAAAAATATTAAAAATATTGTTACTTTGTTATTCACTAGTCTGGACATGATGTGAGTCCAGAACATCAAGTTTCATGTTAGGGAGGTCATCTTTAGTATTCTTGCAATATCAGGGAAAAAAATTTAATAAAACATATTTTTTTCTGATCCATAAGTTCTTCATCTTTAGGCAACAGTGAAATCAATGCTGCAAAACACATTTCCTTATCAAACTGATCAATTTTATTCTTCCAAGACTGTCTTCAAGGATCAGTTTTTATACTTGTGTCCTTTGCAATACTAATTACAAAGTCGGAGACTGAACAAATAGTGGCTATCATGATGTCTAATGGTTAAAGATGTGATCTTCCTTATTGAGTTACACAGAGAGAGAGAGAGAGAGAGAGAGAGAGAGAGAGAGAGAACATTGCTTGTTTAGGGGTTGTTTATTTTAAATTTGACACATTTATTATAGATTTAGTGTTTTGCAAGAAGCATGCAATGAAGATGAATGCACACAAGGACATGGACTGAAAAGCAGAAAAAAAAAAAAACAGTTCAATATATTGAACCACCAGTAAATTTCAGAGATAACAGTAACTGATAGCTAGCAAAGTCTGACACAATCACCATGCATGTTAAATTTCAGAAACTGATGTATGATATGATACAGATATTTTATTTAATTTTTTTTTTTGCTTCATCCCTGGTGCGTGTATTTCTCTCTTATTAGTGATGAGAACAAGATGGTTTTAGCATTGCAAATGTCTCAGCATAAAAACTCCAATAATACTGACCTACTTTTAAAATAGATCATGTACCCAGGAGGAGCAAAACCTGACAATAAAGCCCTTTGATCTTTTCACCATTTCCTTCTTCAGCCTCCAATTCTCTGTGAATGCCAAGCACTTCATCCCTTGTTAAAAATACTGCTGCCTTTTCAGTCTGTCCATGTATGTAGTCCATGCACATCAGTGTGTGGTCAATGCATTATCCTAGTGATAAATTCATTATCGTTTTTAAAGGATCCAATAAGACAGTAACAGCATGTCAGACATAGTGGCATTAAACCTTTCTGTTATATATCAGTGCCTATTTAGTAATGTATTCATGCAAGTTTTCCTTGTATGCCTCACTTGCCAGTCTCTGAATTAAAATTTCTTTATTAGGCATATCCAACATTATATAATGTTAATATGTATGGTATGGTGTAGGCGTTCTTATCCACAGCTATCTATCAGTGCTGTCGGACAGATCAACCACTCCTTTCCTTGCATGCACACAAATGATGGTGAGTTTAATGAAATTGGTCCTTTGAGTGATATCTCTTGTTCTTATTTCCCCTGTGCTCTGCAGTTTCATCAGTCTGTGCCATCTATCAACATCATAGAGGTCTAATCGGACGAGTGAAGATGGCTGCTCTTCTCATTGTTAACATGATGCTACATTGCTGTAATCCTTCTCCACCACAGAGTCAGGATGCCATGTGCAAGGAACCATTAATCGCACTGGCTGCCACTGAAGCTAGAACTTTTCATCCCACACGCATGCTCAATGTGTAAAAAAAAAAAAAAGAGTCTATTCCTGTAGGGTAACTGTACATAAAGTAAAGTAGAGCTGTATTAAGGGAGCTCATTCCCACTGCTTTTATGTTCATTCATTGTGATTGCAGTGCACACTTTTCATTCTGGGATCCTGCAACTATATTGTATTTTTGATATGGTATTGTGTGGTCCTGTGAAAGGCTATTGTAGAAGAACAGGGTTTTTTATGATTCCACGTTTGTACATGTGTACGTACGTGCGCATGTGCGTGTGTGTGTGTGTGTGTGTGTGTGTGTGAGTGCCCCTGTCACAGCCCCTGAAACTATTGAATGAAGCAAAGTGTGCACTCTGGGACATAATTCAAGTAAGCTCTTGTGCCATCATGGCCAAAAATAAAGATGCTCAAAGGCTCAGCACATGTTCCTTCTAAGTTTTCTTAGAAAATACTTAAAGAAAGATTAGAAGGATGTGTCACTGATGTGTCGGATATACGATGAAGGTACATTTGATTTGAATACAGCAGAACTGATTACAACTTGAACAAAAATGCATTGTTTGCACTAAAAGTATATATATATGGATAGTTTGGGTAACATTTTGCATTAATGCACCCATAACTAGCATCATTTTAGCTTTGTAAATTTAGCATCGATACACCGTAAGTAATGTTAAATATGTAATTAATGCCTTTTTAAAAAAAAAATAATAATAATAATAATGAAGCAAATAAACCAAATAATGAATATCTTCATTGAGTAATGTTTATTTCATCTGTATATAAAAATGTATCCATGCAGTTCAATGTGAATAAAGCCTGTATTACTGTTTGCAATTTTTAACTGGTAAAATTCATAAGTATTGCTGAATGGTGGAGTCCAGTATTTACTCCTGAAGACCTGAGTTCAGTTCATTACCTTTAGTGAAATGTTGTAATTTCATTTGTGGTCATTTTTTATGGACTTTATATTACAGTATATTATAATATATTATATTATTGTTAGTCCTGAAAGAAATAATGCAGGTGCATTTAGTAAAAAATAAATAAATAAATAAATAAATGACACAGGAAGCATTTTCTTTTAAGGAACACACACAAGGAACACAAACCCCAAATCAGTCTTGTAAACCCCAAAACAGATCTGTTCACTAAGAATTAGACTTTACTCATCAACACTTGTATTGGTTCATAATTGGTGAGCTGTTATGTGATTGTTAGTATTATTAGTTTTTGATAATGTGCAATAAATGCTTTGTTAAAGCTCTATGTAAATTATCAAACATGAATTAATCTAAATTCATATTAGTTATACATATTAGTTTGTAATCGGTGATGTGTTATAACAGTAGATTCTGGGGAGCATCAAGTGACCTGCAGTTTACTTTAGGAGCTTATAAAAACTGAATAGATCACAAATACAATGTGTTCTTATATTGTAAAGTCAAGTTTTACTTATGTCCTATTAGAAGCTAACAAAAAACACTGAACAGGTTTTCCAAAAAAAACTATTTTGAGTCCACTGTTCTAAAATCAAGATCATTTCATGTCTTTGTGAGCAAAAAAAGATGGTCAGTACACATATCTGTACTGTTATGGTACATGGTATATGAAAGAACAATTATCTTATATTTGATGAAAAATAACACTATAAAACTTTACCAAAACAATATTTTAATTTTATTTGAAAGAATGAATATTGAAATGTATATGAAACTATAATATGGGACACGCATCATTAGTATGTAGTATCCGTGCTTTCAGATGTCTGCAGAAGTCACGTGACAAAACATAAAATCTACAGGTATAGCATATTAGTGCCAGTTTTGCACTAATATGATGTGAATTTCGATGATTAATTCATGCTCGATAATTTGCACAACATGGGCATTTAATAAATTATCACTACAAATTATGAAACTATTAACAAATAATGTGTTTTAATCATTAAAAAAACACCGCCAATTATGAAGTGTTGATGAATTAAGTCTAATACTTAGTGAATAAACCATTTTTAATTTGGACTTTATTGAACAAATAACAAGATCTATATTACTCGCTAATATGTGTTCCTTAAAATATAGTGTTACAAAAATATGAATTGATATGTGTTGTTTTGTTGCTTAGTTAAAATTATTTATAGCTTATTAATGCTGAAGTTTGTTTTGTTAATGTTCAATTTAATAGTAAATGTTACTAAAGGGAATCTTAATGTATATAAAGCATTACTGATCATTGCAAATTGTTCACTAGCCCCAATGACCTTGTTTTTCATATACAGATATTTAAAGGTTTTGGTTATGTTAGTAGGACTATGTGTGAGAATGTTTCAGTTTTAAGCTCAGGACAGCTGAAGAAATATTGAAGTGATGTCTCAGAAATATTAGTTAGAATGCATGTTAGTCATTGGCTTGTATATATCGTCTAATAATACTGCGTGCAACACTTCTGCGGTACCTGTGCAAAGTAAAAGCGATTTAACTTATTGCTATATGAGTATTTTCCAGTAATAAATACATATACAGTTTATCATCTTTTTTAAAAACAAAACATTATTTAAACACTACCATGCTTTCAAGAAACTGGCCTTAACTTTATGTTACTGTACATCAGCTAATGCTTACAATTTATCTACTGTAAATCAAGTTTGACTACTGATCATAATTTATACAGTTGCCAAGATCATGACAAGATAGTTTACACATCAAAATTCTACTAAATTCTCTTCTTTATTTGTTGCTGTGGTTTTTTTTTTTTTTTTGGTTTTTTTTTGTCTTGTTTGAAGAATTATATCTGAAATAATCAGATTTTGCTATCTTCTGTTCGTCTACATTATTAATTACAATAAAGATTACTGAATAATAGACTGCTGTTTGGTTTTGTTCATTGAATATTATGCCACAAATACAGTATTTAAATAAAAGCAAAGTTTTTGAATGATGTTAATGGCAAACTAATGACTAATTTTATGTGTTGACTAATTTGAACAAAATCATTATTCAAATACTGAATCTTATTACTCACATTTAGTAAGAGCTTTATCTTAAAATTTTTGTGTGAGGCAGGAGTAAACCCTGGATGGGATCTCAGTCCATTACAGGGAACTATGCACCAAATCTGAGGACCTGATGCGTAATTTTAATTTACAGTTCACCCAATCAGTGACAAAAAAGGTCAGATGATAGAATCATAAGGTCTTTTTATTATTATTATTATTATTTAAAGAACTACAACTGTTCACGTTTGGTATTCGGAGGAAACATGGCATTGACCCAGTAGGTCATAATGGACTTGAAACACTTTTTTTTATTTTTTTTTATCTGAAATTATGACTGCAGCTGCTTATCTGTCTTTCAGTTTATTTAATAGTTTTCCCAACATCATTCTTATTATGCAATCAATGAGATACGATTTGTGATATAATGCATTGCTGAACTCTTATATTTTCATTGTCAAGGTATTGTCATGCCCTCCCATCTAATATCACATTCAGCTGTTACTGAATATACATATAAGTTATATTCTATCTACTATAGTAGATAGTTATCTACTATAAACCATTTGGCACCAACAAGTCAATGAGCTGTAATGAAATGAAGTGTGCTGTATGAACCAGCTGCATGACGTAGTGGGGAAACTTTGACTTGAGCTGCTAAATTGATTCAACAGCAGAAGTGCACTGCAGGTGACCAGCATGAGTCAGTAAAGATCATACAGTCTGACACAGTCATAAATCTCTCAACCAATTATCACTGCAGCAATCTGGGGAACATATCTGAGAGCTCACAACAGAAACAAGAAGGATGACTCTACATCTGTTTTGTGAAGAATCACTCAAAAGTTCTGCTCTATTTCTGATGCTTTAAAATGTCATGTTGAGCAGATTCCATTTTCAACACAATTCTGTACATATATTACATTTTCAGTGCTTTATTGATTGATTTGAACACCATATACAATAGGTTACATAATATTGTGTTTGTGTAAATTTAAACTTTGCATAGGTCTCTAAAATAAAAATAGCACCATCAAATGAATTAACCACAGTTATCCACAAAATGTTAAAAATTACACAGGAAATAATTACTTTGCTCTCCAGCATGTATGAATCATCCCAGTTTCCTGTATTAGATTGAATGCATCATATACGTATAAATTGGATGCATAGAAATGCAGGACTCTGCACTGACATGGTGCATGCAAGCTGGTGGCACACAAGTGTCTTCATTTATACAAAATAAGCTGAAATAACCTGTCATACGAACCATTACGATACGCAACCTAATTATTCTAAATATTATAAGACAGACATAAATGAATAAATATATTTCAAATGATTCCAAAATCCAAAACCAAATTAAGCCTATACAAAACTGTAGAAAAGGTGAAATACCTCAATTCGGTCTTTCATACTAACAGCAAGCAGGTAACAAAAATAAGCCTAACATAACAATGAAAAAAAATAATTGAGTGAGAAGTAAAACCACCTGTTTGACCTTTTGTACTGCGTGAGAAAAGGGAAGAAATTCATCTTTATTGTGCTTCTATTATAGTCTGACCTTGGGAGAAAAAGGACAGAGAAGCAGGTATTAAATGAGGTGCTTTCACTGTGCGGTCAACAGACGGATTTCACATTAATTGCTTTCTGGTGGAAACTGAGGAAAACATTTCCGATTTGAAACTATTAAATGGCAAAATATTTCATTATAAATAACTATATAACACTATAATACACATTTGTTTCAAATGAAATGAAAAGCAAGCCATCAAATAGAGTTCGCAGAACTATAAATCTACCTAAATGATGGGATCTCACAAACTTAGACACTGCAAATATTATAATTAATTGCTGCTAGAATTATATATAATTCAATATACAATATACATATAATAGTTATAAACACATGGATAATAAACAGTTTCTGAAGGATTGCCATTGGAACAGCTGTGACCCGGCACACCTGAGGCTTTGTCAGTATATTAGTGCTAAAAAAGTGACAGCATCAGTTACCCTGCTATCCTTATAAGAAAAATCTGTCATTACCATGAGCTTATGTATCAGGGATGGGGGAATGTGCAGAAACCAGTTTAAACACAGTGTTAAAAATCATGTCTAAGGCTAGTGTAGGGTTGGGAGATACGACTATGAGATAACGTCATGATGTCTGAGTACTGCATGTGCATATCATCAGTACTGTCAGTGCTTTTGTTACTTGATTGTTACTCATTGTTACAAGTACCTGATTGGACATTAAACATGTGACTGAGTGTGTTGTTTTCCCTAGCTAATCACTTACATTTTTTTTTGGTAATCTTCAAAGAAAAAACATCTCTAAACTTATAGCTTTTCATAATATGGCTTCACTGTTGTTGATGGTGCTTTAACAAAACTAAATGTTGTGATACAAATTGTGTATCACAAAGATGTCTAAGTATTGAGGTAATGATATTTTTGACATATTACCAAGTCCTAGGCTTGTAAAATCTTTAGGTCTTTAAAAATGCCAGAATTGATCATACTCAATGACCATTTCAATAGTACGATCTTAAAAATCAAAGATCCTAGAAAGGTTCTTTACTGTAAAAGGACCACATTTTTGGTTCTTCAAAAATTTAACTGATCATTCTTTGAACATTTTTTTTTTGTTGGTTTCACAATATCATAAAAGCATACATCATATAGAAGGTTTTTATAGTTGGAAATTATTTTTCGGACCCCTACAGTGAAAAGTTCATTTTCGAATCTAAAAATGGCATTGCACCTTTAGTTTTGAGAGTGTAATGATTTTTTTGTATTAACATGTGGATAATAAATGTAATACATTTTCTATATGAACATTTTCATAAAGGCTGCAAAATATAGTCTGCTGGTGAAAAAAACACCAGCAAATCTGTAAACTTTCAGCAGGGAGCAAATGGATTCGTATGAACGGCTGCAATTCTAATGAACCACATTTTGCGAAAACAATGCAAAATATGGTTTAGTTGGACAGTATAATAGCCTCTCTGAGATCTGTAGTCTCTTCTTTCTAATGCTGTGAAAACATAAATTAATAGATCAGTTACACTAGAAAAAGCTAATTAAATATATGGGGCACTCTTCTTGCTGCCATTTGGTATTATGTGCTAACAGTGCATGATGTATCTTCTACATTTGTAGATAATGATAGTTTTCTTTTTGTCAATGTTTGTGTGTGTGTGCATGTGTGTGTGTGTGTGTGTGTGTGTGTGTGTGTGTGTGTCTGTGTGTGGGTGGGTGATTAATCTGTCTCTTCACTGCTGAGAGACATGCAGTTCTCCTCCAGTGGGCTCACAGCTGCATCCTCAAACACTGTTCTGGAGCAGGACTCTGCCAGTCTGATTCTAACAGAGAAGAGAAAAGCAACAATAACAACAACAACAAAAGATTAACATATACAAATGAATAAATACTAGATTCAAACTGAGTGACAACTGATCAACTGATCAAATCAATTCAACTGTTATCAAAACAATTCAACTGATATCAAAACAATTCAACTGATATCAAATCAACTGACATGAATATTGTCCATTTAGAGTGCTAATGAAGCTCCCAGAAATCAAAAGCAGTTTAGACATAACACAATCATTAGTAATAGCACTCTACAGGGAAAGATGAAAGATGATTATAATTATTCCTAAATTCTATTCCTCAATTCCTCTGGTGTCCCACAAAAGAGCCATATTGCGAATAAGAATAACATATGAGGAGTGAGAACAACAATCTATTAGAAAATCAATGTGCTTAAATGAATTGAGATTTGTTAAGTTCACGATGAACTTGTTAGCTTTAGCTTTTAGTTTTTTTAAATGACCGTTTGTTTAGGATTTCTAACATTAACGGCAAAATCACTGCATGGAACAATACGTAGAGGAAACAGAGGAAGAGCCCTGACCTGACCCGGCTGTTGCCAAAGACAGAAGAACTCAATTTCATCTTGTCATCGCCTCAATGCTGGAGTTCCCCCAGTGTTAGTAATCGGTCCACTCTTGTTTTCCCATATATTCTAAATCACTAGGTAACTGATTAGATCACAGGGCTTCTCGTACAAGTGCTACACTGATGACATACTACATTACTTCTCTTTTTTCCATCCAATGCCCTTTCCAGGGTTAAATCCACCAATCACATCACATCAACCACCAGATCCTGTGGATTTCTTCTTCACAGCATCAAAATACTTACAAAGATCTTACAAGCATTAGTTATTACCAGGTTTCACTACTGTAACTCTCTGCTTGCTGGTCTTCCTTTATATGCAATATCTCTTTTGCAGATAATTCAGAATGCTGCTGTATACATGGTTGTAATTTTCGCAGAGTTCTCTCATGCAGCTCCCCTACTCAGGTGAATCCACTGGCTTTTCCATTCCAGCAGGAATCAAATAAAACTGTTGTCCTTGTATTCCACGTATCTCTTGTATGTTCTGCACCACATTATCTATGTTTCCTGGTTCAGAACTACAGCTGCCTGCCAACACTTTAACCTAAGGGCATCTGGCATGTCCTTTTCTTGGATGAAAGCATGATCCATGAGTTCTTAATGCATGATCTCATTCCTTCTATGTCTAATAGAGGAATGGAGGAAAGCGCTTCTCCCTTCAATCTAGATACCATCACATCTCCATGATAGTGCTTTGTAATTTGCATCTACTTGCAACTTCTGGACAGCTACTCATACTTTTATGTTGTTTCTTGGTTTTCTAAATGTATTTATATTATTGCTTATGAATTTATTATTGTTTGTTTTCTTACTGATTTCTTACTGCCATTTCTATCATGTCTTGGCTTTCTGAACTTATTTGTATTATTTATGGAATAGATTTGATCATACTTTTATGTTAATAGCTACTAGGGGTTGCACGGTTACTAATTTTGACTGTTTAACCAGTAACATTATATTTAACTCATATTATACTTAAGGATATAATAGCAATTGTTAAAATGCACTTGTGTGGATGAGCTGGTCATTGATACTGAAACTGTAAGTGCGCTACACAGTGCAGAAGCTCTTTACAGCTTAATGCTGGGCGGAGGATGCAATATCTACAGTGCCATCTAGGTGGTTTTTCCACCAACTCAGGCATCAGTAGCATCAGAAAACAAATCTGGATCAGCCTCTTTGAGCAGGCATGCACGGTTGAGCTGACTCTAGCTGAGTAGGATTGATTAATGATGTGCAACCCTTGGCTTTGAAACTGCTCTTTCACACAGTGCTGGTCACAACAAAATGATCTAACTATGGGAGGAATTCTTCAGAAGTGGGATTAAAAACAAGCATACCTCCCCACTTTATGCATAGTCTTGTGGAACTGACTGTAGAATTAGCTTCATTCTGTCTGAAGTATGTTTAGAGGAACAAATTAGCCCACATTTAGCCTACTTTCTTCACCATCTGCCTCAGTGTTTTTTCCACTGACCCTACTAGTCAACAGCTCTCCACTAAGCTATGCAACCTCTACCACCTACACCATTCTCACACTTGCGCAAACCAGCACTGATCTCTACATTTTCTCCTAGTACAAAATTTGTTTATTCACAATATACAACCCCCCATTACCTCACTTACCTGTGTCCATCTCCTCCAGCCCCATACTGCTGCCTGACAAGTGACAAAGACTGTGTAAATCCATGCAACATTAGGCAGTAATTACATCACATAATGTCTTAGCTCAAGTGCCTATCTCGAAAATGTCTTAGTCTTTGTGGTATAAGCAGTATAAGTATATGAAAAACACTGAAATGATGTTTTGACTGCTGCTTTACCGACAGCACCACTATGTGCATTTTCTCTTTATTTATGATAGCTGCGTATATACTGCTTGATGACAAAATTAATGAGAGAGATACCGATTTGGACTGATCTCATTTGAAGAGATTTATGCCAGCGAGCTTTTTTACGTCAGTGATCCTGGCCACGTTCCTCATTACATTACAGTAATGACAGTGAGCTCTTGTTGCCAGGGTGAGTGAGATGATTTATACCTGCTGGATGACCAAGCATATTAATGCACTGGCATGACACCAGTGTTGACTGCCACCATTGGCAGCAGTGAACAATATTAATCACTCTGATCAATTACACAAACAGAGTTTCTGTTTGCTCAAGAGGATCCTAGCTTAGTGTGCTCAGCCTTTCGGTCTCTCTGTGCATCACCAGCTAGGATTAAATATCTAATATCTAATTAGACTGTGTTCACTCTCCAGGTCCATAAGCTGAGCTGCCTGTGGTCTTATGCCTACATCTGTGTTAAGGCATGCTAGAACATACCTAATCATTATATTATGACAAAGAAACCATATATGAATATCTGGAGCTTTAATTGTTTTTATACCACAGCATTATACCACAGAATTCTCAAATCTGATTAGTCAGAAGATTTTGACCAATCAGCTTGGCTTCAGGTCCTATCACACCACCTCGTATTTGCCCATCAAAGTCCATCATATTTTATTCCTCCTTTATAAACCCGTCCAGCTGTTAAAATACATGGAAAACTAATACATTATAGTTTGCAAGTTCAGCTTTAATTCTATGTTTTTGTAGGTGAAAGGAGACCTAAACTTTATACTACATGTCTACATGTCTATTTAGTTGAGAATTAATTATTGGATATTATACCATAGCGTTGTTGTTGCTCTCTTTTTTTGTTCTTGAATCAGATTGGTCAGATGATGTTGATTAATTTTCTATAGCAACACAGCTCTGACAGTAGTGCCGGCTATAATTCAAATCACGGATTTATATTAATGCGCTCGTTCTAATACATTATTGATTCTAGTCACAACTCGTACATGGGAATTTGTATGGGGAACAATCCACATTATATAAGACTAATAAAATCCCCATAGTCACTCTCCAAAATCTAGTGGAAAGCCTTCCCAGAAGAGTGGAAATTATTATAACAGCAAAGGGGTCTAAATCTGGGATGGGTTGTTCAATAAGAACATATGGGTGTAATTGTCAGGTGTCCACATATATTTGGCCATATACTGTATATTATTTAATAAAATACTGTGACTTATTCAGTAACTACAGTGAAACTAATAAGAATGGTATGTAGTTCTGAGAGTGAGGAGTGCAAGTCTGGATATGCTGATGGGCCCTACAACTTTAAGTAGTTAACAGAGAGAATTTCTGAACCATTTCTAATAAAGCAGTGAGAATGGTTCATCTAAATGATTTCTCCCATAATTTTTTCTGCAGAAGAATGGAATTTTCATTATTAAAAAAACATTCTTATTGGAAAGAACATACTTTGGTAGAACATAGATTTTATGTATTTCTTCACAATCAGTAGTTATACATATATAATAAGTAAATTGCAATAAGTATTGAACGCATCAACATTTCTTTTCAGTAAATATATTTGCAATGAGTCTATTCACAACATTAAAGTCCATAAATAAAGTTATGTGCAATAAAGTGGAATGATACAGGAAAAAAGTATTGAACACACTAAGAAAAAGCAGTTCTCCAAGGCAAGGTAAGGCAAGGAACCAGCTGAAATCC
>JANDJT010000148.1:12508436-12521453 GCA_024331685.1 Stegophilus panzeri
CTGTAAAGCTGCTTTGAGACAATGTCTGTTGTAAAAAGCGCTATACAAATAAAATTGAATTGAATTGAATTGAATATCCATTCCAATCCTGTTGAATAATTTAGTGGAAACATTGTCCTGGATTTCAGATTCAAATATTCGACTTTACATGCACTGGTCAATTTATTAGGAACACCTGCTTATTCATGCAATTATCCAATCAGCATCAAACCTTGGGACAGATGGGCTACAACAGCAGGAGTCCACACTGAGTTTGATTCCAGTCGGCCAAGAACAGAAGTCTACATGAGGCTACAGTGGGCACACGCTCACCAAAAGTGAACACTTGAAAAGTGGAAAAACATCTCTTGGTCTGATGATTTCTATTGAGACATGCAGATAGTAAGTTCAGATAGTATTTGGCATCAACAGTATGAATCTACTGTATGGACCAGTTCAGGCTGGTGTTGTGGGGAATGTTTTCTTGGCACACATTGTGCTCATTAATACCAATCAAGCATTGTTTGAATCCCACAGCCTATCGGAGTATGCTGATGACCATGTGTATCCCTTTATGACCCCAATCACTACTTCCAGCATGATTATATGCTATTTCATAAAGCACAAATTTCAAACTGGTTTCATGACAACAAGCTCAGTGTACTTCAATGGCCTCCTCAGTTACCACATCTGAATCTAATAGATCACCATTAGGATGTGGTAGAATGGGAGATTCACATCATAAATGTGCAGCTGACAAATCTGCAACGATTCTCTGATGCAGTCATGTCAACATGGACCAGGATCTTAAAGCAATGTTTCCAAAACCTTGTTGAATCCATGGCATGAAGAATTGAGGCTGTTCTGAGAGCAGAAAGAGGTGGGGGGTTAGTATTGTGTTCCTAATCAAGTGTCTGGTAATAAATGTAGAAGGTAGTCATGAAGAAGTAAGCAAAATTTCTCACTTGACTTCATGTGATGTTCCACTGAAATGGAAAAAACAATTCACAGATTTCAGGCAGGAAGGCATGTGTTTACAATTTCAGCCACAACACAGTGACTTTTGGTGTGCATGTGAGTCGAGGCAGAACTGTCATAAACAATAAAGACACACAAACGGATTTGTATTAGTAAACCTCTGATTGAGCTGTAAAACTGAGAAACTGGGGTATCTTGTTCCCTCAGGAATCAACATAAGGAGATGTGGGGGGAAATTTTTTGTCAGTGTTTCAGGATTGACCTTTGAGAAAATAATCTTAATAAAAATCCAGGTTACTTATAAAACAAAAGCTCATAAAACAAGATTTATGAACAGGATTTGTGTGCTTTAGCAGAGGTTTAGCTGCTTTAGTGAAGTGGGAGTCTGCCTGCTTATGTTCTGTTACACACAGTAGTGATGAATACATTAGCACTGTCACAGCAGGAGCAAAGCCAAAGCGAGTTTTAACCTGTCAGTGAAATCCCACACAGCTGATAGAGAGCCATGCCAAATCTCATTACACAAACTCTGAGCAGACGTCAGGCTTTAGGAAAAAATAAACAATAAGCAACGTCACCAACAAATTACTTTAATCTACAAAGACCTTATATAAAATAGTTATGAATAAATGCAAACAACCATTAACACAATGCTACATCATGAAGTGCAAAACAACGTGATTTTTAAAAAAATGAAAATGTGAAGTCTTGTGTTATATAAACAAATATCACGCATAAGTGAAAAAGACCACAGACAATTTATTCTTAGCCAAAAAACAGAAAGAATTGTTTTCTTGCCTTTTATTTGCAAGCACTATTTTGGAAGAGAGATAGGGGCTGGATACATAAATAGGAAGAAGGATGCATAAACATATCATTAAAGCCAAGCTCTTTCCTCTTATTGCAATAACAGGATGTAGCATTCTCTCTCTCTCTCTCTCTCTCTCTCTCTCTCTCTCTCTCTTTCTCTCTCTACCTCCCTCCCTCCCTCCCCCCTACTGGCTTGTTTGCTTGAATAACTGCATGGATGCAGTATATGTATTCATTTCCCTTAAGTATTTTTCTACTAATAACTATCAATTAGTCATTGTTAGTCAGAACATTCCTAATGGGTGTTTTTTTGTTTGTTTGTTTTTGTTTTTTTTATTAATATTTTACTGTGGCAGGACAACAATATGAAAAAATATGATGTAGTATTTTAACTATAAGAGGAGTACACACAACACAAACTCAACTAATTAAAAAAAAAAATTTGTATAGCATTATATACCCTGTACCATTACTCTCCAACTGACTGACAAAGTACCTCTCTGACTGATCAACACATAATAAACTTTGCTTTTCAAGTCTCTTTGAAATCTAGCTGAGTCCGGGATCAAAGTCTGCACTCGCCGCATCCGACACAGAAATCCATTCCCTCAGGAGAGGATCCTAATAAGCCAAGAGCAAAAGAGAAGAAAAACATCTAGGGGGCCAGTTAAGTGTATTTCAAACTCCACTCCTTTCATTTTCTTAGACTATTAATAATGCAGAGAGAAGACCACAGAAAAGTGAAGAGTCTGGCAGGACACATGGTGTGACCAACAGGAGTGGTGTAGCTAGTGTGACGACCAGGATGGAGGGGGAGGGGGAAAACACTCCTCTCTTATCACTCCTATACATTCGTTACCCTCTGACCTGGAAATCGATCAAAGTCTGTCATTTGTAAGGATGCTAATGAAGGATGCTTCTAGATCAATGATAAACTCAATTGCTTCCTACAAAGAGGTATTTTCTTTATTGTAGTGAGTGACATAACCATAAATGCTCCATCTCTCCCAAGCTTACATGTATACCCAAGCTTACTCGGATATACATGTAAATTTGTAGCCTAAAAATGCAAATATGAGAAACCAGTTCAATATTGTATAGACTAAAACATCAACTCTTAATATGTGATGTGCACATGCAGTGCTGTTTTAATTGATGTTTCTTGCATGGGTAATAACATGGTGCTGTGCATACGCAGATTCGTTATGCTCCGTGCAGCACATCTTCAATAAGTCAAGATATTTTAGAGTGATGTCACATTTGGTAAACAAACACACTGGTCCTCAATTCCTCCTGACCTTGTTTGCTTTCCTTGCATCCTCAGACAGAGGAGCTAAGAAACGAGGAAGTGAAGCAAGGAAACAGGAAACAAAGAGGAGTGATTAAAGAAATTAGAAGCACCCTGTGTCTCTGGTACCGCTGATAAGAAAACATCAGCATAGCAGCAGTCAGAGACCTGCTCTCCACTTAATACTCCTCAACACCTACAGTATCTCTACACACACAAGCACCTTTCTTGCATCAGGCCTTAATATTCCTTCACCTCCTACAGTGGAAAACAACACCAGAGCACCACATCTTCAGCAGCACATAAAAACATTGTATGATTGTGATCACAGAAAAATATAGATGCACTGAAATAAACATTTTTGGCTCAAACAGTGTGATGAAACACAAAAGTGATAGATTTATTATTTTTATTAATTAGCGGTTCGTATCATTGCATAAAATGCAATATATATATATATATATATATTTTTATGTTTTTGAACAACATAAATTAAAATACATTACTTTTTATTACTCAGTGTGTAATGGTAAAAACTACAAAGTAATATAAACATTTTATTATTAACAAATCAAGAGAAGTCTATTCAACTGGACAAAACTGAGCTGACCATAAAAT
Organism: Stegophilus panzeri; assembly: GCA_024331685.1. NCBI lineage: Eukaryota > Metazoa > Chordata > Actinopteri > Siluriformes > Trichomycteridae > Stegophilus > Stegophilus panzeri. Next base: position 12,512,110 of record JANDJT010000148.1, read on the forward strand.
AAATAAAGAAATAATAATTAAAAAAAAATAATAATAATAATATAAAAAAATGCAAATAAAAAGAAGCAAATAATAACATTATGGTTATGAGTTCTAAGATGATTTAAATGATTAACAAAAATCTTTTTGCTTTTTAGGAGAGTATTTGGCATATAGTTTTACCTTTTAACCTGATTAAATTTGTAATGATTAAAAAGCAAGTATAATAGCTAAAGTATAATAAAGTGTAATAGCTATAATAGCCTACCAGTCTTTGATAATCACTCAGCAAGGTTTATCTCTTGTCTCTGTACTACAGTACCCCAAACCAATCAAACATAAAACATACACAGCACAAAGATTAATCACGGAAGAACCAGGAAGAGCTTCGAATCAATTATCTAGCATAAAAATTCCTTTTTTTAAACTTGCAAGTGCTACAAATCAGTACACTGAACAACTTCCTTTCAAAACCACTGTAACAGGTTGGAGCTGTCTATTTCTTGTATCGTTAGTTTCTAAAATGTAACATGGTATTTACAACAGGGTCCCTTATAAGAAACAATACATTACTACCTGTAAATAGACACGTTCTCTATGAGATCGCTGGACTCTGTGTCTGTAATGATGATCCCTTTTGGGGAAACGGTGAGGGTCACCTTCCGAAATTTCTTTGCACTGGAACGAGCCTGTAAAAGTCAGAGAAACAAATCTAATGCCTGAATATATAAGTACATTATATGTTGTGTTATCTTTTGATTGTCAAAAGCAGTTAAGCAAAAACACCTCACTTGTATGTATAAATCTGCCGGTAAGAAGCTTAAGTGAGCTAATTAAAAACCTACTGGAACAGTTTATTGAGATACACAAGCGCTAACACACTACTATAGAGCATAGGGGATGTAATGTGGAAACAGGGCCAACACTGGAAGGAGTGTGTGATTAAAGGCACAGAGATAGAGAGCGTTTTCTCAAGGACAAAAGAAAATGAGGAAATCAGGCAAACTATATCTGGAGGGCCTTTACTGTGCCCATGAGACAACAGTCAATGTGCAGGAATGGAATAAGTAGCTAGCAGCTAGACTCGAGTCAGTGTGTAATCTCTGGGAGTCAGATCTTAGCAGCATGAGTCTGTTTGACATAAAAAATGTCTCTCTGTGACATGGATTCAGCTGTACCACACTGAGAAAACAAATCTGGTTCTGGCATGCATTCTGCTTAGTCCTGAATCCCTCTCTAAATAAGTAATATAATCCAGTCCAGAAGGTGTGTCTCCATGGGAAGAGCGACACAACTGATGAATTCTTGTCTGGTTTTCCTTCTAAAATGGATCAATGCTAGCCTAACCTCATATTCAGGTAAGTTTTAAAGTGGTAACTTGTACCATTAAGCTTTAGTTCTGCTATTATCTACAGATATCTCAAATTTGTAGGCAGGGACACCTTTAAGTGTAACATAAAATCCACAGACCCTCTCAGTCAGAGTTGGGTGTAACTGTAATGTAATGACTTTTTCTGATAATGCAGTAATGTAACACATTACATTTTAAATGTATGTAATTTGATTACAGTTACTGATGTCAATAAAATTACATTGCTTACGTTACAAATTTATTGTTAAGAAAATAATATTAAGTCAAATGCGTTTTTAAAATAATATTTTGTCCCAAAAATTTTTTCTTTAGCCCCGAATAATTCTCCACTTGGAGCCGCTTGTCACTACATAACTGAACGTCAGTAAAAGAAGACGGCGGTGTTGTAATTTTATATCTTCATGCAAAATCAAGTGATATTCAGAGGAACTTGCAATTTTTCAAAATTACCGCAGATTATCCGCAGATTTGGGCCAAAACACGTCATGAGGCATCATCACAACATGCATTTAGCCAAACCCCTCTTCGAATAACGTGTCGAACATGAGTACAGCTCCAAGATCTTATTTACCAACAAACGTCAACGCAAAACCATTTCGTGTACCTGCAATTTCACCAATTCAAAGAGTTTTCCGCAAAAAAAGCACAAAAAAAGCACAAAAAAAAAGCACAAATTGCATCACAAATTTTGAAAAACAAACTGCAGCAAAATCAAGCATTTTTGGCTGCAACAATCACAAAAGAACTCTGCAAAATCCTGTACGGACTGTTCAACAGAGGTGTGAGTGAGACTGTGTTTCTGGAGTTCACAGAAATACTAGCAAATAGTCTTTTACATTCATGAAATCTGAACAATACAATTCTGAGATACTGCTGCAAACTAATGCTGCAAAGTAATTAATAACAAATTTGTCACCACTATTAAGAGAAAATTAATTACACTTCAATGTTTAAGACACATAACTGAACATTATTGATGGCTATACAGTATATTAGCTTTATAGTGTAATAAGAAATTGGTATTATTTGAAGTTCTCATTTACTTCACGTAATATTTAACATGTGGTTCTGATGAAAGTACCTTACTATTTAGAAAGGAAAAATAAATGTCATTTTTAGAAATGGCTTGATATCTAAAACTGTTTAATATATGTTTAAAGTCTTAATAATTGTTGCGCCTTTGTACTCTGTTATTGGTTAAATCATTTTTTTAGCATCTTCTCTTAACATCAACAATTCGAACAAAGCTGATAACTTCCATTTCCATTCAGGTTTTCTTAAGTACAAATTTAAACATGACATTTGGATATATAAGCTTCACTCATTGATGGAAACTAACCGTTGAGACAATCCTGTGGATGGCTGCAGCAGCCATTTCCTCTCCTTTAGGCTGACCCACCAACGTCATGCCCAGGTACTTCACATTGAACACCATTCCCTCCAGCAGGGTCTCCTTAGTGTCCGTCCAGTTCTCTGGAAGCTCTACAAAAACAATGAGCGAAAATTACAAACTAATTTGTGCAATGCACAAAGTACCACGATTTCTTGGCTCTAAAGACTGAAGTCCCTAATCAGTTAAACAAAGAGACATAAATTATGTTCCATTTAGGTGTAGTTTTACTGTGAGTGTAATGGGGAAAAATAGGGGTTTTGTGTCACTTGGCAAGCTTTAAATAGAGAATCCATGCTAGTGGACTGATTTCTAAGTGTAGGAAACAGCCATGTGGTGATAAAGGAATGTATATATTGTGTATGTGCACAGTAGCATGCAGATAGCAGTAAGGTGTCTGTAATAATGCTTGAGTATATTTTTGTGTTGCTCTGATAGAGCCGTGTTGTGTCTATCTGCCTCTGCCAGCCTGCACTGGCTGTTTGCAGTATGAAATGATACTTCCCATCACTTCTCTGTTGGAAGTTAATTATCCATTGCCATATCATTCCAAAAGTGCTGTGGTCCTGAGAAAAGTGAGACGACTGGCTGGCCAAAACAATTATAAACCAAAGTTATACCACACATGTAAGCCATTTCTATTTTCAGCCACCACTGCCTGTACATTGGCTGTACTACAACCCAAAACGCTCACTCATGGAAAATCTGGGCCAAGAAAACACTTTGCTACAGAAAAAGCATGGAGAACCCTTAAATTACTCTTCCTCGCAGCTAGAGGGGCACTATCTCACTTAGACCAGTCTCCAGAAATGAACTCCTGACAAATCCACAACAGGTCCATGTTGATGCTCCAGGCCATTAATTACTCCCAGAAGCAACTTACACTTCAAAACTCTTTCCTAATCTTGGTCTGTGGCAATGTGTTTGTAAGAACTGAGTGAAGGTAAATGACAGTAACAGATCAGAAAGACAGTAATGGGATTTGAACTGGCCTATAGATAGAAGGTTGCTGTAGACTGCATTAGGGGAAAAGTGAGGTTTAAGAGAATCTTGGTTGGTTGGTGTGTGTGTGTGTGTGTGAGAGAAAGAGAAAGAGAGAGAGAGAGAGAGAGAGAGAGCGAGAGAGAGAGAGAGAGAGAGAGAGAGAGAGAGCTCTAATTTGCTGAACCATGAAGGACGATTAACAAGGGAGGAGACATACTGTAAGAATACTTGTGTCTGTATTAGACAAATGTGGTGGTGCAAGCTGATTTGCTATAGTGGAACTGTAAGCAGTATAGCATAAAGAGCAGCAGGGAGCTGTAAGGAGTCAACACTTACCCCTGCACAACAGTGCCGCCAAAATAAATCATGTATTATTTGATTATTGGCCATTTACTAATCATTATTAATCAAGCCTTAAAGGTAACCTGATGTCACCATTCAGTCATAATGGTCGCTTATCAAGTCCTTAAGAAGGCAGGAATTTTATGAAATTGGACTTTTATTTACACATTTTAACTGAATACCTCTGGCCTATATTGCTCACGATTTGTTAACTAACTGAATTGAGGTTAGGTGAAAGAACATACCAAGGTCTACGTTTCAACTAATATTATTTGAGTAATTAAAACTTGAATCATATGAGTTGTACATAAAATTTCACATACAAAAGAAGTAACTCAACAAAAATGAGTTCTTCAAACAACGTTCAGTAAGTGAGTTCTCATAACTTAATTCAGATAAATGAATAAGACATTTAAAAACATCTGAGTATTGATTACTCATTTTTATTTAGTCACTGCCACAGTTCACAATGCTCGATGGTCTCATTTGCACTCAAAAGCAACAATGATTCTCATCACAGATCTAATGATGGATCTTTTATGCTGACAGATTTGCTTAAGGAATACAGTTAGATTTGCAAATGGGCATGAAACAGTTGCCCTTAGCAACCAACATCTCAGATGTGAAATGGCCAGGGGCTGAATTTTCATTGCCAATATTCACAGTTTTAGTAGCAGAACCACAATATAATTCAGATTTCAATGTATAGGAAATACACAGGGAAAATATATGTTTAAAAAAAGAAACAAATAATATGCTAAAAGTTTTCTAATCCACAATCTAAAAACCTAATAAGGGTCTATCCCCTGATATTTAAAATCTCTAAATAATGTATCTAGGACATCACTGAAAATAGGACATAAAGAGTCTTTAGTAAGGTGGAAATGGAGGGCAGCAAGTTGATTGGCAAAACTGATTTAATTTGTGCCCGGAAAATGCTAAAGTGCAATATGTCAGCTCAGACTACTGATCAACAGCCATGTTCCTGAAGATCTAACTTCCCTCCAAATTCAGAAGCAAGTGTATTGCATTAATGCTGGAACCAAATTCTGTAGGAATTTCCAGGACCAGGCCTTCGTTCCTTCCACAGTTTCAGAAGGAGAACAGATGGGATTTCCTCACCTCTCACCCAAATGTTCTTAGCTTTGTTCAATCAGAGATTCAGTGATCCGATTTCCCAGACCTCATATCAATACAACTATCCACAGAGTCATGCCAGAGCCAGAACGCAATTTCATTGCATGCAGATAATATACTTTAGGGGAAGACGGCTATTATATTTTAATTCATTTCAAATTCCAATTAATTTCTTACACTTTCAATTAACTCATACCTGCAGGAGGCCTGTGATTATGCTAGATGATTGCACAAGTGCAATTATTGAACAGAAATAAAAGATTTATCCTATCACTGGGAAAATAAGACTCTAGCCGATGAAAGGAGTTTTTTCAAAATCCTTAATTAGTCTTTCTGCTTGATTTAGTAAACCAGTGAATATAATGCACATCAAGCATCAACAAGCATAAATGGTTTGTTAGTACATTTTGAGTGTCATCAACCATCCCTAACGTTTAGGAAACTCAAGTACCCAGATTTTAAGAGTCAGAACAATAAATATTCATTTAGCTCTTTGATATCATATCGCAACTGGCCACTTGTATGTGAAAAAGTGACAGGGACAAATTAACCACCCAACTGGTGAATTTAGGATTGTTGTATTGCCAGTGAACTTATTATCCAGTGCCATAGTACTATATGGTAAGATAGACTGCAATAAAACTCTGCAGTAATACCATACAAACTGCACCTAGCTCATAGTGACGCTTAATCTGAAAGTCAAGTGGGTTTTTGTCATTCCTCTATATACACTATATGGCCAAAAGTATGTGGACACATGACCATCATAGCCATAGTGTATGTGTCTCTTCTCCAAACTGTTGCCACAAACTTGAAAGTACACAATTGTATAGAATGTCATTGTATGCTGTAGTATTACAATTTCCCCTCACTGGAACTAAGAAGCCCAAACCTATTCCAACATACCATTGTCCAGGTGTACAAAGTGAGGTTTCCCAAGGTTGGAGTGGAAGAACTCCCGTGGCCTACACAGATCCCTGGCAAGAACCCTCAGCTGTTGTGGCTGAATGAGCAAATCCCTACATGCTCCAACATCTAGTGGAAAGCCTTCACAGAAGTGTAGACATTATTATACCAACACAGGGGGACTAAATCTGGAATGGGATGTTCAACAAGAACATATTAGTATTATAGTCAGGTGGCCTCAAACCTTTGGGCATACAGTGTAGTTTGAAACAAACTGTTATTTATCCAAGACCATTACAGCACGACGTAGTAGCACCACAGGCCTAAATAAAGTACAGCAATGTTCTTAAATCACAAATCAAAGCACTAAATGTCTACACTTAACTAAAGTTGCCTCCTTAGCAGCCAGTATCACTGATGTGGCTGTGGTCAACAGTATAAATCACCACTTAGCTACACAAGGTTATACTGTATTCAGAATCACTTATTTGTAAAAATTATTATTTGTAAAAGCAATTTAAAGGAAAGACAGGCTCAATGAAACAATAGCTGGGCCTTACCATACTGATGTCTCATAAGTTTCGTGGTTTAAATACCCACTAGAGGTTTCTGTTAACGTTTTTCAGTAAAGTGTTGACTGTCACGTCCGTAACAATGGTTTTTAATCATAAATGCGAAAAAGAATATTAAAATAAAATAAATATTTCATGTTCTGTGGAAAGCCAACCCTTTTCCATTCGGTTTGTATTATTACTTCTGGTTTGTACATTTTAATTCACAGAATTCGTACAAAGTATGCTGTCTCCCAAAAAGGTCACTTCCGTAATGCAGGTACATGTCCCTCATCTAAAATAGAAAATGTGTAGACTGATATTTTTCTGAAGTCTGGATTCTGTCGTCAGGGGTTTAGGAAAATATACTGATAAATACATTCTCTGAGAATTTATATTTTATATTTACGTTTTGACTGCAAATGTCAAGTCCATAACACTGGAATTGCTGACTATAAATCCCCACTTAGCTACAGAAGAAGGCTATATTCAAACATTTAACACCTTTTAAAAATGACTATTTTTAAAAGCAAATGAAAGACAGACTCAATAAAACATTGCCTGGGCCTTTCATAATGCAGATCATTAAGAGGTCAAAAGTGATAGACCTTCTGTTGACCTACAATGTAAGTATTTTAGAGGCCAGATTTTTTAAAAAAAATTTAATTCCACCTTTCGGTTTAATGTTTCTCTTCTGCATGCAGTATTTGATGGTATAAGTAAAGTTTGAGCTTCACTTTGAGCTTCCTGAGTATGATAAAGGCTTCTCCTTATAAAAGCAAGTCAGAGAATAAAAGAAATCGAGACAAAAAAGGAAGAGGTGGAGAATGTAGACCTTCAACCGCCCAAAGGACAGCCAGTGCTTGAACTAATGGAGGGTAGGAATCAAAAGACTGCTTTCACAGTAGGGTGCATCTTCAAAGTGAGAGGAGGCTAAGCCCATCATACCTGAGCAAAGAAGACAAGTAGAGAAAATGAAAAGGAGAAAAATGGGCAGGGTTGTGCTATATGTCTCTGACAGCTGTCCTGAACAGTAAAGAAAGGGAAGGCTTAAAGGGTCCTCCTTTTAAATGAAGCAGCTGCAGCACTGAAGCACAATGAAATCTGAATGATTTATTTAGGAGTGCATAATTTACTCGACTCCTTCACGCAACTCCACAATGCTATAAGATCTGACTGAGGGAGATAAGAGACTTTCATAAAATGTTTAACAATCACCATCAGTTGACTGAGTAGAATATTAGCACACATTATATAATGGATTTTCTCTCAGCAACCTCCCTCAGAAGTACTGAAGAAAATATGATAAAAGAAGAGAAATCAATCCAGTAGAGCCGGTCACTGTCCAGGGTGCTGAAACATCAGCACACACTTCAGTTCAGCCATCATAGGTTCCTAATGGAAATCTACAGGAATCTGATGCAAAGTCAATTTCCATTAAGGTCCATTACCTGAAACCATCATTTTTAAGATTTTCATATAGGACTAATCTCACCTACATGAACATACATTCTTTTTCTCTTTAAGTATCTTATTGTTTTGACAAAATATGAGTTTGTATGAGTTTTGTGGCTTCAAGTGTGGTTCACATTATAACAAGTCATTAAAGCTTCAAGTCTTATTCAAACTTTGTACTCAGCTCTCTCTTTTTTTCTGAATATTTTAAGCAACATGCTATTGGAAATTGCTGGATTCTAAGAAAACAACAGGAATCTGAACGTCAAATCACATTTAGGTCCTTCAAAGATTTTCAGGAGGATCCGCTTCTCTTCGATCTTGTCTCCTTTTCTTTTGTCTTTCTCTTTCCATATTTCTTCTTCTATCTTTTGCTTATCTTTGTTTTTTTTTCTTCTCTCTTTTTATCTCTCATTTTCCTCACACTCTGTTTCCATCTTGTATCCATTTATATTTCTCTTTTACTGGTTTCTCTTTTCCATTCCCTTATTTTATTTTTCTTCTTTTCTCACATTCTTTGTCTCTCCCATAAATTCTCCTTTCCTGTTCCTTAATTTCTCTTTTTTCCCCTCCATTCAGCCCCCGCTGCTTATTTATTTTCCACTTCCTTCTATTTTCTTCATTTGTTGTTCAACTACTCTTTCTTTCTTTCTTTCTTTCTTTCAAGCACTGTGTATGGACTTGAGGAAATACAAATCTAGTTAAATATGAACTTTTGACTTTAAAGTGAGTGGCACCTCTCCCTATTAAGTTGTCTTTGCCTTGTTTCTAATCTCACAGCCTGAGTCTAATGGGTCTAATCTTCATGAAGCTTTGCCTTGGTTTAATGTCTGTGTGTTTGGCAGATATGGGCATCCCACTGTGATTATCTCCTATTTTCTTCTTTTATTCGCTGCCTGCAGGGGATAAATTGCAGGGGGTCCCCAATGGCTCCAGACACTAGAACAAAACCATAATAGCACAGATGGAGAGAGAGAAAAAACAGACGAGAAAGAAATAGGGAGGGAAAAAGAAAAAATAGAATACTACTACTAATATTTATGTTTCAGAGGAACACCTTGAAGTGAGAGAAAAAAAAATATTGTGACAAAAGGCAAAGAATAAAAAGAAAGTCTATCAAAGAGATGGCAGAATTGTTATTTTCCTTCTTATGAAATCCACAGAGTGCCTACATCTGTACTCTGTTTGTAGTTTTAAAAAGCCTAATTGAATGCATCTTTTTCACAAC
>JANDJT010000148.1:12533806-12545539 GCA_024331685.1 Stegophilus panzeri
TACTCCCCTCCCAGGCGGATGGCAAACGCTACTCCCCTCCCAGGCGGATGGCAAACGCTACTCCCCTCCCAGGCGGATGGCAAACGCTACTCCCCTCCCAGGCGGACGGCAAATGCTACTCCCCTCCCAGGCGGACGGCAAATGCTACGCCCCTACCAGGCGGACGGCAAACGCTCCACCCCTACCAGGCGGACGGCAAACGCTCCACCCCTAGCAGGCGGACGGTAAACGCTCCACCCCTACCAGGAGGACGGCTACTCTCCGTCCTCACCAGCAACCACCCCAACACCACCGCTTCCTCAGTGTTGCGACCACAGTGGCAAGGGCTCTTGGACAGCACGTCCCTCCTCCTTCCCGGGATTCTGCACCACTGTAACAAACTTTCAATGATGGGCAAGGAGGAGGCAGGAACCCACTGAACATAAACAGAAACTTTAATAATAAACAGAATGTAAACGTAACTCAAACGCAAAACATGGGTGCGTCTCTCTCTCTCTCCCTCCAGAGCTTCCAGTTGCTCCTTTAACGCTCTCTCCCAATGATTAGATCACTCAGTACCAGGCGTCCTCGCAGCCTGGCCCCTCCCTCCTTCTCGTCACAACAACTAATGGCACTATAAACATACAGGGGAATAATGCAGGCAACAGAGACTTAGCCACGACTCATATTAGCCAGGGGACAAAAGGTCATCATTCTCCATGGTGCAAAGCAGAACAGAGTAGCATTGTTTACACCACTCTGTAGCAGTCTTGTGCTCAGGGGACAGGGCCCCTCTGTGAATCCCTTAAAACTGGATCAGTGCTGATAGCAGATAATACTATTCACAGACAGGGGGAGGGGGATGAGGGGGGGAAGGGGGATGGGGGGGGCACTACACAATGTGAATGTGGATTCACACCACGCCATGGAGATTGAGCTGACACTTCAGTGGCAACAAGCTGCTGTAATTTTGCTACTAAAGCCCTGGCCTCGGCCATAATACTGAGAAACATATGACTCATCAAGGACCTAGAGGAGTGAACATATGTGTGAGAAAACAAGGCTTGAAGGCATCATTGTGCATGAAAGGACCCAGAGCTAATCTTCCGTTTGTTTCCATGGTGCTAGCAGTATGATAATATGAAGAAGGACATGATTATGTGCGCGAGCACGCATGTGTAGGTGTATAATCACTGCATGTGTGCACCGTATATTTCCCCCAAACGGAGACCCGCATCAGGAAGCAGAGCTTTTTTGTGGGAGTGAGCAGGAACACCAAGCTCTTAGTCAGCGCTTTCTTCCTACATAAGCCACCTACATGAGTAACAGCCTACTAGCGATGGGAGGTATTCTCTGCCTCACATGACATCTCACCTCTCTCTTATGGCTAGGTTTATAGTGTATCCATTTCTGTCAACAACGAATGGTCCTATAATACTAATAGATAATATAAACACATTAATACTAATGGGCACCGGAGGAGGCACGACAGGCAGCACTGCCATAGCAGGACAACATCTGCCTGTAATTAACGTGTGTGTGTGTGTGTGTGTGTGTATCTTATTTTGTTCTGTATGTATCTTATTTAGTTCTGTGTCGTCTCATGTGGTTAGTATATTGTTTTATGTAGAATCATGGTACTGTAGGAATGTTGTTTTGTTTCACTGTGTACTGTACCAGCTGTAAATGGTTGAAATGACAATAAAGCCACTTGAACTTGTGTGTGTGTGTGTGACCAAGAACTAATAAAAATCATCTCACCCACAGTGACGGCTGCTAAGACTGGAGAGACAAACACTGATGTCATGACTCCGCTGGCTACTGTCAAATAATGTTTACTTCCTGAGATATTGTTTTTCTTACAGCGACCATGGACCTGAAAGATAGTGTAAACAAAAGCAAACAAAAACCACGAGAGATAAGTTTTTAATCTAAGAAGTATGCCTTGTTCACACTTGGTATTAATGTCTCAGCTGATTGGATAAGTGCACAGATCTAAGTATGGATGTGAACAGTCAGACCATGTTTGTAGCGTAAATTCAAATCTCATCTACAACATTAAAAGACCGCCAGTAATTCCAGGTTTGTATTTATCTCACGGAATTGATCTACATTTAGAACTAACCAGCCACACTGTTACTGTTTTTTTTTTTTGTTTTTTTTTTGTCCTTGGGTTGACTTTGTTTGTCTGCAGCTTCAATGTTTTGCATGCATTATATCTATAAAATTTCTTTATTTTAAAATCCCCATGAAAATTTTTGGCTTTTAGTATGAATATGCTATATGCATATTCAGATATATGTGTTCAAAATTTACAGTCTTTCTCTACCACCAAAATGGATCTACACTTTTGAAGCAATCATTCTGCACTTCAGCTTCTCATCAGATTTTCAACTGCTCTCTAGAATCTGAAGTGTCCCGCTCCCAACGTTAGAAAAATCCATGGTATTAACTGTCAAGTGAGGTAAGTGAGGTAAGCTAAGTGCTATTGGCTATTTAAAAAAGGGGAGGAACTGCTTCATATGACTTCCTGTTTCAGTGGGTATTACGTCAACCCATCGAATAACACTGTGCGTTTCATAGTACTTCACAGGGATTTTAAGCATGTATACCTGATAAACTATGCTAAATTGCCTGTATCTGAGTATATAGCTATCTACACTGTGGTGAAGTTCATTAAAGTTGTGTTTCTGAGGGTTTTTTTTTTATTATTATTCTTTAACTCAAAACATTTGCCCAGGCTTTGAATATGTTATCTACTAATCTAAGCAAAAATGACCAGGAATATAAACACTTTGTTTGAGTTTTAGTTTGGTATTGGCTAGTATTTTTACATCTGGTTTTAAAGTGACATTAGGTTGTATTTACAGATTTGCTCAAGTGGAAATACATGAAAGCACCAGGTGTGAACGGAAGTCTGAGCAACTGATATTTGTTTTCAGTAGCTCTAATTAGATAGATACATACCCTGCGGCCCATGTATATAGGGATGCCCACGATAATGACAGGTATGGCGATGCCTGCAATCAGTGAGATCACCACTGGAGCCCCAAGCAGCATTCCCACCTGCCACAGGACTTTTCGTGTCTGTGACCACGGCTTCTTTCCCCAGAAAGTGCAGCCGGAGGGACTGTGGAAAATACAGAGCAAGGATCGGGAAAAGAAAAACACGTATTAAATACAGGATAAAGCTGATTCTATATGGCAATTACTAAACAGAAATTTCTAGAAATATACAGTGTAGTTTTATTGTTGTTATTGTCTTCAATACACCACATCGCAATTGTGTCAGTCTAAGCAATATTACAGATTATACCACAGTGTGGTTGAATTCTCAAATCTCATTGGTCAGAAAGTGTGCATTATTTTTGTATAACAGCAGGGCTTGGATTGTAGTTCCAACTGTAGCATAAATGATCGGCTTATATTAATTTATTTCTATTAAGTTATTGTTTCTATAGTAACAGCTCGTTCACAAGGACTAGTACAGGACACGTCTTATAAACTAATTAACAGATTAAAAAAAGTGTTGCTTAGCACAGAAAAATGGATAATCATTGACGATGTGGTGAAGTGTTTTGAGAGGAGACATTTATTTAACATTTACGGAAAGGATGCTGGGTGTCGGATCTACTGTTTATTGCAGCTATAAGTGAGAACAGGAACCAGGAACTTCCTGACGTCTCTCAGATGTTCCACAACATTACATCTAACTGTCAAACATTAAAATGTGCGACATTTCATTCATTAATAAATTAAACATTGTAATTGTTGGCAGATCACTGTGGTATGAGAAGAATAACAGGCTCCACACCATTTCAGGGTTTTAAAGAGTTCACACCATCCTGGTTTGGCTTATTTTCGTATAACAGCATGGGGCCATGTGTTATTCCTTACATAATCCTAATTAAATGGGTAATAATAATTTATTCACCGTCTCGTTAATTGAGAATCATGAAAAAATGTCTGAAGCCCGTGTCTATGAATCACTGGATTGAGCTATGAAGCAAAATGTTTAGATTCAAATTAGTGTTCGTTTTGTCAGCTCTTTTTTTTTATTTATTTTTTTTATTTTTTATTTAGTCTTAGTCCTGTGTCAAATGTCCCTGATAGCTTTTATCATATTTAATCAACCTTATCCTGCTTTTTTAGTCATGTTTTAGTTGACTAAACTTCTGGGCATTTTAGTCTCATCTTTTAGTCTTATCTTAGTCAAAGAAAACCGTATGTATTTTAGTCTAGTTTTAGTCAATGAAACTGTTGACATTTTAGCCATAAGATTATTATTGATTAACATTTCAGTCAATCTAGCCTAGCCAAAATGAACATTAGCTTGAAAGGTACTCCCCACTGTGCTTGCTTAGTCCTGATATGCCACGTGCAGCACAGGAAAGGAAACTGCCTCTCATGCCATCCAATGAACAGGATATTTGGATTGTAATTTAGAAAAAGAAAACCCAGTCTGTAATATTTTGTCTCCTCTTTTTTTTTCTTAACAATAAATAAAGAGAGATTTTGGTAAAGTTTTTATTTTTTAAACTACATTTTAGTCTCGTTTTTTTTCCCCATTAACAATATTGTATGTTGATATAGTCACAGTTAGTGTTTAATACGCCGGTGTCGTCTCGTCTTAGTCATGGGAAAAAAAGGTCGTCGACAAACATTTTACGTCATAGTTTTTATTAACGAAATGAACACTAATTCAAATGAATGATCTTCTCTAATTACAACCAAACAATTGCTGCATTCTTCAAGTTAAGCAGAAGAGACGTTATGTGGGGGTTAAACATTTACTGTTTACTATGTATGGGCAAACAGCAAACTATTATCTCAGCCTCAATTAATAAAAGTACCATGTCTTTGTGAATTATGATCCCTCATACTACTTGCTTTAGGTGCAACTCAGACAGCCAAAGAGCTGAGATCACTATAGGGCACTGCAACCAGAGACCACATTGAACGTCATGTTCAAATGTCACATGAATCATGAATAAGAGCCAGGCATTCACAATTACAGCACGCAGCATACGTGCACATACACATGCATGTTCTCCATTGCCAGGTCTTCAACAAGTCTAGATTTGTTGGATGTCCATCAACGGTATTTATCATGTCCGTGTCAACACTACGGGATCTCTCACGGGATGTTACAACTCCACTGATCGTCTCTATCTAACAGCTAAGGGGAATATCTTTGTGACAAGCATTAGTGATGAATCAGCCTTGCTTCCTGCAATGAATGGCATGTAATGTGTCTTTGACAACACTGTATATTTGACAGTGTGTGTGATTGGGTTGCACACCTGAGGTAGTGCACGTCTGTGATCTCCTGCATACACAGCCAGCAGAACTGACAAGCACAAACTGTGCAGTTCATCCGGTTGCAGCTGCCATCATTAGTCTTCATGATATAGGCACCACAGCGTGGACAAGCTTTAATCTCCTCTGCATCTAAAACACACACACACACACACACACACCAGGATTACCCAAAGGAAAAAGGTTAAAGGTTCTATCTCAGGGCAGTGGTGGCTCAGTGGTTAGGGCTCTGGATTAATGATTGGAAGGTTGTGAGCTCGAATCCTGGAACCACGCTGCCTCTGTTGGATCCTTGAGTAAAGCCCTTAAAGGGTTAAGGGTTAATCTGCTCCACTCAGTTGTACATCGCTTTGGATAAAAGCATCTAACCAGGTCAAATTATTGTTTGCATTAAACTATCTAATAAACATGAATTTTTAAAAATCATATATAGATTTTATACAAAAGAAAATGAGAGCATCTTGACTGATGGTTGCTCTTGTGAATTAGAAAGCTAATACAAACATATTTCATCCATAATGTACTTCCTTTAGTTGGATTGGACTTATGTTCGATCATATTCATACCACAAAATGAACTGCGCTATACTGTATTTGGAAAGGTACTAAGACCTAAGCTTGGTCTCTTTCCAGGTTAATTTGGTCTACACCCAAGTACAATTGTTGCGTTCATATATAACCGAATAAACTGAACTTGGGATGAAATCACTCTAAGGTTCAGATTAACCACTTCAAATGAACTTGGTGTAAGCCCCTGTTACATTTCACTCCATCTCTTGCCATCAGGAGGTTCCCTGAACATGTGAAGCTGTTGTGTGTCACTTTACTTTACATTTACATTTATTTATTCAGCAGACGCTTTACCCAAAGCAACTGACAAATGAGGAAATACAAGCAAAGCGATATATCAAGCAGAGGACAATACAAATAGTGCTACCATGCAAGAATTTTTTTAATTGAGGGCAAAGTGCACAGAGTAGAGGTGTAAGAGTAAGTATTATATATATATATCTATATATATATATATATATTTTTTTTTTTTTTTTGAGTGGGAACAAGTTAGGGGTTAGTTAAGGCTACGTCTGATCCGGATAGATCTGAAAACTGCATTTTCGGATTAAAACGCTCTGTCTACTCTGGTGTTTTCAAACATTTTACAAAAATTGCTCGAAAACGAATACATCCCTATACTGCGCATGTGTAAAAACATAAGCTTTGGGCCGCGTCATTTCCATCAGCCATTTGTTTAAAAATCTGAAAGTTGTACAAAGTAACATGGATCTTTAACAAGGCTATCAAAGTGAATAACAGGCACAACAACTGCCGTACAATATCGTCCACCGTCTTGTTTGTTTTGAGCTGAATGGGTCACATGAGTGCATCACGTGACTGAGAATATGTCATAGTTTTTGAATATCTTTGTTTTCTCAGGGCACGCTACAACGAGAAAATGCTGTTTTCAAAATTCATCCACTCCGGAGAGCGTTTTCGAAAAGCTTCATTTTCGTTGGACAAAAACCCCATTTTAGTGTGGACGGAAAAAGATGCGTTTTCAAACTTATCCGGATTAATGTAGATGTAGCCTAAGTGTTCATGGAAGAAGAGAGACTTTTACATAAACAATGTTTATACTGAGACTAACTGAGCTGAAGATAAGTGTTACTGGATATATTTTCAAATGTTATAATAGATGGTCCACGGAACCTTAATTCGTAAACAGTGACAAGAGCTAGAGATTTGGCCAGTCTGTAAACAGGCCTTTCATTGTGTAATCCCAACATTTTGTGCTGTACCTCCGCTAGGTTCCTCACTGAAGACGTAGAGTGCTGAGGCATCGTTTGTGCCCAATGTGTGACGGGCACGTTGTCGTCGGGCTTGATCACACGTCTGGTCTGGGTGCCACAGCTGACGGCAGTGGTAGCAGAACTCTGTGTCACAGCCGTCACGGCCACAGCTCAGCTTAGGGCACTCGGCACAGCCATAGGCTATCACTGCGTAACTGATCAAACAGCAACAGGTCACAAATCGCCACATTTTATTAACATTATTTGCACATGTTTTTATCAACATGTAGCCGAATAGTATGTTAATAATCTGCACAAGTGGAATAAAAACCATTCATGTATACATCTAAATCTGAATTGAATAAACAGTCAAATTTCTATCAGACTGTACAAGGTGTGCAGTCCATTTAAAAATCTCTCAGCACCATATTACGACTTTTTAAATGTTTAAAAGATATAATCAGTGGAGGGCCAACCAACTACTATTTCAAAGAAGAATGATGCAGGACATGAATTCTACTTCCATTAAGTCAGTAAATTTAGAGTATGGATCTTTGCTTAGACTGACATTTAAGTTAAAGCACATGCAATGCAATGGAAAACTATGCTACTCATTAAACTCTGACAGGACTCACAAGACCTAAGATTTTTGGCCAATATTCAAAGTTGGTCAAAAGACTCTGGGGCGACTGACCTTCAAAAATTATACAAAATATGTTGGCAACTCAAACAATATGGCTGCTATGTATTGCAAACTTCACTGGTTTACTCAAACAGCTGTAACTTAGGACTGCTTGTATGGATTCATGACAGGTTCCTGAGGAAGTCTGCAAAGATTGGGGCGTGGTCATCCATAGGCAGGCGGGTTTAAAATCAAATAACTGTTTCGGATAGAAAATAATCTCTGTCTGGTGTACAAAGTGACTTTAACAAAGCTATCAAACTGAATAGCAGGCCCAACATCTGCAGTACAACATCATCCACCATCGTGTTTGTTTGGAGTTGAAATGGGCCACATGAGTGTGTGACATGACTAAAAATATGTCACTGTGTTTTGAATATTTCCGTTTTCTCAGTCCACACTACAACGCGAAAATGGCGTTTACAAATTTATCCACTGGGAGAGTGTTTCCAAAAAGACAAAAACGCCGTCTCAGTGTGGACAAAAAGGTCAAAACCTAGACAAAAAGATGCGATTTCAAATTATCCAGATTGATGTAGACGTAGCCTCAGGATCTCGGTCAGATTCAGCTGAAGTTTGTTTCACTGCAACGGTGTCCTAATCTGTAAATACATTTCTAATGAGTCTGCATTACTCAACAAAAATGGCCACCATCAGCAAATCAGTTTTCAGCAGGCATTTTACAGGGTTAGCATTAAGCTACTGTCATGAGCCTTGAAAAGAAAATTCATCTGTGGTCTCTTTGCTGTTCTGTGTAACTTGGCAAGAATGGGCCACTGGGAGCTCACTTTGTGAAGGGTGCTTGAATCCCACAGATCGTCATAGCTAGATTTTTGTTTGAAACAGTTAGTGGTGCATGGACGTCGTTGGAAATTGGCTACATCGGTGCTCTTTCAGTGAAGGTAGGTGGTTCTTTTAGTAAGGAAAAGTACCAAACTCTCTCTGACAAAATATTTGTATGTATTTGCCATAGCTATGCAATAAAACAGTGTGAAACAGTGTAATATTAGAGTAACAGTGGTATATACAGTGTAATAAGGGCAGGAGACTTACAACATATAAAAATCAATCCTACACAGAGTCTCAGCTTCCCTTTATTAAGCCTCTTTAGCTGCTGAGAGGAAATCCAACCGTGGCCTCAAGAGCTATGCATAATGCAAGAGTGAGGAACAAACTCTATTACTGAGGCCCTGTGTCCACTACTGCACGCTTTCAAATTCAGACAAGACCTCAAATGGCAAAATTCAATAATAAAAACCATTTCCCCTTGAGGAATACCAAAATATGTCAAAAGGTTTCATGAATTCTTCTGGCTTATTATCCCTTAATATTTAAAAATGCCTTGTTATAGTGAAAGGTGTCAACCTGCAGTCCGGTGCCGGGCACCAGCGTGTGTCAGGGTCGGCAGCCAGGAAACGGCGGAGCTGATACTCCTCAAAACGTTCCAGCAATGCACTGTCATCTAAGATTGCACGTACATCCGGAGGCGCTAGTGCTTCAGGACACTGTGGGCAAGCGATACCCACGCGGCTCTCCGAGATCTCAATGCGCAGGTACTGACGCAAACAGTCAGTGCACGCACGGTGTGGGCATGAGGACAGACGGGGGAAGTGGGCACGCGGCTGGCTCAGCAGGCACAGCGGACACTCCACCAGGTGCTCGAGGAGCTGCTCTTGGCTAGAGGAGGAAAGTGACACGACGCCTGTGGAGCCGCTGCTCACACACTCCACAGCCTGCTCAACCTCAGCTCCTTCAGCCTTAACTGAGCCTGTTTCAGCAGTCTCTCCACCTCCATCTCTCTCACTCTGAGGTGGCTCCTAGAGGGGAAAAAAACAAGCAAATAAAAATGTAGATAATTAAAACATTCTATTTGAGGAAAAAAAATTGTCATCTCAAATTGCACCAAACTATTATTCTGTTCTCCCTGGGATTGATTTCTTCATATTGTTTACATTGTGTTATATATATGTGTGTGTGTGTGATTTCCAGACAAATATACTACACATACAGGCCTTACAGAACTCTTTAGATCTTGGCAGGATGACACCACACACCTCAATAACAAAGGGAACACCAGACACTAGATATGAGAAAGGAATAAATAAGACCGGTTCCACCTGCACTCCCTAAGCAGGTTCTAATCACTGGCACCCAATCCTGAACACCGGATTCTTATTTTATGAATTTGAAGGTGTGATAACTAAAGGGGTATACTTTCTTTTTCCATGTGACTGATCTGTTTTTTGTTCATTTAAATTGTGAAAATTACTACAAAATGTCAGTTTTAGTGTCATTTGATAGAGTGTATCACCTTTATTAATAGGCACTGTTTCAAAGAGGATCAAATGTGTTTACTTGTCCAAATATGTAAAAAAAAAAAAAAAAAAAAAAACCCAACAATTTCCATTGGGTGTACTTATTTTTTCACATGACTGTAGCTAAGTTCCATTACCCACATTATGTTGATGGTGTAGGGACAGCAGTATTAGGTTTAATACACATGATTTAAGTAGTGTGTTGCATGTTCTGTTTAAGTAGCAGATACTGATACTGATTCTGAAATTAGTAACCTACTTAGTATTACGCAATCAGGGGGCATTATGGGGCATTTTATTTAGTTCTGTTTATGGGGGATGACACCATGAGATGTTGTATTAAGTTATTTGACTTGTATGAAGATGATATAGTACCTCCTCTGGATATTTTCTGTAATTTCGGGTCGTCTGTTCATTAGCGCACCAATGCACACTAGGTTTATGTCACACACTATCATGTGGTATTGAATGTTGGCATCAGAGTTTTTTGTGGGTTTTTTTTGTTTGTTTTTTACATGCACAAGTAAATAAGCAGTATCAGAATTGTTGCATTGTTGATTCACCTAAAACGTGTTCCTACTCATGCCCTTGCAAAATTCCCCATGGCATTTCTGCACTGCAGCAGAAGCACAGGGAATTACATCACCTGCTCCCCAAAGAGACTAAAAATCAGATCGGGTGACACCAGAGCATTTGGTAACTTCAAAAGTAAGTTCGAGCTAGAAATAAACTAAATTACTTGCAACTCTCAGGTACAATATAAGATTGAACCCTCAACCCTCTATAGCACTTCATATGCCTACACAAAACCTCCAGCGTCTTTGTGTACATATTGTATGTGTGTTGCTGTGTAGTCATATGGGGTGTGTTTGTGTGCGAGTGTGTGTGTGTGCGCGTGTGTGCATGTGCATTCATGCGGAGGGGGTAAACTGTGCAGCTAAACCACTGTTTCCTGGCAACAGCAAGGCGACCCTTACAATAACACTAATTAAATAAGATATTAGTGAGTGGGGAGGAAAGCCAGACGAGTGTGTCAAAATGATCAGAAAAGGTCATTTATGATGTTTTTCCATGACTATCTCTGTCTCCAGACCAGCTCTTAAAAAAGAGACAGTTATGTCAAGAGACATTGTATCAAGTGATATAGAAATATCTGTGAAACCTAACACACAAATGCCCTGTTAGTATGAATTACATTTACATTTAAATTACATGGCTGAAAAGTATGCAAACTTTTGCACACAACTGTAAATGTTTTTATGTTCATTCGAGTAATTAAGCATACATGTTCATGTTGAAACAAGGACAAGCCTCATTACTGAATATGGAGCTGCAATTCAACCCTTTCTTGCAGTACACTGGTGCCAGCTTAATGGAAATGGACTTATTGTACATCCATCCATCCATTTTCTATACTGCTTATCCTACGGGGTCACAGGGAACCTGGAGCCTATCCCAGGGAGCATGGGGCACAAGGCGGGGTACACCCTGAACAGGGTGCCAATCCATCACAGGGCACAATCACATATACATTCACACACCCATTCCTGCACTACGGACACTCTGGACATGCCAATCAGCCTACCATGCATGTCTTTGGACTGGGGGAGGAAACCGAAGTACCCGAAGGAAACCCCCGCAGCACGGGGAGAACA
>JANDJT010000148.1:12545639-12596080 GCA_024331685.1 Stegophilus panzeri
AGCCTACCATGCATGTCTTTGGACTGGGGGAGGAAACCGAAGTACCCGAAGGAAACCCCCGCAGCACGGGGAGAACACGCAAACTCTGCACACACAGTGCCGTGGCGAGACTCGAACCCCTAATTGCGCCCATTGTTGAACATTTTCAATCAAATTAATTATTTTATCACCGGATGTCTGTTATAAGATTAATGTTATGAGAAGAATGCTGTTAGGTTTCTGTGTGTAGAGTATTGTGTGTTTAGCTGCTGGTGAGCAGGGCGATGGGAAAGGGGAGGGGTGTGAGCCTCCTGCTGGGCAAATGATTCACACCTCTCCACAATAATACTAGTACAGAGATTAAAAGGAGAGCACAACCAAAGCTTTTTTGATAGTTGAACACTGTATAGAACTGCCATAAAAAATTAAACATTTAAACCTACTAAGCTAGGTAAAAAAAAAATACATATGAAAAACTGCAATTTCTTAAATCCCTGAGTGTCTACTTTCATATGGGCCATTAACCACTTGTGTGGAGTGTAACATCACAAAGAAATTCAATGCTGAACATGGGCCTCTGGAGAGGGGGGAAAAAAAAAAAAGAAAAAAAAAAGTTAACCTGGATCGAGTCACATGTCAGTCTGGGGCATTTATTTGTGTGCTTTCACGCACCGAGTTGATAAATCTAACAAACATGTACAATATATGATCAAAAAAAGTTTGTTAATCCGGTGAGGTTTTCACTCTTATGCTCCGCAGCACCTTCATGAAGCGAGAACTCTAACTGCTGCAGTATGACTGAATCTTGAGTCATACCTTACGTGTGAACTGGTTAGTATTCCCATTTATAGTCACTGTTTATACAACAGCAGTATGTGCATATTTTTAGCAGCTAGTTACCAGGAGCCAGCAAACTTTTACAAACCATAACATCCAGCCATCCATTTTCCATACCTCTAATCCTACACAGGGCCTGGAGTGTATCCCAGGGAACTCAGAAGGCGGGGGACACCCTGGACAGGGTGCCAAACCACCCATCGCAGGGTACAATCACACACCCATTCACACACTACAGACAATTTGGAAATGCCAATCAGCCTACAACACGTTTTTGGACTGGGGAAGGAAACCGGAGTACCCAGAGGAAACCCACAAAACAACAGAGAGAACATGCAAACTCTGCACAAACAGGGCAGGGGCGGGATTCAAACCCGCAACCCTGGAGGTATGAGGCAACTGTGCTAACCAATAAGTCACTGTGTCCATTACCACTGTGTATAAGTGAGTGAGTTACTAGCCAGTTACCTTGAAGTGCTTTTAATTGAAGTGATGAAAATATTAAATTGATCATTTAAGCCCCCAAAAGTGAAAAAGTGACTCTTTCTTACATTCTGTGCGTGCTCCTGCTCGTTGGGTGTCAGCGTAATCACCACTTCATCTCGACTCAAGGCAGCTGCAGGTTTCTCACTCTTGGGGTCGGACTTGGGCTTGCGAGTAAAGAAACTAAGGAAGCTAAAGGCCTGGGACTGCTGCTTTGGCCTTTTCATGGTAGTAAATGTGACAATCCAACCAAACCAACATGAGCGAATCAGATCTTTTCAGTATGCGAGAGGGTGTGTATGGGACATTTATGACTCGAAGCTGAGATGCACTAGAGCACACATTGGGAGAGAGTGAGACAGACATCTATAAGCGTGAATCCTACTGGAGATCATTATCCTTTAGAGTATCCAGTAGTGTAGTCATCCTCTTCAGCCACAACAATCTTATCAACCTGAAAAAAAGGGAAAAGATTAGTAATGGGTAACATTTTACTCATCAACACATCTTTATTAACTCATTTACTGGCGTTTTGTTATGGTTTACAATGTTTTCATTATTCAATTACCATTAAAAAAGTCATTCAATTTCATGTCTTGTCTTCTTCTCAGTTCAGTGCTGATGAATACAAACAGTATCTGGTCAGCCACTCAACAGGCAATAACCTACAATTACTCAGTTTTTGTCTACTATTTATTGACAGAAAATTATTACTATGTATACCACAGCATTATATCTGTTTATATCTGCTATAAAGCATGTGATGACAGAAACTAACTTGTCTCACAAACTTATGAACAAAAGAAATGTTGTGTGGTCCGCTTCTGTGGTATAAGAGGAATAAAACACTTTGGGCAATGTTTTATTCCTTGGTTATGCAATAGTAGAAAATTTTACATTTTAAAATAATAATGATGTTAATAATGATAATCATCATCATCAGCACAATTTTTTTCTTAATTCCTGTTTTTCACTTTTGGTTCGGAGTGTGCTGAATTTTGTCTGAAAGGAACTCATTTGAAGATTCGTCTGAAAGGAACTAATTTGGTTTGTCACATACTACACCAATCGGCCATAACATTAAAACCACTGACAGGTTAAGTGAATAACATTGCCTATCTTATTACAATGGCCACTGTCATGTGGGGGATATATTAGGCAGCAAGTGAACAGTCAGTTCTCAAAGTTGATGTGTTTGAAGCAGGAAAAGTGGGCAAGCGTAAGGATCTGAGCGACTATGACAAGGGCCGAATTGTGATGGCTAGCCGACCGGGTCAGGGCATCTCCAAAACGGCAGGTCTTGTGGGGTGTTCCTGGTATGCAGTGGTTAGTACCTACCAAAAGTGATCCAAGGAAAGACAACCAGTGAACCAGTAACTCCACTTTCAAATCTCTTTAACAGTCCTCCGGTTTGAAGTGCTGGCTGCACACTGATAAATATCCGTCATTTTTGGCACTGTTTGTAAACAAAAAGCGATTTCTAATCTGTTTAGACAGAGATGCTATCCACATATTATTATGGATTAGCAGTAAAAGACAGGGAATGCTCTTCAGCTAAACTAACATGTACAAATGGTATAATGCTAGAAGATTCTTATGTCAGTGGCTAATTGATGCTAAGCAGTGGTCTTGTCTGCAATAACCGGACATATATACACATGTCCTAGAATCTCAGAGCATTTATACTAGAGAGAAATGTTTATCAATGTAAACGTGATGTTTACAACTTGTTTGTAGGCATGTTATGTTTTGTTTTATGATAACAATAGTGGGGACTGAGATCTAAGCAAGCTAAGCCTGTAAAATTCTTAACTAGCTTTCCGATGTTACTGATGGTTCGCTCTTTAGCTGAGATTAAATGGGCGCTGCTGAATGATGTTTGTTTATTGCATTCTGGGTATTTTAGCGTTCATGTGAAACAGAAAAACGACATAAAATCATGAATTCTGTTAAAACACGGACAATAATTGGTACAGTCTCATGCAACACAATAGTACATATCACGACAGATGACATTAAATTATTTCTCTTTAAGAAGACCCAATATACCTACCAAATTTGGTATATGTAAATGAAATTACATGCTTATACTGAAGAATAATGTCAAAGGGGAGCATTATCGAGCCCCAGAGCCATGCCCAGGTTCAATCATTTGCCAGACTTTGATGACCAACACTTCTGATGTGTATGCCAAGAATCAACATCAGCTGCATGAGGTCATAAAGTGGTATCAATGAAGACAACCCATGGTCAAATATCATTTAAAATCAATAAACTGTATTATAGGAGTGTCATAATTTAGGCTGAACGGGCAAATCCAAACAGCCACATTCAAAATGGAGTGGAAAGCATTTCCAGAAGAGTAAAGGTTAATGTTAAAGGCATGATATTAAAGGCATGAGGAAGAGTAGATTAATATGCATCTGAAATATCAGCTCCATCACATGATGCATTGTGGAATAATTAGAGAAGACTTTTGGTTTAAATAGTTTCATATGTTAATTAACTGTGCTGCCATGGCATTGCTATTTAACATACTGTAGATCACAAGGTGATTTCTTCTGAAAAGTTGAAGAACGGTGCAGAAAATTGAAGTGTATGGGTTTGGGTCACATTCATGTGAATAGAGTCAGCAAAGGACACCAAGAATCTGGAAGCAAAATGCACTGAAAATCATCCAAAAACGGGAATATTTGTGTTTAAACATGCATATGAGACACTGAAATGTAAATAATGTAAATGAAAATACAGCCGGATGCTCCACCGACCAGCATGAATTGTTTTTCTCATTGAATATGATCATTAATGAAGGATATGGCAAAAGCTATATTAAGAAGCTTAGGATGAGATACTATTTTCCTTCCATTTTGTTAATGTCGTTCTTGAAAGGAAAGACTCATGGATGTGGGCTAAAGAGAGAAATGAAGGCAGCAGCTACAGTGAGACACTGCATCATTTAACAGCATAATGGTAAGCCGTGGAAAGGTATCCTGTGGATTTGTGGGAAATCGTCTGGGAGATGTTTAAGTGCACAAACGGCAGCGCCAAAATATTCCCAGACCTTTTATCTGAACATTTAAATTCCCCACTGTGATTTGAAAAAGAGCTATGTGCTCAAATAAACAGCCGCATACTACAAATTATATCTATCTATCTATCATTATCAGTTGAATTTGGGGAAACCACTTGAAGGATTCGTTGTGTTTTATTTCAATGGCTTTTGTCTGATTTGTTCATTGCAAACAGCTGAAAGTCTGTCAATTTTGACAATAAATCAGATTTTCAATGGGGGTTGAATAATTTTGATTCCAACTGTGTGTGATATATAATATTCAATTAAATCACCATCAAACTATCTTTTGACTCATGTTTGTTCTTTCTGATATACTTATGTTCATTTGGAACAAACCTGACACAAAAAAATACTTGTTGCTTATTACATGTTATGCATCTATAAAAAAAAATAAAATAAAATAAAAAACAATTTAAAAAGGAATCCCTGACTACAAAAAGCTTGAGAACCATTGCTTCATATATTGTGCAAAAGCTTTTCATAATGTTGGTACCAAGGTTCTTATAAACCTACTCAAAGGTGAATCATGTATTTTCATGGAAATGTGCTTGTACAGGAATGCAAAAAAAAAAAGGGAAAACAAAAGGAATGGCAGAAACATTGTAAGTTATTATTAATACATTCAAGCTTATGTCTTTGGAGTTCCACAATCAGATATGTTTTATTAATTAGTAGCTGGGTTAAGAGAACAACAGTCCCCAGTACTTTAGGACTTTTTTCCCCTTTAGCAACACATATTCCTTATACTGCAAAGCAGCAGTTGTAGGATTAGTTTGGGATACCTTTCACAAAGCATGTTAGAAAACCTTGAAACACTGTGTTCTTCTGTGTGTATATGTTTTATATCACTAGATATACACCAAACTATTTCTGAACATTGTGTTCTTTCATTTCTGAGATACGCAGGCTGACACAGCACTTCCAAGAAAAGGAAAAAAAAAAAAAAACCACCCAAAACCCACTTTCATTGGTGATCAAACATTTTTTCACCAGAAGCAAATGTTTTAGAGAGAATCCAATCCTGCTGGTTTTGCTACAAAGCTATTAACATAAGCATTAGAGGCTATTCAGCACCACAAAGTCATTATTAATTTTTAAGTGATTGTGAGATATCACCACTATCAATAGTCTTTGTCTCAGGATAAATACCAACATCAGCCCACTCAGGCAGTATTACGTAATCAGACTCAGACCTACTGAACTACTCCGATTCAGTCTCTACCAAAAGCTGATTTTAAAAAAATTCCCAGACCATAAAATGTGGTTTGGAAGCAGTTCTCTTAAAATGAACTGGACTTGCTGTACAAATTCAAAAGTCTCTTCATAAAAAAATGAGACACTCCAAAACCATGTATTAACCACAAAGAAAAGAGAAATCCTATTAAATCAGACTGCTGAATAAGGTTCTTAGAACAAATCATCCAATCACAAAGTCTGTACTAAAAGCAGTGTATTTCATATTTCTTTACAGACTATTTTTGTAGTCCAATGATCCCACTGGTCAGAAAGTAATTAAAGGGGTTAAACAGCATGTTGTACAGCTGTGACTGAAGTATGATTCATGTTGCACTGGTTAACATGGTAAATAAAGTCTGCTGAATCCGTTTAAACCACAATTTTATGACATCATAACAATTTCTAATCGAAATAAGAAGCAAAAAGCTAGAACTTTCCTCACTATTTCCTCACTAGGCTGCTGATTAGACAACACGAACGGGCTGTATTGCTGTACTGATAAAGAGGGTGTTAGTAAACAGACGGACGTCAGTATAAGTCCTAGAGACATTATCTCATCACTGCAGGTTAGGGAACTGTGCTGCGTTATAGCTTTATCAGCACACACCTGGCTGCTCTGTGAGGCGCATCAGTAACCCGAGCTGCTCTCATCATACAGCAGCACTGACTCAACACTGACGAATCGCACACTAACCACTGACACACTCTCTGTAGGACAAGAGCACAACGATGCGGAGCTAAAAGATACTTAACAGGATCTCAACGCCGATATTCGCTTCTTTTAACGAGCGCAGAAGCGCATTTTTCATCATTGATCAGAGTGTTTGGAGCAGGCATCACACACAGCACTGCAGGGAGTGGCAAGGTTATTACTCTACATACTCTGCAGCCTGGGCTGCAAATGTCACCGTCTCATCACCGTAAATACAGCCTGTTGGTCGTGATGAAACAATCATATTTATTAAAAAAAAAAAAAAAAAAAACACACAAAAACAAAATGTGCATAAAAATAAAAGAATAACAAAATGCTGTCCCTTACCTCTTTTTTTCGCCGCGTTATCGTGTTGCTGCTCGGAACAGTCGGTTAGCTCCGCCCACTGAAAAGCCGAGAACAGCTCCGCCCACTGCTGTAGAACACTGCCGGCCAGCGGGAGCGCGCGACACCGCGGTCAAAGAAACGCTGCGTGACGTGGGAAAGGAGATCCCCGTTAACCTCGGAGAGATTTCCCTTTCACTCTCTCTAGCGCCCGGAAAACAACCTATGCCTACACAGCCTATGCCTACGCATTACAACAAAGCCGATACTCTGCTTCACGGAGCCTAATTTATATGTACATGAAGCGTTCAACAACTACAATAATAAAAACAACAACAATAATATTTATTATTATTATATTTTATTTCCATCGTTATTATAGCAACGTCATAAAAATAATTAAATAATAAATACATAATAAAAACAGCAACAACAATAATAATCAGTAAAATTGTTTTTACAATGTCTATACAATGTCTATTGTAAAAAAGCGCTATACAAATAAAATTGAATTGAATTGAACTGTTGTTATTACAAGAAGAAGTAGAAGAAGAAGAAGAAGGATGAGGAGGAGGAGGAGGAGGAGAAGAGGAGGAGGAGGAGGAGGAAGATCTCATTTGCAAAGCCAAACCTTCAGGAGTGTTTCATATTTTTACATGACTTTACAAAAACACAAACGCAACCACGGTTATACTAGTAACATAATAGTAATATTTATTGATTGGTTTATTTGTTTGTTTGCTGGCTTTTCCCCTACTTGCAGCGTCCGTGGCTGAGGTCTCCGTCGTCACTACAAATCCCAGTGGCAAGAAAACTACATTCTGTCGTAACTTCCGGAAGCGGATCACGTAGAATTCCGGAAGAAAATGTATACAATGGCAATCTAGAAATCAATTAACTTGTGAAAAAAAGACCATTAATTGCCTTTCTTTGTGGCTGACGTGATATGCCATGGCGGACAGCTCATATTAACGTCCTCTGACATAACGCCATCTTACTCGCACGCGAAGCGTTATTTGATGGTTAAAGGAGAAGCAGAAGGTATAATATTGATGAAATCATGTTAGCATGTCATAGCTAGCTAAATGTTCATGTACATGTTTGGCTAGGCTGAGATGTAGAAATATCTATCAGCTTTGGGGAGATTAGTTAGCTTTGTGGTTTCCATTTTTGCGTCGTAATGAGATCTTTGTTGTTTTGAATGTGCAGTTAGAGAGAAGACAAAAAGTCAAATAGATTTGTTTAATTATTCAGAATCCAAATGATAATGTGCATCATGCAGGAGAGGTGGGTTTTGAGATCCTGGTATATGTTGTGACATTATTAGCTTAACAGTTTGACAGCGAGTGCAATGGAGATGTGCCAGTGTTTTGATTGTGCTTCTGAAAGAACAAACAGCTAGTGTGTGAGAGTGAGTGAGAGCTTCGTTGCAGTGCTTAATGAAAGTGCTGCACTGTTTGTGTGTGTTAGGAAGAATGAGCTGATGGTAGCTGGCTTGTGGTAGAAGCTACTAATCAAGAAAGGCTGGCTGGAAGATGCCAAGAAGAAAACAACAGAATCCACAACCTGTAAAGTGTAAGTGCTTTTTTTTCCCAGTGGTTTTAATCTATATCCATAATAACTTTTCCAGAAAGAAATAGGCTAATATAAAGCCTGTTGTGTGTGTGTGTGTGTGTGTGTGTGTGTGTATGTATGTATATGTATATATATATATATATATATATATTGTGTCTGTGTGTGTGTGTGTTTGTATATGTATAATACAGACACACACACATAATATAAAGTAGTTTTAATCATAGTAATTCCAGTTTATTACTCTGCTACTATCATTTTTGGTCTGACATCAAACTCACCTTATTACTAGTGAATAATTCAATAATTCAATGACCTGGTAGACTGATGGTTATTAATAAAATTATATTTAACTTGCTCATATTCAAAAGTGCATTATACAGTGCCTGTTTAGAGTCATCAGTGTCTCCACAAATCACACTCTTCCAGTTCCCAAGCTCTGTTTTTTTTTTTTTTTTTAACTTCAACTCAAAATTGTTATATATAAAATATAATATATGATCTATATATATCATAATATATATATGATATATATATATTATGATCATTTACAAAATACTTGTCTGTTATTTTTCAATCCATACACAAGTCTGTATTTGCATTTCATAAAATGTTTTATCAGGTACATCTGGTGTGATTTTCTATACATCATAGCCTAACTCCTGATACCATGTCCAGCAGATGGCAGCAAAATGTTAGTTCTTTATAAAAAAAAAAATAAAAATAAAAGGGTGGTGGGAGGTTCCACAAAATTAAAATTGAGCCCTTGAATGAAACTGTTGACCTTGTGAAGCTTCTTTTCATAATTATACAAGCTGTGCAGTTAGACCTAAACAGTTCTTCCAGTTAGCATGCTGACTCTTCCCGGAAGTGGAAAACACATTATCCTGCATGAAAGTGCTTATGGCTATTACATCCAGGCCTGATGTAATAGCATGATGTACATGATGTAACTACTGTTGGTATTACTCTGTGTGTAAACGTGTATGAGTCTGTAAATCCTCCTGTGCTGCTTTTTAGTGGATTCTGAAGATGGCGTAAGCATTAATCCTGCAACAACCCTTACATTTGAGAGTGACTTTCTTCTGGGCCAAGACCTTGACTTCTCAGATGCTGATAACGGCAAAATCTTAGGTCTGGAGAAGTTTTCAGGTGAGTGATGGGCTGAGCGCCAGCATAGCAAACTCGATATGCAGTTTTCCATTTGTAACATGTTGTACTAGGGACTGAAAAACATCTCTCGGTCTTAGCTTCTTTAGTGTGATAATGCTTGGTGGTCATTCTAAATTTTGTATACCTGTTATTCTGGTTATCAGTTATTCCCAAAGGTTGTAAAAACTGCTGTCTACTTTACTATACTACATGAAATACATATATTAAATTTGGTGCCTGATGATAATTTTATTTTTTATTAATTTTTACACTGAATGTGAAAGGTCTACACACCCCTGTTAAAATGGCAGGTTTTTCTGATGTAAAAAATAAAATGAAACCAGGATAAATCCTGTCAGAACTTTTTGCACCCCCAACGTGAAATTACAACATATAAAAATGAAGTGAAAAACACTTAATTTTAATTTTATGGGGGAAAAAAAGTTACAATAGCCTGGTTGTATAAGTGTGCACACCCTTTTATAATTGTGGGTGTGGCTGTGTTCAGAATGAACCAATCTCGTGTTCAAAAATAGTAATCAGACAGCTGTCATCGATTTAAATTATTCTGATTAACTCCAAATAAAGATCAGCTGTTTCTGTAGAATTTTCTTAGCGCTTACGAAGCATGTACGGTGTAGACTTTTTATATCCATTGTATATATTGTGGTAAGTAATGTCTGTTTCAGATTTGTGATGGTTTTAATTTTATTATTACTAATACTGAAAATTATTGGTGTTCCTAGTGTTCTTGAACTAGTTTGCAGCTAGTTAAGCAAAATTAAACTCACAATGGGGTAATGCCATTGCATTGTGCTTGTTCCTTTTGACACATCAGTACACTTGTGATCCAGTTCTGGTGAAACACCATCACTTATGCAAATATGTACATTTGGATACTGCTTCAGTTCTGTGTTTCTGTTTGACAAACGTGTTGAGTGTGATCCATTTAGTTTGTTACAGACATCACATTTGGAGCCATCTTCATAGCTTTAATTTTAAGGAGACATCTTAAAAAAATTTTTGTTCTGGTTACCAACAGTTTGTGCCTCAGCATTTAGGATTGAAAAAAGGTTTTTGCGTTATAGTGCCACCCTATGGCTGAGCTCAGATTTTTAGGAGGGAGGATGGAAGGGACGGACGGAAGGAAGGAAAAAGACTTTTCCATTAATCATTGTACATTAAAGTTAATGAAAGTTGTCATTTCTACAGCATTTGAATTGTTAAAATGATTAGAACTTGTTTCTAACAAGCTGTAGGTGATATCTGTCTGCTCAAGTAATCATTTACTAAACTAAAAAAATGCAACCAGGGCTATATGTCCTGTTTAACCTATTTATTAATGTAAAATGTCTGCTTGGCAATGAATTAATTCTCTATTTGAATAACCTTATTTTACACATGGATGTTCCTATTCTCATGTTATAATCATTATAATTATTGCTATCATGAATCAATCAAATGTTTTTATAGGCCAAACTGAACTAGTTTCAGTAACTCTTCAGTTTTCTTTGTACTTTCATGCATATGTTGATAAATGCAAGCATATGTTGATAAATATGTTGATAAAATTAGCAAGCACATTTATGATTTGCACTTATACAGCCTATGTGACCCTGTATGCCAGTGCTGTACACTGAAGGCTGCCCCACCTAAGGTAGGTGAGGACTTGCCACTGTTTAGCAGTCCCTGCAGAAAGGTCAAAGAGTTTTAGTGTACACGATCTAGCTGATAAGGTGAATGTCATTAATTGTACAACTTACACAAAAGGGTGTGCAATAACCATGGGGTTGTGGGGTGAAGGTGGAGGTGGTCAGCCTGGCCAAATTTCACCATCCATTTGGGATGGCAAATCTGGTCGGGGAGGAAGCTGCCAGGGTGTTTCAATACTAGTGAAAGCAGCAGTGGTAACCAAGGTCTTGCTGGCCATCTTGGAGTCACAGTTAGATCTCAGTGGTGCAGGAAGAAAAGTGTATAACAAATGGTGAGGCCAGGCATGGGCTAGGGCATCCTGTCCTAGCAAGCTATCTGGCTCCACCAAGAAGGCTCATCTGCACCCCACCAGATTCTCCCAGATCTTGGCTACCACCTCTGGGTACCTCCCCTGAGCCAATTAAATATCTTTCTCCCATAGGGCACTGACCCTAACTAGACTCTCACTGTACTGTTATACACTCTGAGCCACCATTGAGGCAATGCTAAAGCTTCTGGCAATTTGGGGTAACCCACATCCAAATCCCACACCCACATTGATGTTCCTGCCTTCATTAATCCATCATCAGCAGACAGCTGATACCACATATCTGATTGGAAACCATAAAAATATTTGCCACACTATGGGGTAATGATTCCTACCTAAAGCAATGACTAATTATTAGTGAATCTAGCCTTATGTCAGTGAACTGTTATCTGCTTTGGAACTCTCCCCTATGTTCTCTGTGAGTCTAAACACCACAGTGTGAGAGAGGAGGGTGGATGTGTTCCAGATGGCCTGCTCCTTGGTGTAGGCACCATGAGCCAGGTGTCCAAATATGGCAGTATCCTGCCATATTCGGAGACAAATCCACTTGTATTTTGTAAACATGTATGGCGTTCAGGAGAGGCCAAATGGCAGGACTTTGAATTAGAATCCCTGTCCTTAGAAGGCAAACTTATGAAGCATCTGCATTCTCAGGCAATGGAAACATAAAAATAAGTGTGCAGGTCAATGTATGTGAACCAGTCCGGTGGCTGCATGGCTTGAACCACATACTGTATGTCACTTGTATCATAAGAAAAAGTAGGGTCTACATAAACCGGTTTACCCCGCTCAGATCTAACATTAGGCAGAAACTGATCTTTTTTGTACAACAAAATGGTTTGAATTGAAGTTGAATTCAATTCTCTGTTGCACCAAGAGAGAAACATCTTGAGACAGGGTGAAAACTTTATAGGAGTCTAAGCTCAATGAGGCCTTGAGCCCCCCAAAAGGTGGGGGCTAGCCATATTGCAAGGCTTTGACCCCCATTTAGGACCCACCATACAGGGTAGATGAGAGGTACTCAAACACTTAAAAGAAGTCAGAGGATATGCCCCCCCTACTGAAAGCAATTGCAAAGCAGATGGGCCCCGTGTTGGCATTCAAAGACAGAACTGAGGTTATGGTTCATTTGGCCATGCTGGTTTTGTAATACAGAAACCTTTACGCAGTTCTTATCAAGTGCTTCTGTGCCTGGCCCAAAAAATGACCTCAGCACACAAGGTAAGTTGGACTGGGCAGATTTGCACAGAGCAAGCAGAGCGAATGGCAGAAACCACACCTTGCTAGCATAGAAACAAAGTTGCCCCATGGTCTTGGCCCAGGTGTTGCATTGCCAGGAGTGATTTGTCAATCAATTCCTTTACAGGGCAGTTAACATCTGCAAATTGGAGTGACTAATCCAATGCTAGCAGCAGAATAGCAAGCTTATTGTCAGTGTGTGCCACACTTGTTGCAATGTTGTACATTTTCACTAAGGAGTCATCAGTGTAGTGGACCAGTGATGCAACACCAGCATCACTGACAAGCATGGCCAAATATGACCTGCTCATTATTCATCATATTGGCCAAAGCAAATGCCCTGGTGCCTGGGCACCAGGTAAGCTGGAGCCTACCCAAATCCCCCATGTTAATAAAGTCCTTGTACTGTGGGACAACAAACCCTGCCACCACATGTGCCATCAGAAAAGTGCATCAAGTTCAGTATACCATTTCATTCATTGCACCATCCAACCCTACTTGAACACATTTTTGCATTCACCTGCTAAGAGACAAGAAGAATGACTGACCATGGACCTATAATGGTTGTTGAGCTATGAGCTATTGTTGAGAAGTAAAAACCTTTAAGTTACACTGCCTCAGTTCCTGGGTCACTGATTTCCCAGCCACAATGAGAGTTGATTCATTTAGAGGGTAACTCGGCTGCTTTTTGTGGGTCGTCGCTGGGCCTGGGCCTGGGCATTTCTGATTGCTAACTGTATAGACTGAGGGCTTGGGCCAGTTGTGGCTCTTACAGCTTCTGAGTGGATAGCTCCATAATGTGTTTACAAATGTAAGAAGTAGAAAGGGAATTATGTATGGTAAAGGTAATTATATTGCTATATATTGTGTATAACTCACAATGTAGCCTTGGTATGTGTACACATGTGCACAATTTGGTGTTACACACCACCCCTGTTGGGGGGTGTTTAATGTGAAACCAAAATATCACAGAAATGTACTAATTGTCCTGTAATGGACTGGCATCCCATCCAGGGAGAGGGGAACCTGACCAGGATAAAGCCAAAATAACAACAGTAATAATAATACAACCAGGACTAAATACTATATACAGAGTTGATGATGTGGCTGTCATACACTTTAATACACAGTGCTCTAATTATTGGCAAAAAATATTGTATAAAATAAATAATACACACAATTTAAATTGTCTACTCAAACAATAGTATAAACTATTTAAAAAAAAAAAACAAAAAAAAAAAAACATTTCTCATTAGAACTGCTTTTTTTATTTTTTATTTTTTTTATTTTTTTTTTTTAATAATAAGTATTTTTTTAGTTAATAGTAATAGTTGCCAACATCCATAAGGAATATGTAAGGAATATCATTTTGAATAAATGATAAATGAATAAAATTGTCATTTTATTTGTAATTTTAATTGTAACCATGCCCTGTTGCCTTGCTATACTTGTATGAGGATGCATACAACACTTGTGTCAGTTTTCTTTGTTATTCATTACCATGGGGAAAAATTTTGATTTTTATAAATGGATTTATAAAAATACGTAATAAATAAAAAAAAATACCAATAAGCACAATTAGGGCTAAAAACAAAAATAACAGAGTTCTGAAATTTCCAGGAATTGGACCCGTGAGCATACAGTGTCCCCATGGTTTAGTTGAGTGTGATTGTTGTTAATTATTTATATATAAAAAAAGATTTAAAGTAGCAAATCAACAGCATTTACATAGCAGGAAGTCCTTCCTGAGAGTATCTCAGAATGCTGTGCCTGAATTTCACAGAGCATCTTTAGAAATTGGCATAATGTGTTGTGATGTTACATGAAACCAAAATCAAGTTTTTTTTGGTCATGCACACAATTCAATAAAAACTATATATATGTATGTATGTGTGTGTGTGTGTGTGTATATGTGTGTGTATGTATATATATATATATATATATATATATATATATATATACACCGATCAGCCACAACTTTAAAACCACCTGCCTAATAATGTGTAGGTCCCCTTTGTGGCACCAAAACATCTCTGACCCATCGAGGCATGGACTCCACAAGACCTCTGAAGGTGTGCTGTGGTATCTGGCACCAATACATTAGCAGAAGATCCTTTAAGTCCTGCAAGTAGTGAGGTGAGGCCTCCATGGCTCGGACTTGTTTGTCCAGCACATCCCACAGTCCTCTGGACTGAGATCTGTGGAAATTGGAGACCAAGTCTACACCATGAACTCTGTCATGTTCCTTAAACCATTCCTGAACAGTTATTGCAGTGCTGCAGGGAGCATTATCCTGCTGAAAGAGGCCATACCATTAGGGAATACCGCTGCCATGAAGGGTTGTACTTGGTCTGCAGTAATGTTTAGGTAGGTGGTACGTGTCAAAGTAACATCCACATGAATGCCAGGACCCAAGGTTTCCCAGCAGAACATTACCCAGAGCATCACACTGCCTCTGCCAGCTTGCCTTCTTCCTATAGTGCATCTTGCTGCCATTTTCCCATCATAGCCTGCATTAACTTTTTTTCAGCAATTTGTGCTACACTAGCTCTTCTGTGGGATCAGAAAAGAAGGGCTAGCCTTCGCTCTCCACATGCATCAATGAGCCTTGGGCACCCGTGACCCTGTCACCAGTTCACTGGTTGTCCTTCCTTGGAACACTTTTGGTAGGTACTAACCACTGCATACCTGGAACACCCCACAGGACCTGTTATTTTGGAGATACTCTGACCTAATCATCTAGCCATCACAATTTTGACCATCAAAGTCGCTCAGATCCTTACGCTTACCCATTTTTAATGCTTCCAACATATTAACATCGAGAAATGACTGTTCTTCGAGAACTGCCTAATACATCCCCTTGACAGATGCCATTGTAACGAGATAATCAATGTTATTCACTTTACCTGTCAGTGGTTTTAATGTTATGGCTGATCGGAATAAATCAGTGTTTTGCAGTGACCACCTCAGTATTCGCATACCGTGGTCTGAATTGAAGAAGGCAGTCCACGTGCACAAACATAAGAATATAAAGGAGCTTAAAAAATTCTACATGAAGGAGTGGACTAAGATGTCGCTACAAGAGTCTCCAACCTTGTTCGTCATTACAGGAAGTGACTAGTGCTCTTATTCTGTCCAGGCCTGGTATTACTACATATTAATTGTAAGGTTGCAGAAAATTTTGAAACTAGTGTTTTGATTTAAAAAAAACAAAAAAAACAACAACTTTAGTATAATTATGTGTGATAAATTGATAGTGAACACTAGATTCTTTAAGTAAAAAAACAACAACTATTATTATAAGCAAGAGGGAGTGTGAGAGATACTATCAAAAGCATGATGATGATGATAAAGATTAGATTTTTAGGATTATGGCCTACAGACCAAAAATCATACAAGGTATAGTATGTATGTTGTGGTGATGGAAAGGTCTGAATAGCTAATGTTTTTGCTTTCTTTTTTGCCATGTGTTCCCAGCGAAAATATCGGAATTTAATGTGAGGGTTTAGATGGCAGAATACATTAGGGGGAAAAATACTTATTTTCATGCACAGCTGAAAGAGTGCAGCATTCTGTTGGAGCGTGCAGTCTGAAAATGGCAAATCAGAAAAGAAGCAGTGTGCTGCCATTATAAGGGTCATCAAGACAGCCATCATCATCAAGGACACCATTACAGGAAGGCATTTATACGTCATCATCATCATCATCATCGTCTCTGTGCCTTCATCATCATCATCATCATCATCATCATCATCATCTCTGTGCCTTTATTATTATCATCATCATCATCATCATCATCATCATCATCAACCCCTCATCATGATCAGCACAGCCATTATAGTCATCATCATTATCATTAGGCTGGGTAATCATCCACCGAGGGTTTCTTGCAAGCCCAATATAAAGGCCGACTCAGGATCTCGCACTCATTTCCTCTGTGTGTGAGGAGAGAGCTTCATGAGTGAGGGAGAAAGAGACAGGGCCATGTTCTAGGCAGGCAGCGTATTCTGTGCTTTCAGTATTTCAGTATTTGTTCCTGCAGGATACTGCAACCTCTTTTAACTGTGTGAGTATAAAACAATGTTTTTGTTTTTTGAACACGTATGTTTCTTTCAGAAATACTTTTATGCAGTGTTATTATTAACTAGGAAAGTCTAATAGAGCTTTTATAGAACACCATTTTACTGCTCAGATTAACTTGTCCTGATTTTGTTCTGATCCCATACAGCTAATATCAGTCTGCCTAGTTTCCAACTGGGTGACGAAGAGAGCTCCTCCTTCAGCCACCTCAGCATGGAGAGTGACACCCACGACCTCCGCACCGCTGAGAACGAGCGAGAGGGCGCGAGATCCGAGACTGCGTTCCCTCTCTACGTCTCCTGCAGGGGCTGCGATCAGCTCCTTGATGAAGATGAGCACTCATGCCTGCGCTGCTCTAAACGGGATGGAACCACCATAGGGGACAGGAGTGTCCACATAGGAGCACAGCCTGTGCTCAAAGGGGCAGATGGAGAGCGAGAGGGCACGAGATCCGAGCCTGCGTTCCCTCTCTACGTCTCCTGCAGGGGCTGCGATCAGCTCCTTGATGAGGATGAGCACTCATGCCTGCGCTGCTCTAAACGGGATGGATCCAGCATAGGGGACAGGAGTGTCCACATAGGAGCACAGCCTGTGCTCAAAGGGGCAGATGGAGAGGGAGCGGGACCCGAGAACGGCCAGCAGAAGCTGAACTCTTGTCCGCTGTGTGGCTTCTCCTCGCGTTACACCAACCATGTAAAGAGGCACATGAAGACGCACAACGGCGAGAAGCCATACCGCTGCTCCCTGTGCTCCTACGCCTCCGCACAGCTGGTCAACCTGCAGCGCCATTTACGCATCCACACAGGAGAAAAACCCTACCAGTGTGAGTACTGCACCTTCGCCTGCAGTTCCCTGGGCAACCTGAAGAGGCACCAGCGCATGCACACAGTTGCAAATCCTGCTCAGAACATACAACAGCGAATGCACACTGCCATAAATCCAGGCCAAAATACACATCAGAATATGCACGCAGTCGCAAATCCTGCACAGAATGCACAGCGGATGATGAGCGGCCTCAGCCTTCGAGGTCCTGTTGGATGCCAGAGTCTAAAAGAGGATGTTCCCCGTGCCTCGAGGGAAGGTACACTTTTATTTTTCTTTGTTAGAAATATTAGGAATGTCCTGTTTGGAACGGTACATTTTTATTTAGAGGTAATAATCAGGACATTTTGAATGGTCAGGTAAGGGTTCGCAGTTAATTAGTAAATAGGTTATAGATTAGATTAATTAATTATTGTACACCTTCCACCATAAAGAGTACCTCTAAATCTTTGTGACTGTTTTAATTAATCATTTCTTTTGAGATTAATCATATATTGGGTATTTTGAAATGCATTATACAATGCTATTGCTAAAAGTATTTGTTATAAATTATAATAAATGTTTATAACCTCACTTATTGGGATCCTGGAGCAGATATTGAATTATGTTAATAAATATTTCATATTTTCTAGCTACTAGATGCAAGATTTTTTTATGCCCTTTTATTGCAAGCTGCTGATTTGTTTTTGTGCAATTTTCAGTGCTTCAGTCCTCAGAAATGATGAAAGGGAATTTGAGCATTGGCAGAGACAGTGGATATCTCAAGGCTTTTGCAAGGCTGAAGTCAGAGCAGCAGTCGTGCACCCGGGCACAGCCTGGCGTTCTGCCTCCTCTGCTCTTCCCTTTCACGTGCAGGCTATGTGGCCTGGTCCTGGATGGCGAGGACGGGTCGTCAGCGCAGATCTGCGCCAAGTGCACCTTGGAAATGCTGACTAAAGATGCAGCAGGTAGCGTCAGCGAGCGGGGACACCGAGGGGACCGGGTGTACACGTGTGCCGCTTGCCCGTTCCTCACACACTACCCCAACCACCTGGCCCGGCACATGAAGACGCACAGCGGCGAGAAGCCCTACAAGTGCCCACAGTGCCCATACGCTTCAGCCCACTTCGATAACCTGAAGCGGCACCACCGCGTGCACACGGGCGAAAAGCCCTACAAGTGCCACCTGTGTGACTACGCCTGCGGAAATTTGGCGAACCTAAAGCGGCACCAGCGGGTTCACTCGGGTGCCAAACCTTTCCAATGCAGCGTCTGCAGCTACAGCTGCAACCAGAGCATGAACCTGAAGAGGCACATGCTGCGTCACACAGGCGAGAAGCCACACAAGTGCCATGCGTGCACGTACACTACAGGCCACTGGGACAACTACAAGCGGCACCAGAAGAAACACGTAGCAGGAACAGAAGAGTGGGATACAGTGCCGCTGCCTGCCAATGAGGAAGAGGCAGAGATTGATGAGGAGGAGGAGGAGGAGAAAGAAGAGGAGGTGTAGCCTGGCAATGGGAGGAACAATTGTAGTATGATAAGATTATATAAAATTGAGATGAAGTGTTACAGTACCAGCATAAGCTTAGTTTTTTTTTCTTTTCCCCCCCCTTTGTGTCATTATGTTTCCAGCTGCTAAACAGACTTGTGCACAAACTGTTCTCATTCCCTTTGCGTAGGGTTGGATGGGTAATTCGAGACTCTGGATCAGAGTGCCCTTGCTTCATCAGTGCCATACAGACATTTTATAATGCTACCTAGATGAAATCCACTTTCTCCTTCATTGTAAATCTTGCACGGATGTTCATTGATCTGCGGTGCCACAGAGCCATATGTCCTTACTGGCTGAACCTTCTGTGGTTTCTCTGAGGCCTTTGCTGCTCAAACGGATAGTTTTAACCCTTCACTACATCCCTTTACCGTGCCAAAACTGAATCCTAACCACAGCAGCTTTTACATCTTCAAATGTCATTTTATTTAATAGCGACAGTGTTGCTCCTTGGTTGTATGTCTTAACTGTCTGTTGTTAAAATAGTGCATAGTAAACATTTAGAATGTCCTGATTTATGTAAAGCACTTATTTTTGTAGGTGTTTTGTTTGTTAAAGAATGTTTGGCATGCGTTTGCCATCAGTGGCATTAACTAAAAGAAAAGGGACCATGAATTCCATATGCAGTTTATAACCTTCAGGTTGCCAAAAAATGATTGAGATGGATTCCTTTTGATGTGTGGTGCTTAAGTGCTCTCTTGTAATTATGCAGTCGTTTCATAATTGCCTTAAATATCCTGGAATAAAGTACTCTGTGATGAGACTTGTGTATGATGAAATATGACGGGGGTGTGAGCAGTGGCATGAAAAAGCTAAACTGGCTGTTATCAAAACTTACTGAGAACTCTTTTCTTTTCTTTGCAGGGGTGAAATGGCTACCAGACTGAGTTTGGAGCAAAGTTTGGGGTAGTTGTAAACAAACCTCCTTGTGCAATCATTATGACAGCATTGTAGTGTCATAAAAGCCACTCTGTGTTATGAATCTACATTACAGACCAAATGTACCTACATTTTCTACAGATGCCTTTTGTAAAAATGTGAACCTGTCCAGGGTTCATAGATTTATTAGGTCCTGCTTGTGGCAGAATTGAATTATTCTTTAAGATTTCACAGGAATCCATCACCGAATCTTTTCCCTGCTAACTTTCACGTCAACATGGGAAATTAGCTGAAGAGGGTGTGTTAGAGCAGGGAAAACGTGCAGGACATGGCAGGGGTCGGGGAAGTGTTAAGTAGAGCAACACACTCACACTCTTTTTAATCATAGCCGTGTCATTTGTGGTCACATCACAATCAAAATCAGATATACCATGAATTATAAGGGGCAGTGGTAGCCCAACCGTTAAGATGGTGGATTACTGATGGGAAGGTCAGGAATGAGTTCAAATCCCAACA
This sequence comes from Stegophilus panzeri, assembly GCA_024331685.1. Lineage (NCBI taxonomy): Eukaryota > Metazoa > Chordata > Actinopteri > Siluriformes > Trichomycteridae > Stegophilus > Stegophilus panzeri. The sequence continues at coordinate 12,566,101 of JANDJT010000148.1, forward strand.
CCACTAAGCTGTCACTGTTGGGTCCTTGAGCAAGGTCCTTAACCCTCAGCTGCTCAGATGTATAAAAGATAAATGTAAGTCGCTCTGGATAAGGGTATCTGCCAAATGCCATAAATGTAAATATTATTCAAGTGCACAGGAAAGACACCACGACATAGAAATGCAGAGATTTGGCATCTACTTTTATTGAAATCCATGACATTGCTTTTAAATTTTTAAAGAACTGCTAGGCTCTGTGAGACATTAAGAATATATACCATAAACCCCTTGTAGATATGCTGCTGGTGAACATACTGAAGTTGACGCTCACATATTCTAATAAGTCAGAAAACACATTCACTCTTTAACGTTGATCAAGTTGAGAATGACCTCTTCAATCATCAAGACCCAGACAAGTTAGATAAATCAAAACTCAGATCAGTCTTGTTCTGTTGGGTAAACAGCACTCGCACTAGAGTACATCTTTCTGGAATGAAGCTTCTCATTTGCTCAGATTGGACAATTTTGCCATGCAAAGATTAAAAAAATTATATATATATTAAAACACCACCAGCCTGAAATATGAAATGCAGCTTTTTTTTCTTTTCTTCTTCTTCCCCAACCTCCTTTTCCACCTGGTCCTCTGAGATGATTGCTACAATGCATTTTATAAAGCACAAAATGGTCTGTGGTTTTTCAACCAAGAAAAAAAATATGGAATATGTAATGAGTAAGACGACAACTATGGAAATGTGGATGTGGAATTTGTAAACACTGTTCAATTTTTAATTCTCTACAATTCTGTAAACAGTGGTATACGTTCTTTTTATTACTTTTTTTTTTCTCTCTTTACACAGCTTGGATATAGTTGATCTACTGCATTTGATTATAATATACTGATGATAATACATATTAGTAAAATGAATACTTCAGAATACTTTTTATTTGCATGTACATTTATAAAAGTGACTACCATGATTTTTAAAATGTTTTTGTGCAAAATGCTTTAGTAAACTAGAATTTTGGCATTTATGAGAAACCTTTCACAAAATATTGGTTGGAAATACGAGAGAGGAAAAAAAGATCTTCAACATTGAGCGTATGGTTCAGAATGTTTTCCATGATGAGTCACGCCATCTGTCTGTATAATATTGTGCAAAGTCATGGGTTCAGCATGTGCAAGCGGTTCTGCCCAAACACCAACAGAACTCTTTCTAAATTCTGCAAGATTTCGCACCAGAGCTTACATTGACAAGGACCTAACACTGAAATGACTTAAAAACGGACAAGCTTGAAATGTAAGGCGGTTGAATTACTGTAAGGCAAAGAGTTGGCAGAAGGAAAAAAGAAAAAGCCATGCTATGGCTCTGTGTGTGGTGCATGATCTAATTAGGATGAGGTTTCCATTCTGAACCCGTATAATTTCTATTCACTACTTATGAAGCTATGATGCTGAGGAGTTTTGAGAGCATTGAAAACCCTTGTTAGATAATAGCAGAGAAAAAAAAAAAAAAAAAATTGGCAAGGATTGGCACATTGCACATGAAGGTCGTAATTCCTCCTGAACTCCGTAACTGATGAAAAAGACTTAAGCCTTGAACCAAAATCTGTACAGTTTTAGGCAGCTGACTTTAGCATGTTTGGACTTGTTCAAATCAGTGTTCTCAGATCTACTTTCATTGTAGCCATCAGCTCGAGACAGCATGAAGCTCATTTAACGCTTAATCATTGGTTACAGCATAGAGGATGAGAAAGCACAGCTTTGAGTCTCTTTTTTAAAAAAAAAAAAAAAAGGAAGTACTATTCAGTAGAGGTTAACATCAGAAGCAGCTTTTGTCGCAGCCAATAAGAGTATTTCATTTCATGGATGCAGGAAATAAACGATGCATCCCTGCGCTTGCTTAAAAGGATGGCACAGTGTGAAACACGGATTTTTTTTGTTTGTTTTCTTTTTAGGAATGCACGGATTCAACACTGAGTTTTGATACTGAAACTGATGAAATGTTAGAATGAATTTGATGATTTTGCAGTCCCATTCACAGACATATTTATTGCCGTGAATGCATGTGACGTTGACTAATATGACGCAGATCTTGGCAACAGAAGCTAGCAGAGCCGCCTGGTTACTAAGAGGATGTCGGACTGGGATTACTGGGAGTATCGGCAGATACTCCGATTTTGTTTTAAAGATTAAGCTCGTCAGTGCATCTTCGATATTTTTGTTCAATCTGGATTTTGTTCATGTGTTCCACGTTGGGCATTGCACACAATGTACTGTGCTTGTGCTATGCCTATTTAAGTTGACACCTCATTACATGCAAGACCCCTTACCCCTTAGTAATTTGTGGTTTGTAAGGATGTTTTGGATTATTGGAGAAATGCTGCAGGACAACAGAGTGTTAATCTTGCAGAATCGGGCACGTATTCTCCACTCGAACCTGCTCGGCTCAGCTGTCCTGTGCGTCAGTCTGAGAGGAGCTTCACAGGTCATCATCCCCAATGCCCTCGAAGGCATAGTTTCCGTGAAAATCACTGCCGCTGAGATCGTTAGCAGAGTTTGAGGCGCTGATCCCCCGTAGGGAGACAGAACTCAGCTTGGTCTAAAGCACAAAGATTAGAGGAACACACACAGAAATGCATGAGTTTACACTCCATTGTTACACCAGGGGGGGGAGGAAGAAAAAAAAAGAAAAAGAAAAAGTGCAAGCCAAACTCACCGAGAGCTTGACAACTTGTTCCCGATTTGCATCAGGAGAATCCTGGGGATAAAAACGAAGCGTTAAATCTGCCCATGTTTTGACACAATCAAAAAGCATGCTGTAAATGAATAAGCATCCTGACCAGTAAAGGAGGAGATTTCACAGCTTGCTGGCTGTTGGATCGATGGATGGATCCGTTAAGACGTTTCTTCTGCATCTGAGGAGCACAGAACGGTGTTAGAGACCGCACTCTATTGACAAGAGAGCATTAGAACAATGAAGTCCTTTTAATAAACACAGAGTGCTTTCTCAAGGCCAACATCTGACGTAGGCGTGAAATCCCTGCTGAACACACTAGGAGCTGTGCACGAATACAGAATGGTCAACATCAAATGAATGCAATAAACACAATGAGTTAGATCTGTGAGGTTGAACGTGCTCATCAAAATAAGCGTACACATTTATGCACAAACAAAAAGAGATGAGGGATCATGAGAGATCTGACAGACAGAAAAGCAGTTACATAAGAACAAAAACAGAAACTGACTGACTTTCTTAATGCTTCCCCCAGACTTCTTCACCATCAGTTCATCCACCATGGACTGGAGACAGATGCTCATCATTATTGCCTAAAAACACGAACCATACGAGTTTATTTAAACAACCTTAGCCCTTGTTACAGTACTACAGTTTGGTATTATAAAGTTGTTTTTTTTTTTGTTTTTTTTTTTTTAAAATCGAACAGCACAGCACGGCTCGTCAACAAAGCCAAGCCCATGTTTGTTTTAATGCCAGCACATGCACCCAAACATAAGTGTGCCAATAAAATAAGATAAGATACCTTTATCACCATAAGATATTGTCTGGAGCAAGCCAGTAAACGCCAAAGAGTAAGACAGTAGATATAAAAGAAAGGATATGGACAAAGGTGTAGAAAAGAGCTAAAATGGAAATAGAGGGTTGATAATACACAAGTCTATACTGTTAAATGGCAAGCAGTTGTAGCAGTATTCATAGGAGGTTGTGGAATGATATCAAAAGTATGTACACGGGTGTAAATGCAAGTGTACAGTAGTATAAGGTATTGCTGAATTCAGAAAGGTCTGAACTGCACTTAAGAAGACGGTAGTGGATTTCATGTACATCCAGAATATCTGTATTACAGAGAGATGTGAGGTGTTATAGAGGTGGGAGTAAACGCTGAGTGTTGAGTAATGCGACAGCTCTGGGAAAGAACCTGTTCCTCAGTCTGGTTATATGGATGTACAAGATCCTGTAACGGTTTCCTGAAGGCAGACGGGTGAAAATGCTAAACATAGCTGGGGTGGGTCGGGTCTTTGGAAATGTTAGCGGGTCAAACAGGTGCAACAAATTCTTCAGATTTCTTCCTATTGTTGGATCTGATCCGTTTTTTTTTTTGTGTGTGTGGTTTTGATGTGCTGGAGTGCTTTCCTTTGCTCGGAGCCGCACAACGAGTACCGTTCTGCAGAATGTGATTACGACTCAATAGTGCACTGGTGGAGGTTCAGGAGGAGCTGCTTGGGGAGCTGTGTTTTCCTTAGCGTTCATAGGAAATGGAGGTGCTGTTGAACTTTTTTTTTTTTTTTTTTTTTAAAAACACTATCACGGTTGTGTTGATAGACCATGATTGGTTGTTACGGATGTAGACACCACACAGGAAATTAAAACTGCTGACTGCCTCAACCTAGTCACTATGGTGAACATTGTGTTTTGATTTCTGAAGTACCACGAGCAGTTCTTTGGTTTTCTTGCAGTTGAGAGCCAGGTTGTTGACGTCCTTTCTCTAAGCTGACTCGTTATAGTTTGAGATCAGTCCTAAGATGGTGGTGTAATCTAAAACTTTGATGATTATGATGATGATATTGGACTTGTGGATGGTTTTGCAGTCGTGTGTGAATATGGAGTACAACAAGGGGCTCAGCACGCAGCCATGTGGTGCTCCAGTGTTTAATGTAACGGGGGAGGACGAGTGCTCTCCCACACTCACTGTGTCTACAATCCAATTTCATAGGCTGAGTGACAATTGAGAGAAGTTTGAGTGCAAGCTTTAAAATACAACAAAATATAAGGAGTTTCTGTGGCTGAATCTTAAGAGTCGTCCTGGCCCATCCAGGTGAATACTCCCACATTGTGCCCAGTGTTCCCAGCATACGCTCTGGATCCACAGCGATCCTCACTTGGGTAAAGCTTTTACTATAGACAAATGAATGAATGAACGAACGAATGAACGAACGAACGAACAGGAAGCCATTTGACACAGTTTATTTTCAAGACTGTTTACTAGGCCATGTGGGGGGAAAAATACAACATCATGCTAAATAATCAGTGGATGTAAATGAAAAGTGAATCTGAAACATTAAACCACTGTTTTAAACTGACTTGCCTTGTAATTCCAAAATAAAAAAAAAAAAAAAAAAAAAAAAAAAAAAGGAGAAGTTAGAAACTTCTGGCTGACGGCCACTACACGAGTTTTTTTGTGCCAACAGAAAAGTAACTGCATTCAGAGACATCAATCAAGAAGATTTTATAATAAGTGTATTAGAACAATCAATGGTTTGCACCATTTTTTAAGCCATATGACCTGGCTTGACTCGTCCAGTGGAATGGACATTGTTTTAGCATGAGACACTGACCTGGAAGGGACCTACTAAAATTAAATCTAGATTAAATAAATAAACCTCGCTCTAAAATGAGCTGGCCGAGATGGAATACTGACCTGTGGACTTGTGATGGTGACCCACTGCAGACGGTCTTTGCTCATCAGATACTCGAAGGCCAGCTCCAGTTTGACCTCACACTTGCCAGAGGTGCAGGGATTAGCAGTGCCGTTGGCCACTGGAACTTGCTACAGAGGGGAATCAGATCATCATCATCATCATCCTGCTTATTACTATTTACCATCAGCCATGATCACAGTCCTTTACACTTTAATTAGCATCAAATCTTAATTTGTTCCTATTTAGCAGCATCATTAATCATCCTGAATCATCATCATCATCATCATCATCATCTCCACTAGGGACTGCATTTTAAAGGAACAAAAAAAATAATAAATAAATAAATAAATAAATAAATAAATAATTTTAAAAAAGCAGCGTTTTTATTTTCCAAAAAAAAAAAAAAAAAAAAAAAAAAGTGTTGTAAACCGCAATTGTCAGATTTCTCACAAGACAAACTTTTAACACCTCTCTATATAAGGCTCTGCTCCCAAGAGATTAAAACATTTTTTTTCTTCATTTCTCTCTGATGAGCGAAGGCTGCTTCGCCTTCAACTTCCCTTCTTCTAATGGAATGCCTGAGCAGAAAATAAAATATACAAAGTGTTTCCACATCCTTTTGTGAAAACCCCAGAGTAATAACGGGAGACAGGCTATCTGTGTGGGAGGCCACTTTGTCTGAAAATGCTTCCTTCAGAAGATAAAACAAGTCCTGCAATAGTTTCCGTCTAGACAGACAAAGACTTAACCAAACAGTTTGCATAGATGGTGTATCGATCCCAATCCAAACTGAAACGTGTGCAAAGCAGTCTCTAATTTGTTTAGGTGGAAAAAACAAGACTGTGTGATGAGTAATATAATCCACAGTGAAGTGCCAATAAGCTGTAAGTGTATTGGAAGGCAGAGGCGTTCTGTTGAAAATATAACAGCAGTGAGGCAGATGGATGATTGCCTAAACACCAGGACTACGATGGATGGATGGCAGGCTTATGTAGGCGTTACTCCTCAATGAGAGCGACTGCTTTAGCCAATTACCGTTAGCCAGCACCTATTTTGATGTAGACTCTTCTCAGCTTGGTGGAACAGAAATATTTACACCACTGCTGCCTAAAGGGAGTCACATTCATTACGACTGCAGGAAAACGTGATGGAAACTGGCAGAGAGCCACTTTCAATGCCTCACGTCAAGGCTATTTTTGTAATTTTACCATTATTATGCTATCTCTGAAACAGCTTTCAGAACATGATTAAATCTCCATTAACCAACAATAAGCTGACATGCATTAGGGTTCAAGCTGAACATGATCACACACACACACACATAAAAACCCTTTAACACAAAGCTGATACTGTTAGATAACCCTTCGACAAAGTTGACACTTACAGATGAAGTGACTCGCCAGCACCTCATGCGTGTGACTTTAAAGCTGCCTTCCTTCATCTGGTTATTGGGCAGTTTGACGTGAAAGTTGAGCTCGTTGTTGCCAGCGCTGACGATGACATGGCAACCTTTTTCTGGAAAATCCGTGATGCAGGGATCAAACTTGATATAGCCAAAGTACTTCAGCGTCTGAGCCAATCTGATGAACTATGAAAGCAACACAGATTAAAGTAAATGACAGCGACCATCTTAGATGAGAATTCGAGGAGGAGATCGGACGTGTCTGTGCTGAGCAGTCCGCTCTCACCTCTTTCTTTGAGCCTTTCTCCTGCAGGGATTTCAGCTGTCTGTGCTGGTCTTTGTTGGCCAGAATCCAGCCTCGCTCGATGTCAGACACAGTCTAAAGACAGAAGACAAGCTTTACTTCACTGTTTCCAAATATTAATGCCATGTAGAAGTGTGCCTACACACAGGAGCTCAAACACATCAGCTCAAAATACAGTACAATACAGATGTGCAGTCAGATTAAAAGGATACTTGCACCAAGAGCAATCAATCACAGTATTTACATGACAGCTTTCCAAAAATTACAATGATTTATTTTTATTAAGACTGTGTGAGCTTTTGGCTTTCAGACAGGTTGAATCAAGTTTAAAGGAAATTTATTCTGATCCAACATAACCTTAAATGGCTGCAAAGTTTCGAGCTTTGTGTTAATAAACCTCAGTCTTTGATAACTTCAAAAGGAGTAATATTAGTGTTGTGGCTACAGACAGAGACTTTCAACACCTCAAATACATTTAAAGAACATGCATGTGTCTTCAATAAGCAATATCAGCTCTAAAACACCAGAAACAATCAAAGAGAACATTTTTTTCCATTTCAAAAGGGGTTAAACATACTGTACCTGTGCATATAACAAGTTAAGACCCACACTATCCTCCATTACATCACTGTCATAGGCCGAGTCCCAATAACTGTAGAAGAAAATAAGCCACACTTAGTCTTATCAATATACCCCTACGGAGAGAGAAACCTCTAAAACAGTGCTTCTATTGTTTATATTTAACCTAAAATATATTTTAAAAAGTGAGTACATTAGACAGTCCCTCCAGGATTTTACGAATGCAGAAATTAAACGCAAAAAAAATAAATAAATAAATAATAACAATCAAGGGAACTCTGCAATATTTGCCGGAGCTTGCAATTTTTCAATTGCAGATTTGAGCCAAGACGAGTCATGTGACATCACTACAACTCGCATTCAGCCAAAGCCCGCTTTGATTCACGTGTCAAACATGAGTACAGCTAAAAAGGCCTCATTTACCAACAAACATCACCGTGAAAGACACAAGTGCAAAACAATTCGGCGCAATTACAAGTTCGCCAATTCAAGTACTTTTCCGCAAAAAAGCGGAAAAATACTCCACAAATTGCATGGCAAATTTTGAAGGAAGGAGAGAGAAAAAAAAAAGCTGCAGCAAAATCAAGCATTTTTGGCTGCAACAGTCACAAAAACAAACAAAAAAAACCCCTGAACTCCTGTATGGACTGATTAGGATTAAAGTGTAGAAGTAAGAATAAAAGTTGCTTTAATAGAAGAGTATCAAATAAAACAATCTATAAAGCAGTGAGAAAATTAACAACCTAAAATATGCCAAATCTAGGGACAAACCCATGACTGGCTGCAGTAACAAGAGCAATCAAGCCTACTTTATTCAGACTTCACATACATCCTAGGAAACGTGTAAAACATCAGAATGGACATACAGACCACTAAGCAAGTGCGCAATAATTAGATGAGAACACAGCCAGTATTATTTTTCTTAGAAGGCTAAGAAGCACATTCTCTTGAAATGCGTGGCTGGAATGCTGTAGAAATCATTAAGAAATTATGTTGAAACTGCAGCTTTGTACAAAACCCTAGCGCATCCGTTTGTGAAGCTGTTGATCCACCCACGGTCAGGCATTCTGCACTGAAAACTCAGATGGAGCCACTTCTACATGGTCCAACAAGGGCGGGGGGGGGAACAAAAAAAAAAAAAACCAACAACATGGTGCTGCCTTTCAGGAGCACCAGGAGTGTGTGTGGATGGAGAGTATTGTGAAATGGTGAGAGGAAATGAGTTGCACTATTTCACAACACGGCTCGAGCCTGCCAGAGGCCAAAATGTCAGAGTATCAATTATTAAGCTAATATAAATATTTATCAACCAGGATAATTTACTGGTAAAGGACAAAAAAAACAAAACAATAACATTATCCTACAAGGAACCTTTATTTGCGCGGGTTTTCCTATGCTAATGCAGTGTTGAGTTTCAGAAGGAATGCCCAAGTCATGCTGCCTCAAACTCAAAACCCTTTTGGGATAAGTGCTCTGAGAAGCAAGCTGGCCGAATGGAGTTGGAAAGTAAACCTATATACTAAGTTTAAGAAGCTACAGAAAAGCATTACATGAAAAGCAGACAGAAAAAAACACCTTAGTCATTCTTGTGAAGAACAGCCTCAAGGGAGTCTCACTTGAGTTCCATTGTCCTGTTCTTTCAATGTGTGTGCAAGTAAAAAGAAAGGCCATGATACTTCAATATGGAATTTAAACACATACATACACACTTTATTTAAAAAAAAAAAAAAAAAAAAAAAAAAAAAGTCTTCCCGAACCACAACTGAACTGTAGTCAGTGTTGACTCAGCATGCCCTTTTGACTGTAACAGGAAAATATCACCCTGGAAAAATGATTTACTAAACCAAGAAGTAAAGTGTGCTGCGAGTAAACATGCGTCGTGGCATACTGATGTCATGGTGTACCTTTTGCGAAGGACGATGTGGTAGTCGGGATTGCGCAGGCTGGTGACCGACACGTAGGGCAGCTCAAACTCCTGCAGCTTTCTCACGACTGCGGCGCAGTGGGAGAGGACACAGAGACAAGAGACAGACAGGAGAAAAAGCATATGAGTAGCCTCAAGGACATTCTGATGGTAAAACCAAACGATGAGAGATGAAGAGAAATCCATCTGGGCAAATGACAGCTTTATTAGTTGGCAAGCTGAGGACGTAAGAGAGGGAGTCGGCAGATAAAAACAGGTGGTTTTCTTTTCTCTGGAGAGCAGAAGAGGGCAACTGGGGGATTGAAATAGTCAAGGTGAACTTCTGAATCCAAGACACTAATGTGATGAACAATATACCAACAACACAGACCAACAGCTATCCATTTCAGTGCTAGCTTGTTTACTTGTCTGCTTAATATGTCAGCACAAACCTTTCTTCTTATTTTTATTTATTTATTTTAACTTAGTCATCTGTATGCCAAATACTTCGCTCTGCTTAAAGACTGCTACACTTCTTAACTTACTTATTTATTTACAACCCATATGCTGCCACTGAGGACTCTACAGCTGCTTTGGGCTCCTATAGAGCATGTGTTTTCTCATAGCTGACAGACTCTTGATCCTGTTCCCAAAAATAAAGTCTTGCAAACAGATGAGAGGGAGAAAGACAGAGATAGCGAGAAAGAACATAAAAGATAAGAAGGAGAAAGTACGAAAGAGAAAATTCCCCAGGGAGATATGCAAGTGTGCTCCACAGACAGCATGAACACTGGCTATCAAACTGGCATAAAAAATTAAAAAAAAAAAAAAAACCATATCAAAAAGGCAAAAAACTCAAAACTGGCATGACATGACGAGAGAAAGAAAGAGCTATAACTAACAAATCAGGAAAAAGCAGTGCAGAAATAAATGTATTAATCCAAGAGAAAGTAAGTGCAAACTATATGAACTGGCTTGGCACTTGAGTCCTGCATAAAGTTATACATAAAAAAAATAAATACATTTAAAAAACACACAACAACAACTGTCCACTGTATCCTCAGATTCCTGTTCTCGGTTGACAGAAGTGGACCCCGATGCGGTCGTCTGCTGTTTGACATGCACTCGGAGATGCTTTTCTGCTCAGCACGGTTGTAAAGAGTGGTTATCTGAGCTAAAATAAAGCCTGAGACTCTGAATGCAATCTTCTTCTATATTTGGAGGAAGTTATATGTAAGTGAAGGGCATCTCAGGCAAAAGAAATCTAATCAGTCAATATACTTTGCATTTTGCTGAGATTGCAGCTTTGGCAGCCAAGAATAGATTTTTCATCTAGTGAAGGGCTCAAGGCAAGTAAGCGAATCTAAAATGTCCTGGAGCAAAAAATCCTACTGTCTACAGCACACTGTCCTAGAAAGCCTTGGTTCTCAAAGTGATTTTCTGATTTTTCTTACAGGGTGGGAAATCACAACCAATCATTATTAGAGTTTTAATTCTAAACCTCACTGTCCACATTATTAGGAACACTTGTACACACATTCTATCCTGCACATTCATGCAGTTTTCTAAATCAGTCCATCATGTGGCAGCACCGCAACAAATACAGTCATGCAGACGCAGCTCAAGAGCTTCAGTTAACGTTCACATCAAGCAGCAGAATGAAGAAAAAGTGTAATCTCAGTGATTGTGGCATGGATATTGGTACCAGAAGGACTGGTTTGCGTATTTCAGAAACTGCAGAACTCCTGGGTTTTCACCACACACACACACTTTACACACAATGGTGTGAAGAAAGAAAGAAAGAAAGAAAGAAAGAAAAAAAAAAAAAAAAAAGACAGTGAGTGAGCAACAGTTCCACGAGTGGAAACACCCTGCTGATAAGAGAGATCAGAGGGAAATGGCCAGATTAGTTTGAGCTGTCGGCAAGCTTATAGTAACTCAATCATGGTGAGCAGAAAAGCATCTCGGCATGCACAAAACATCAAACCTTGTGGTGGATATGCTACAACAGCAGAAGACCACATCAGATTCCACTCCTGTCAGCCAAGAACAAGAATCTGAGGCTATCATTGGCACGGACTCACACAAACTGGACAGTTTGGAAATAGATGTAGGTGTATTATTAAGGTAAAAGTATAATAGCTTGTTAAACAGACAGTAATGAGGTGATGAGTCAGCAGCAAGGTTGTTAATGTCATACTAACACAAGCTTACTCTCGGGAACTCTGTCTTCATCTGGGAATAAATAGCTTTGTTCATCACCAGCCTTATTAACAGGGCACGAGTCCAAAAATTCAAAGTTCACTTTAAATGTACGGCAAATTAGTTTCAACTAGAATGTCCACAACAGAAACTATTAAATATGAGGACACTGGATGATAATATCCCAACGTAACAGACTAAGGGAAGGAAGGACAGAAAGACAGAAGGAAGGACAGACGGATAGATGCTTATCGTCATTGCACAGTACAGGTACTCAGCAACAAAATGCAGTTTTGCATCCACCAGAAGTGCAAATAATAGCTTTGTGCAGAGTTAGAGTAGGTTGAATGCATGCATAAGAAAATAAAAACAAAACAAGGCTACTGGTTGGGAATATGTGCAGTATCTGTTTACACAGATGGCATTATACTAGGTTATAATAGAAAAACTATAGTAGATATATAAATATAAAAAATGTGCACTTACTAGTCAAACATATTTGTAAGAGATATGTACACTGTATATACAACAGTACCCAGATTATCCAGCACGTCATGAGCTTTTACAAATGAAAACATCTGGTGCACAAATTTCTATATAAAATCACACCAAACCATCAAATACAGGTTGTGTACTCACATGTGCAGCCTCCGTTTACCCCTTCCTGAACTAGGAAGAGGCTGAAATAGCCCACCAAATCATCAGGCAGCTCCAGTTTCGATGCAACAGCCTATTGAAGGGGGGGGGGGAAGGCCCAAAAGAGAATTAATCAATCAATCAATTCAATACTCACTGTGCCTTGTAATGCAGCACAGAAACATCTTATGGTATTTAGATACAGTATATGCCTATATAACAAACTTGGATCAATAGCAAGGCAACCTGCCAGTCTCACAGAGGGGACTTGCATGATCATGAAGTTGAAGTAGAACACCACGAGTTCATATTAAAACGAAAAGATGTGAACATTTTTTTTTTTTTTTTTTTGCTGGGAAAATCCAACACATCCAGACATGTTCCACTACATGAAAGGCGGGGGGGGGGGGGGGGGGGGGAAAAAAAAAAAAAAAAAAAAAAAAAAAAAAAAAAAAAAAAAAAAAAGAAAGAAATCAAAAAGACAACCTGACAACTTGCTTCACAAGCAGACATTGTTAGATATTAAACATTAGAACAAGATGATCTCATGAATAGGTCACTCATCAATATGTTTATGCAGAAAGTCACTTGGCTGCATCCATCAGGTGATCGTCAAGCATCAACTACCTTGATATTTGATCCTTTTTGCTCAGAATGCAAACTCGCTACATTTATCTGCAGGGTCAAACATGCTTTAATAGAGGGCTGAGTGAGCCTGACACAGCTGGGACTCAATAGCACAAGGCCACATGGGCCACAGCAGAGACACGATGAGGAAGGTGCTGCATAATAAAGAACTCTAGCTTTGCAGTGCATCCACAGCAAGTGTCAATCAGGAAAGGTCAGTTCAAAGATTTTCCACCCCAAAACATTTCGGTTTCTCCAGAGACATTGGTTAAAAGTGTGAAAGTGTACCTCGTCATCAGGCTTTCTGACAACCGGAAATGTTTAAAATGACCTACACCCATTCGAAAGCACTATATAAATGGTGCAACATTAAAACTGCAGTGGGTTTGCTGACTTAGCTTGGCAGCTACACCAACTCAAATCTTCCCAACTCAGCTGTATAAAAAGGAACACTTTGTTGCTGAAAGTGCATCTCTTCTAGGCTACATGCCAACTCTATCACTCAATCACTCTAGAAACACTTAAATAAGCACAAATCTCACACACACACACACACACACACACACACACACACACATGAGGGAATTGTCCTACTTTTAATGAAAAAAATGGTCTGTAAAAGAACAGTATACAGGAAAGAGGCTGCACTCTAATGTTCAGTTGGGAGAAGCATTTAGCATCTGCAATGCAACTGAAACATTGTTCGAGCTAACCGAGAAGTGTAATGTGTTTTCTCCAGAGAGCACTCAGCTGGGCTTTGCGCCTCCCATTTGGATATAAACTGAAGTAGAAACGAACAAGCACCAGTCTGAAAACATGAAGCTCCCAGAAATTGATCTTGTTTTTTCTGGATTGTGGGTTTGGCAGGAATCTTAAGCTCTAAGTAATAAGTCCTTTTGTGTGAACAACTAATTTGGAGCACATTTTCTGTCCAAAAGGCATTTCCTCTCTAAAGACATGCAACAATGAAGTGAAACTGGTGTCTGGTAGGACATTCCCAGCAGGATTTTGAACATGCCATCGTGGTTATTTATTTTAGGTTGGCCCCCGATATTACTGCCAAAATTGTAGGTTTCCTATGAAAACTTCTACACAACACAAATAAATCAGTTCAAGAATCCCAGATGGAATAACACAAACCCAAGAAGCCATCAGGATGCCTCCTGATAAAGCGGTCTGGCAACTTTAGCTAAACGTCCAGCTCAAGTACTAAAGTCATAACAACGCAAATCGTCCTGGATCCAGTTCTGAGCACAACGGTTTGGCTGCACAGCGTCTTTACCTCAAGGACGTCTTCAGTCTGGTCTGACGTCAAGATGTTGACTTTGACCTTCTGGCTGTTGGATAAGTGCACCTCCAGCTGGACCTCTTCAGTGGGGATCTGTTGTGTCTCCTGTTGTAAAGAGAAAACAGCAGGTGTCTCAACAGCGGGGCTTTGGAAAGCTGCAGATAAACGACAGATAGATAGATAAATAAAAGATGTCTGTCTGTCTGTCTGTCTGTCTATCTATCTATCTATCTATTTTTTTTTTTTTGGGATCAGACGGAAGAGGCTGTGGACAAAGGAAAGACACATATCAACTATGTAGACCAGGTGTTCTGAATCTGTTTTTACAGTCAGGGGCCCCTTTTAAAAAAAAAAAAAAAAACCCCCACACAACACACATCAGTACAGATTCATTTTAACTACTAGAAATTAGGCACAATATTTATATGTGTACAATAACAGTTTGCCTATTTACTGGAGGCAAAAATTGTTTTATTTATTTTTTCACTCTTTCCCATCAGAACCCATTTTTATTCAAATTTGGGGTTTGGGGGATTTTTTTTGGGGGGGGTTTCCCCACACTGGTGAGAGCTCCAACCCTGTATCTGCATTTCAAATTGCATACCGTGACCTTAAACTTAAAAGCATTTACTAAGAACGCCTACTAATCTAGAAGATCCAAAAGGAACATGTAGGGGAGTTAGTAAATATTTGTTAAGTTCAAATGCATGTGGTTGGAAAGATATAGCCATCTTCAACAAAATAACTTATAATG
This sequence comes from Stegophilus panzeri, assembly GCA_024331685.1. Lineage (NCBI taxonomy): Eukaryota > Metazoa > Chordata > Actinopteri > Siluriformes > Trichomycteridae > Stegophilus > Stegophilus panzeri. The sequence continues at coordinate 12,581,212 of JANDJT010000148.1, forward strand.
CACAGTCTAGGGGTCCTCGGACACCACTATGAGAACCATGGACCTAGATAACCAAACCTTTTGCTGAATACTACAGCTTATTGAAAGCATACACGGTCTCTACTGCTAATGTGGGAGGATGTTAAAATAGCCGCTGTTCTCTGCGGACCAGATGAAATGACACAGCAAAGCCTGACTAATGCCTCATTCTGTTCCTCATGCAAACTTGTTAACAAGCACAGGAAAAGTGGTCCAAAACAATATTTAATGGAGCTGAGGAACCCAAGAGTGACCTTACACATGCTGAGAAGTAACAGGAGGAAACAATCATACATCCATCCATTTTCTGTACCGCTTATACTACACAGGGTCGCAAGGAGCCTGGAACCAATCCCAGGGACCTCGGGGGAGGGACACCTTGGATGGGGTGCCAATCCATCGCAGGGCACAATCTCATACACACACTACGGACAATTTGGAAATGCCAATCAGCCTATAACATGTCTTTGTATTGGGGGAGGAAACCAGAGTACCAGGAGGAAACCCCCGAACCACAGGGAGAACATGTAAATTCCATGCACACAGGGCAGAGGCAGGAGTCAAACCCCTAACCCCGGAGGTGCGAGGAAAACGTGCGAACTGCTAAGCCCATAGAGGAAACAAAACCGTTCAATGGAGCACTCTCAAAACACCTCTTATTTCACACACACAGTATTAGAAACATTACAGCACATGACAGTTTGTACCTGTTGGGCTTTTCTTAAAAAGCTGTTGAACATTTCACTGGCTCCCAGCAGAGGATCCTGACGCACTGTTAAAAAATAAAGAAATAAATAAATGTAAGTGTCAAGTTCTGACGGGAACATTGTAACAACTAAAGCTAGGTGTGCGCACACAGTTTTAATGACGTGCATAAATTGGTTCAACTTGTAGCAAAACACCTTGAGAATCAGTTTCAGAAAAAGTCTTCTATTCTGAAGTCTGAAATAGAAAAAAGTTACAACTTCAAGTTTATAAATACAAATAAAAGCATGCAAACCCATCTTGCGATACATTTCTAATATAAATCTGGAATCCTTTACATTTAGTGACCATTAATAATACTGTATTTATGTTGATTGTATTGCCTGAAACATCTGATTATGATTCATGGATTTAATTACATTGCCAAAGCACTAAAAGCTATATAGGAACATAGCATTAATAAATAGGAGGCTATTCTATACAATGAACAAATATACTGAAAGAAACTAGTAATCATAAATAAAGCACCATTTAACTAAAACTATTGGTATCTGCTTATTAATGATAGCAAATAAAATAATTTAACAGAATTTATCAAATAAGAGCTCCTTATTCTTAAATCAGAATAGCAATTTAAAAAAAATAATAAATAAAAAATACAAATAAAATAAATAAAAAAACCTACAAAGAAAGGGATTTAAACTTTATGCATCATTGTTTCTCTAAATAGACCCTTGTGTTCATCAGAATAAGATCTTTTTTTTTTTTTTTTTTTTTTTTTTGGACGATGTATAAAAAAAGCTTTGGATGGAACCAAGCGGTGGATAAACCCAACTGCTTCCTCATTTATAGCATGTTGGCCATCCGCAGCCCTCAAAAGGTGCACATCATATTTGTGTAAACAAAAATGTGTGTGCTCTGAAAAGAAACTGTGTGCAGTGGTAAATTTTCCATAACCGCTTTAAACCATGATGTAACAGTGCAAGTGGCCAGCCAAGAACAGCCTGTGTGCTCTCAGACTATGAGCAAATACACTCAACAAGGCTTAGATTGTTTGGCTGCATGTGCCGGGACTGAAATGGATTAGAACAGACGGCTCATGGTGCTGCTATGCTCCAACGATTTGCCTTTACATGCAGAGAATGTCACCCCTGGCTGGCTTTAACCAATGATTACGTCCAACCCTCCCAAGCCGTTTAAAAGCAACGCCAGAATACAAAAGATGTCAGAGAAGTATTTCTGTACAATGTTAAACCTAATGGCACTCTGAGCCATAGTAGTAGAACACTGAGGTTTATTTACTCATGTGGTGGGGCAAAAATTCTCTCAAACATTATCCTGCCAGTTTTGCTAGTACGACAAGTCTATAAATATATAGGATAGTGCAGGTATCCATGCGGTACTTGGAATATACATGGTAAACAGGATCAGTACAATTAAGGGACTTTAAAAGAGCTGACTTGCAACAACTCGAAACGAGTTTAAAGAACATAATTTGACTCGCACTACATGGAGGACAGAGATTAAGAAAACATTGTCATTGCGTCAAACTCACCAGCTTGCATGTACTTCTCCAGCTGCTCTCTACGCTGCTCCACCTCTGCAGGCGTGAGGGTGAAGATCTTCTTTGGGGGGAAGGCAGGTACCACATTGTTCCCATACTCTTTCTTGATCTGTTCCAAAAGTAAATACAATAAATGCATAAACAATCATGCTTGTAACCAGACCACTGAGAAAAATGCACCAAAAAGGCATAAAGGCACCAAAGATGCCGTCTTTCTAAGCACCATTTACAGACAACCCCCTCCGAATCCATTACATCATAATCTATGTGGTCCATGATCTCCTGACTAGTTACGGCCGAAGCATTTAATACAGCAGAAAATCTTATTGCAGATGAGCAGACAGTTTAAGCGGTGTCTGAAGCTGCTTCCTTCCACTGGGTTCAGAGAAATTTGAGCTTTTCGATGCAGCAGCCACCTTTGGCGTAATACTACTGGACCTGAGAAACAGGAAGTGTGTGTGTGATACAGGTACTGCAGGATGTCTGGTTAACCACAGACACAATGCACTACATAGTAAATATAATGATACAATGAATCATAAGGACACAATCTAAGTGCAAATTAAAAAATTTTTTTAAAAATAAATAAATAAATAAATAAATAAAAACACCCCACACCACACACACACACAAGGCATAACCAGGACCATAGTTCTTACAAACACAACATGGATGTAGACTTTGTTGCGCTCCTCGTACAAGTGAAATTTTCATATTTGTTTTAGCAAAACATTTCTCTGAAGCGACATTCACAATCCACAACAGTCCTAATTTCCTAAATCGACATAATACATGAACATTTCTCCAGATACAAACGTGTATTTGTTCGCACAAATGAACACCATGGTCACACGTGATTTTTTTTTTTTTTTTTAAATAGCACGTCTTCACACCTCTTCTAATTACATGGAGGTAATTAGATTTTGGGCCGATCAGAGTGAGTCAACTGCTGCCCTCCACCATGGCAACCCTCGTAACCAGGGCGCATTATCTGACCACACATGCCCCGTTACCTAGCAACAGCAGTACCCAGAGCATTAAACGTGGCTTTCCTGGCAGAAACACTCAAGTTCTCTCCATTCATCAACAAATCAGAGGACATCCACGTAACTTGGATGTTCTCTGCAATAAGCTTATTCAAGAAGGTCAAATTGAGGCATGAGTAGGCTCAGCTTTTCCCACCCCCTTACTGGAAAACACTGATGTTTGTAAACGGAAGCTTAAAATGCTATTAATCTCACCAGAGGAGGAATCAATAAAATATTGTTCCATCCACCTACTAATCTAGATTAGGCATGAAGCGCTTCATTACCTCACTTCTAGATCCCTTCAGTAAATTCCCCTAAGAGTTTGTTACCTGTTCATGCAGGCCTAAGAGCTGGCTGTAGCGCACTCGGCAGTGCAGGACCCCGTTGACATGGATGTTGTAGGCCTGAGGAGGAGAGAAGAAAAACCAAATAAATCAGACTTTGGAGAAATACAAGCACACACTGTGGAGGTAGGGTTCTAACAAAGACTGACTTTCTGATCACATGCCGAGAGGGACATTAAATGATAAACAGCATAGGACGCTCTGGTACACAGCTCCAAGAGCATCCTAACAGCCACAGCTTTGCCCTTTCAGTCTGTCCATTTAACACTACATGCATTATTGAAGAGAGTAATCCCACTTTTATAGCTCACTAATCCATCACTGAAAAAGGATGGGCCATGTCAAAAGATTTCATGGCTGCAGGGTTGTGACTGATGATCTCTCAAGCAGGATTCTGAGCTCTTCCTGTAATTACATGCTAATGAGCTGCAGCGTTGAGGTAAACCATGTTTCCAAAAATAGCTAAAAGTTAAGAGGAGAGAGAAAGACCAACAACCTGGAAATGTTTTCAACAACACCACCACCATCAAACCTTCTGTCGAGGAGAGATTAATAATAAAACAAAACAAGGACAGAACTGAATCTCATCTAGCTTTAAAGCCATCTGGAACTTAAATGGATGTGCTTTTGCAGGAAAAATAACTTCAGTGAGCAGGTCAAAGTGTGAAAACTGCAGTGGGGGTTTGGGACACTGGTGAGAGCTCCAACCCTGTGTTCCTGACCCTGTATCTGCATTTCAAATTACAAACCATGTCCTTAAACTTAAAAGCATTTACTAAGAAAGCCTACTAATCTAGAAGATCCAAAAGGAACGTTTAGGGGAGTTAGTAAATATTTGTTAAGTTCAAACGCATGTGGTTGGAGAGATATATCCATCTCCAGCAAGTAGGCTACGTAAATGTGTGATTTGAGACAGTAGGGATGGGGCGATATAGACCTAAAACTATAATATTTCATGGGATTTATTGTGTGGTAACAATATAAATTATGATATGAAAAGACTAACATTCAACACCATCTTCTGCCTTTCCTCATAGTCTGGTCAGTGTTTTTGCATGAGGTGGTGGAACAAATTTGATACCTTTTCACCCTTTGTTGGCACGGTTTTTGACACACTTTACAAATCACAGACATTTGATTCACATCTGATCTTCTGTATCTGAAAAACTTTCATATCACTGAGGAAGCTCCTTTTTTGGGGATTAATTCTTCTTCCTCTTCTAGGGTTGGAACTCTGCCTTCCCCCATGCTTGTTCTTGTTCTACGTGCGAGACGCCCACGTTGTGGCACGTAAACACTATCGTACCAGTAGATCATGGACAATACGCAATGGCACAGTCCTATGAGACCTTTCCTATTTCCCCTCAAACGACTGTGGGTGGATTATTTTCGTATAACTGCACAGTCTGGAGTGCGTTATTCTGCTTATACCACAGTGATTTGCCAAAGATTACCATTATCAATGAACACCACCATACATTAAGAGATTATAGTTAGCTTTAACGTCGTAAAACAAGTAAATTCCCGTTATCACTTATGTTAAAGCAATGACAAGCAGTTGTTCCTTCACCAGCAGCCCCTTTTCTCTCTCGTAAAAAAAAAGTAATTTTTTTGATACTCCTTCCATAAAATTGTAAATGTCTCCAAAAAAAAAAAAAAAAAAAAAAATTCCCCCCAACATTAACAGTTACACATTGTTACTTGTTAAAACAAAACATTTTTTGTTTCAAATCTGTTCATTTTTATTTGTTTTTGATTATGCAGAGCATCTGTATTACAAGTGTATGAGCTGTTACTATAGAAACAATAGCGTCTTAGAATGAGTGTATTAATACAAACCTATCATTCATGTCACAGCCAGAACAACTGTCCAAGCTGTGCTGATATACAAAAATAATGCACACTTTCTGACCAATCAGATTCGAGAATTCAACCACATTGTGGAATAAGTCATAAACAGTGAAACAATTTCATTATCTTAACATAATTTACACTTTTTTTTTTTTTTTTTTTTTTTTTTTTTTAAACTTTTGAATGACATTATATTTCCTGTCAGCTGATTCAAGCTTTTTAAAGTCAAGTTGTTATATTTCTGCCTGTGTTCAGGGATTGATTTATTTTTTGCGGAGTAACCTACAATTAAATATTTTAAAGCAAGCTGGCTCATGTGTTCTGCAAGTTCTGAATAAAATTTTAAATCCTTGAATCATGTAGTAGGCTGCAATGTAGACTGTTTAGTTCTGCATCACCTTTCTCAGATGGGGCCACAGTGAAAAGTGCAACATCCTCAGCTCAGTCAAAACTGAATAGACAATGTGTGCTTTCACCAGTCACGTCTCTGTGTTTACTGCTCTCTTCGGTTGATTGACAGCTAAAAAAAAAAATTAAAAAGTTTCAGCAGTTCTTTTCAGGGTGCTTTCAGAAGCACTTCCTATGACACATAAACCAAACAAAGTTGGGGGGGGGGTCGATGTTGGGGAACTTTAACAAACCTAGAGCAAGTCTGCAGGAACTATGAATAAAAACACAATGAGAGTTTATAAACTAGCTTCAGCTTCCACAAGGCCATAAACAAAACCAGTCCACAAACCATGAAAATAGGCTCCCTAACTGTCTCACCCCAGAAAACGAGGCCCTGGTTTCATCTCGGCTTTAGTGGAGAGAACAGCTCCAGCTCCATGCTGCTTCCGCTGCACCCATGCCAATACACACAACGGGTGGTGACTGATAATTGCCCTTCCTTTTCTGCTGTAATAACAGCAAGTGTAATGGATCATGTGTGGATTTTTTCCCCCATTTTAGGTCAACGTTGTGATCTTGTATGCCGGCCAAAATCATCCTCTTCTTAGAAAGAAAGAGGGTATTACAATTCACCTAATATTATTTACTCAAAGTCGTTCCATTAAGTCTTCATTTTGACCCGTCATTTGTGAAATAAATGCAACTTACTTTAAGCCACAGCAGACAAAAGTCTATTATTTTAAAAGATGCAATTTCTTCCCAGGGACTTTGTGCAAGTGGTAAAACGAGGGAAGGAGCATCAATATTCAAAATGTCAGACAACCGCATTTATGTCGGTACAGAAGTGGATTAATGCATTTTAGAAAAATGCGTTTTTGCAGGGCTTTTGGGTCACCTTAATGTTGGCCAGTTTTTGATTATTCATGACATATCCTGGAGGTTATAATAATAAATCACTTAAACCTTCATGGTCCTACAAACCAAATCTAGGTTTTTTTTGTTGTTGTTTTTTTTTTTTTTAAATAAAAAAAATCGTTAACACATTTGCCTCACACTTCCAGGGTGGGGGGTTTGATTCCTGCCGCTGCTCTGTGTGTGTGGAGTTTGCGTGTTCTCCCCGTGCTGCGGGGGTTTCCTCTGGGTACTCCTGTTTTCTCCCCCAGTCCAAAGACATGCATGGTAGGCTGATTGGCATGTCCAAGTGTCCGTAGTGTATGAATGGGTGTGTGAATGTGTATGTGATTGTGCCCTGCGATGGATTGGCACCCCATCCACGGTGTACCCCTCCTTGTGCCCCATGCTCCCTGGGATAGGCTCCAGGTTCCCTGCGACCCAGTAAAGATAAGCGGTACAGAAAATGGATGGATGGATGGATGTTTAATTACAAATTACACCATCAGCAGTAATGAGTGAAAAGTAATGAAAATTTCTTAGTATTTGGTGTCTCCACCCTTTTGCTTTAACAACAGTTCACGCGAGCTGGCATGGACATAAGTTTGTGTAAAATCAGAGGGTTTGTGTTAGATCAAAACCATGAGAGTTTTTATCTGAATATGTTCTTCAGTGGAAGGGATAAGCCTCAAGAATTATCTGACCTTTTGTACATAAGAGGTACCAAAGTCACAAACAGATGGTCACGAACCACAAACAAAATCACACAGAATCCTGAATATTTAACGTTTCCTTTTTTTTCCCCTTTAAAACTTTGTTATAAATTTAAAAAAAATAATAAAAAATTCAAACGTGCCTCAGACTTTTGCCCCCAATGAACATTTGGTCATCTGTTTTTCATTGTGAAAACTAAGCTATTCTGGTAACGCAAAATCTGACTGAATAGTTCAAATAGAAGTTATAATAATCTGATTTTCTTATAATAAATGATCATTTTAACCCTAACTATGCAACCCTACTTAATAAAAGGCTTGCCAACTTGTAGGCATGCATTAAAAGCACCCTGGCAATAAAACTGCCAAGTCTTAACTTGTCAAACAGACATGGGATTTTCATGCACTCTTTAGTCCACTCCACACACACAAAAAAAAGGAAGTGAGTAAATTGTATTTATAAAGCACATTTCAATTCAACTTACACTGACCAAAGTGCTGTACAGAAGCAATTATAAAATACAATAAACATATGAAAAAGGAAGGAAAGGCATGGCCTTGACCTCTCACACTTCCTGGATAATCATCAAGAAAAGGTTTCACTTGCACAGGAAGTATGCCATTTAGAGTTCAAAACACCCCCCCCCACCACACACACACCCCAGTGACGATTCATCCACATCCAAATGGAGCCAACTTTAGCCAAAGCATGAACATGCTGCTCAAATGAGCACTCTCACAATAAGACTGTTTAGAAAGGAAGGTTTAAAGAGAAAGCAGTGCAGAAGTGGGGGGGAGAAAGAAAAAAAAAAAAAAAAAAAAAAAAAAAAAAAAAAAGGCTGTAGTATAAATCCAGAAAATTCACTCAGACAGCAGGAATTTTGGCTGCGTTTCGGCTACACATTCCACACATGCTGCACCTGGATGAGAAGTTTCTGTTGGAAATTACTGGGGAAAAGAAGAGGAAGCAAACAACACTGGTGTCCACATGTCCATGCTGCACATTTTGAGAGACAACAGAGAGCCACAAGTGCTGAAGAATGACTGAATAGACGGCGTAGGTCGGCATCCAGCCATCTTTCCCTCCTCTAGTGATCTTGAAAGACCTGTCTAAGTCTTGTGTTCTTTACAATGTTCTCAAGCAGCCTTCTGATGCCAGAAAAAAAAAAAAATCACTAAAACATAGACCATCATGTAGCATGAAAGAATGACTTCGTAGAATAAGGATTATTTCACAGCCTTTTAGGTTTTGCGCAAACATGTCAACAGAGGTAGTCGTCTGTAAATTAGTCCAGAATCATGCCATTATTTTGTTTCAGGACTTTCATGCCAACAATATTCCATTGTCGATAACATGCCATTTGCACATCGCTGGCACTTTACTTGTCTCTTTGCACATTTCACTTAATATGACTTGCTATTTTGCACTTCTGGTTAGATCCTAGTTGCATATTTTTGGCTTTGTACTCTGCTCAATGACAAAGCTGAATCTAATCTAATCTAATCTAATCTAATCTAATAAGTCAAGCACACAGTGTATCCACAGAACTTAATGTTTACAAAGAGATATTCAGGCTACCAGTTTAAAAAAAACACACCCCACTATAGCACGGGAGTTCCTAGTGACGGCTGGTCATGATATTCGATGGGAGGGCTAAAGTCTAATATCAATAGCTTGACAATAAAACTATTATGGTCGAGTAATGGAATATATCAGAAGGTGCTCATCATGCTTAACGCATGATAAGAACGGTAGGAGGCAAGCTATTACACACACACGCACGCTTAAAGACAGATAGACAGCTGCCTATCTGCTGATTTGACCTACTAGGTATTACATGGTACACGTGAAAGTTGTAAACTTCAGTTTAAAAAAACAAACAAACAAAACAAAAAACCACCTTTACAGTAGTCACCTGCACTATTTTCTAATTCGCAGGTCATGGTAGGGCAATACGGACTTAAAACTATCATGATATTCCATGGTATTCTGTTTGCGATATTTTCTACATTTTTTTGTAATGATATAAATGACGATATGAAAATAGAAACATTCAACGTTTGGGGTTTTTTGGCCAAAAGTTACATCAGCATACAGTCTTGAGAGCTGTGCAAACACAAATATTGATCCCAAAAAGTAAAGCTTAAATATTAACCATCACCAAATACTGAACTATACCAAATAAAGTAGGCTAATAACTTCAATTCAATTTTATTTGTATAGCGCTTTTTACAACGGTCCTTGTCTCAAAGCAGCTTTACAGAAATATATAAAAACACAGGATACATATTTGAAGTGTGGGGATTAATCCCAATTGAGCAAGACGGTGGTGAGGAAAACCTCCCGGAGATGTTAAGAGGAAGAAACCTTGAGAGGAACCAGACTCAGAAGGGAACCCATCCTCATCTGGGTAACAACGGATAGTGTAAAAGCAAAGGAAAGTTCATTATGGTTTTTATATGAAGTCTGTTTGTTGAACTAATCCACTGTTCAAAGGAGACCTGAGTGCAAAACTGCATGTGGTAATTCCAGTCCCAGGGCCATAGTAGTACCTGTAGTCCCAGCAACCACAGCAAGAATGTCCATGTGTAACTAGAATATGAGTTTTACTCACAAATTAAAATTCCAATCAAAATGCAAACACCAATACTCGCAGGATTCATAATCTAACCTCGGTCTCCCGCCATCCTTATTCTCATTCAATGTCTGAAACACCCATGTTGCGGCAAGTAAACACGGCATCGACTAACCTCAATATGGCGAGATGACAAATTCTCATCGTGGGGAGGAATTGTACAGGTATATCATGGACGATACGATATGCCACAGCCCTATTTCATGCTTAGTATATCTACTTTTAGTTTCTTTGCAAAAGGTAAGCCGAGTAAATAATCCACCTCATTCATGTTTACTATACTTGCCACACTATTTTATGTGCGCTTTCTCAGTCACTGCAGCAGTACAGAGGTCAGTGAAGTGGGTTAAACAATATCAGATGGTGTTTCACTGTGTAATCATCCGACACGGCTGTCGACAGTCTGGGCTTGAAAGAAATCAGCCCCAGCCTCACTTCTACCTACAATTCTGTCGATTTTTCTTAAAACTGTTGGTCCTGTTGCACTCGGTGCCACAAAAGTCCAAAACAATCCATCTCAAGACATAAGGAAATAATCTTATGCGGATGTCAAAATTAAACCTTAAAAGGTTTTTTTTTTTTTTTTATAAGACAGGCGGTTTCACCCTGTTAGCCCATTTACTGTAATTTAGCCTCCCCCGGGTAATTCCACAAATGAAGCAGGGAGGAAGCATAGTTCAGCAGCTTGGGGCATTTTTCTAAGCTAAAATCTTGTTCGTGTAGAAAGCGAGTGCCAAATGTGTACCTGTTTACCAAGTCTTACTTTCTCTGAATCCCCAGACAAAGGCATAGACACTATTAGGAAGCAGGCAAAGTAGGGCTGGACAATTTTATTTATTTATTTATTTATTTATACATATATATATATATATATATATATATATATATATAGATATCATGATCAATTATTACACTATACACTTTTCTGAGATATTGTTGGTATGATTATTTTTTATTACAAATTTATTGGCACTGAATGGATGCCATCGGTTTCCTTTTTGTTTTTTTGCTTAATCTTTGTCGGCATTAAAGAAACAAACAATTAACTTTTTTTTATTTTAATACTGTTTTGCAGACAGTTTGTTAGCTAAATTATATATTGCGATATGCATCGTACATTGTAGAAATGTCCTCAAGTATCGTGATACGATACATTTGTGTCATATCGCCCAGCCCTAATGCAAAGTCTACACTCTTAAGGATTTATTACATTTATTTATTTTATTTTATTTTATTTTAAGTTTGTTCCTCTAATGAAAGTCTTAAAAAGGGTTTTGGTCAAGCTTTCAAGTATTAGTCCCTGTAGAAAGCTAGTAATATTGAGCCCGAGAAGAGCCCTTCTTCCGAGTGTGCTGTTAGTTGGACTCCACTGTCAGGAGGATGACAGCACACTCTCCATAAAGCCTGAGATTATTCATTTCATTACAGGCTAACATCCTCGAAAATGGATTGTTAAAAAGGTCCTAGTCATAATTATTTCATGTGACTACAACATGAGACATGTAGTCTGATAAATAAATAAATAAATAAATAAATAAATAAATAAAGTGAAAGAAGTAGAGTGCTTAGGAATTTCCAGGTTGTAAAGAGTCTAACTATTAATCTAGTTGCAAGCAGGATGGGTGTGCATACTAGACAGGTGACATGAATGAACCTGTATTGTCGAATTGGAGATGATTTTTAACATTGTTGGCAAGACTCCGAGAGAAAAGAAAATCAGCACGCGCCCAAAACACTCACCACATATGTAGAGCCATTTTCACCGGAGCGAACCTCCGTCTCCGGAATGGAAAAATGCATCTTTTTTTTTCTTCCTCAGGAAAGCTTGAGAGATGAGATAAAGGCTCAGACGTTACAAGAGTAATAAATCCGGACAGTAACGTGAAGTCCTGTAAATCACAGATGGAGTATCCAAGTCGCCCTTGTCTGGGTTTCTCTGCGTAGTTTTGGCTCGTGCAATCCAAAGCAAAGGCAATGTATCTAATAAGTACTGACCTTTATCTTTTCGATTAACGAGAAACAAAACTTATTCTACATCAGGGACTAAACTTCTCCCATAAACGCCTGGGCAGCAGCAGCCATGTTGCAATTGGAAGTAATTCCGCCTTCATTGTTGGCTCCTTTTCAGCCTGTTTGGACAAATCTATTTCAATGTAAATTGTAACACGGTACAGCCTTAAAAAGAATAATAATTAAAAAAAAAAAAAAAAAAAAAACCCTTCTGATAGACGGCCAAACCAGATAAACTTCTAAATACTGTACTGCATGGAAATGTGTGCGATCTGCAAAATCCCCAGTACAAACGAGTGAAGGAAATGAAACAAAAAAGAAGGGGGAAAAAACAATTCTGTCACTTTGCTATCAAAATCTACTCTTCCGTGTGTATCATCTCTCCCAAAGATGATAATAAAGGACCTTAACTAACATTATAACGCCTTCCCTGCGTTCCTCTCTATCTACCAAAGGTCGATAATATATTCAATGTGTGTGTGTGTTCACTCTTTCTCTAGGCATTGCAACAGTCCTTTGGTTCAAACCATTAAAAAAAAAAAAGAGGGGGACTCTTGTTTATATTGACTCGCCTCAAAACGTTTCTCTCTTACTATAATTCGTGAACTAATATTATTTCAAACTACACTCGTGTCTATCCATGCATGCACCATATTTACCTTTTGTTACAAAGAAAGAAAAAAAACGTTTCATTTCTAAACAAATTTCGTACACCCTCGAAGAAGGTGATGGTATTTCCCGAGTCTGCAGGGCAAATTAACAAGCGTTTGATTAAAGGCATCAATTGAATCTGAGGGGAAATTAGGTCTAATTAGGTTTAACTATTGTTTTGTGCATTGTTATTGGGAGTAAATCACAACAATTAAACACACGAAATATCTCAAACAACACATTATTGCCTGGTTTTCTAACTTTAATCGTTTACGCATCAAATAAAGAAATCTTGCGCACTTCTAGAACGTTTTCTTATTTATTTAGTGATGGTGTTTAGAAGTCAGTCTGAAATAACTAACGTTTTCCGGGTTGCTATAATCATTTGCAATGCTTTTCCGAACTAGAGGTGCTGCTGTTTGTTTTTGTAAGATCTCAGTCCCAAATCAGCGCATCACTGCAACTTCTTATTCCCGGAACGAGTGATGTCTGCGCAAACGCAGCGCCGATTGGTTTGTCATAAATGTCAATGTCACGTGATCTACAACGTGTCATGTGACCTGTGGTGGTGGTGGGGGGGAAACATGACAGCTGGGGTCAGCATTTTTGCCTTTTCTGTTGTATGTTTATTTAGCGTTTTAGTTATTTTATCAAGTGTTTACGTCGACTGTCAGCCCACTGATGCTCAGGTACGACTATAAGAAGGCTAATGTATTTACGTTTGCTGTTTGTTAGTAATATGTAAAGCGATTACAGGTTTTGCCTGACTTGAACAGTTCCTGTGTGATTCCTGTAGTTATGCCACATGTGTGGAGGAGCTATACAGAACCACAGTGCTGTGTGGAGGTTCTGCCTATCAGAAGGCAGGATTGAGGGTCGGTGCTGTTTACAGGATGAAGAGGAAAACATTCTGGGGTAGATAAGCAGTGCAATAACTTCTCTTTCAATATGGGACATCAGAGTTTAAGATTATATATATATATATATTTTGTTTCAGGCTGGATTTATCTAATTGTTCTCTGAGTCAAGTGGAGGATCTCCATGTAGCTTCTGCTGCAGTTATCGTGTAAGTAAACAAATTAAGAAATAACAAAATATTTTTTTTGGCATGAACAAAAGTCATTTATCGGCTGTGCAAGCAGAGTGCCATGTCCTGGTCCTGTAGAAACCGTGTTGCAGCTTCTACCACCAATACACTTATTAATAAGTACACCCCAGGATGGAGGATTACTCCAAGCACAGCTGTTACACACACAGCAGACATGGAAGTGCATGTGGTGATGAGCATACCCTTTTGGGCAAAAAAAATAAAAATAAAAAATGGCAAAATATTAAGCTTTTAATGGTCTTAACAGCAAATCATTGATCAGGAAATTGGTAAGAAATCCCTTTGAAATGTTTAAACATTGTGGATAAACTTGCTGTGAACAGCTTTTTATTATTTTTTAAATTTTATTTAATTATTTTATTAAAATGTTTTATTTTATTTAGTTTTATTCATATTAACTTGATTTTGATTTAGTAAACCCAAATGTGTTTGTTTGAATTTTACATCAAACATTATTATCGTTATCATGATTTTACCTTTGTGTACAAGAAGACTATATAAGTGAATTTCCCTGTTTCTAGCTTTTCCCCAAACAGTTCACTGCAGCAAAAGTAAACGAGCAAATGAAGGCACACGACATCTCAGGAGTGCATTTGATTAATCTTGCAAATTTTCTGACCGAAGATGTGTTGTCAAGACCATTAAAAGCTTAAAATGTTTGCCATTTTTGTTGATTGATGGACCTTTCTTAAGTCCGTCGCAACGCTGCATTATCTGATACACTCATACCAGAGCAACACACACGCACATCAGTGTTATTGCTGTAATACAAATGGTCCATCACCCTAATAATATCTGGTGAGCAGGGGGGATCCCTTTCCACTGATTAATAAAATGGTGTAGATCAGGGGTGTCGAATCTTATCCAGAAAGGGCCGGTGTGGGTGCAGGTTTTTATTCCAACCAAGCAGAAGCCACACCTGAGTCTATTGAAAGCCAAGATCAACTGATTAAACAGGTG
>JANDJT010000148.1:12603477-12616078 GCA_024331685.1 Stegophilus panzeri
TGGAATAAGGCTGTAACATAACAAAATGTGGAAAAAGTGAAGCGCTGTGAATACTTTCCGGATGCACTGTATATGTGAGGCCGTTATTTCATTAATAATATTTGTTCATTGTGAAAACGAAGGAACATCTGTGAAATAGTGATCTGTCGTTTGCAAACTAAAAAGAGCCGGTATTCCCATCACTAATGTGAAACCTAATACACTAAATGGTATAATTGGTGCTATAATTTACATGTGCAGTTTTCTTCATTCTTCCATATAGGCAACCATTTGTGCTTGAGTTTTTTTTATTATTATTATTATTATTCAAACACTTTAACAAAAAAGGTTAATTTCCAGATTTTACTTTACTCAAATGACAAAACACAGAACTATTTCAAACTATTTACATTGCTGGACTTTGTTCAGTACCTGATTTGCTGCGTGAGAGGGGCTTTGCGGCTGTACTGGTGCAGGTGAGAGAACAGGCTGACTTTGTAGCCATACTCCGACCTCAGAGGAATCTGTAAGAATAAAAGAACCCAAGTGAACTCCATCAGTCTGCAGCACAACGAAGGCAACAGTCAGCTCTGTTACTGGGCAGAGGATATTCTTTTCTCTTCAGGATCAGTGCTGCTGCAGCAATAAAAATATAGCTTTAATGTAGTTTTACAGCCAGAATAAACACGTGAGATGCACAGTACATAACAAAACACTAATGTTCACTACATAACAAAATGAAACCCAACTAGCCTACATAACACAAACACACGCAACGAAACAGCCAGCTACCCTAGCTAACAAATGTACACGTCACACAAGTGATGTTTTCACATATCAGTGACATCCCATCTATGCTTGCTCATCTCTATTCATGTGCACTGACAAAATACACATTTAAGAAGCAAAAAAAAACTAATAGAAAAAAAAAAAAAGAAAAAGGTTCCACTGCACACACAGTACGGGGCCAGACCTTGACTTGAGACACATTTATGCGGGTCCCTTGCCCTGACCTCTGTAAGAAATGGGAGGTAAAGCATCTGAAGTAAGTGTGATGCAGTATCTACATGGTCAGTAGGGGAGGAAGTGAATAAAGAAAGAGGGGGTGAAGGAGGAATCACCCATATATAACGCAAGTATGAAGACTTACTGACCTGTTGTCTCTCGAGCTTCTTGGCCAGCTTTCTCACCACTGCAGGATCATCTACTTGGATGTGTTCTGGTAATCGTTTCACCACTGAGGAATAACCAGAAAACATAGCAGGGATACATCCATATATATCCCACACTGAATAAAATGTTTTAAATGGACATTTGCTGTGGCATGTAAAGAAGGATCTACACGGGAGCGAGCAGACACTGTTTGACAGAACTTCATTACGTTGTCCTTTTGTACAGTACATGTAGAATATAATCAACACATGTCTATTAGGACAGTTTCACCATGATTATGTTACCTGGCTGTAGTTCACTCTGCGGAGCTTTAGGCTTAGTCATGGAGGAGGCGCCCGGCTCTTTCTTAGACTGTTTCGCTGCACGATCTGCTTCCTGGCGTGCCCTTCGCTCTGCCTTCAGCTCTGCTTTACTCTTAGCTGGCTTGTCTGCAGACGTAGAGCTCTCTACTGTAGCTACACTGACAGGCGCAGCAACCACTGATGGCACTACAAGACCAAAGCCAAGCAGGAGCGCATGAACAAACAGCATATACAGTGCAAACACAAAGAGTCTTCTGTAACTGTATAATGTTTAAAACATATGAGGATACACAGTCAGAAGCAGCACACTGAAGCTCTGAGCAATAAAACCATGGAGCCTCATTTATAAGGCGTGTGTAAATAATTCCTAAATGTGGACAGACGATTACTTCCTAGAACGTTCGAAAAAAGTATACATAAACATTTCCATGTGTATTAAAAATACTGAATTTTCTAATCCCTTGGCTTGTTTGTTAAATGCAAAACCTCCATCAGGAAAAAGTAAGGATGGGCTAGATCACTTACCTTTCAGCTTTAGGTGTTACTAATTGTGATTTGTAATATTACTTTTACTGCAAGAGCCAAATATGGAATTGAAGTTTAAATATGATAATAAAAAAAAACTTATATGAATCAGGCAGGAAAATGCCTGATACTGAAGCATCATCAGGTGCATCATCGTAAATCAAATAACACCACCCCTTTCTGTAGTGTGCCAGTAGAACTGTACAACAGGGAAGGGTTGCTATACATAAGGCACAATCGCACCTGTGCTAAGTTCTATCCTATGATTATGAAATCATCATAAGTCATGATATATTCATGTGAAATAAAAAAAAATTAATAACCTACAGTATCAATGACAACAAACTTAACATCATTTCCATCGAGGACATATCTCTATAGACAATTTTTCAGCAATATAACATTTATTTAGTGGTGTGTTTTAGATTTAGCCTGTTTAAATGATATCTAATTGTTCTCTGTGGGGAAAAAAAAAAAAAAATACAGAATGAAGAGTAGTTTTGGGTTCAACCTCATTAGTCAAGATAAGAAAACAGTTTGCCATGAGATGGTATGCAAATGAATGCAAAGAACTGCCACAGATAAATTAAATAGTCTATTATTTCCATGTATAACAACTGGCAGTATTAAAAACATATACATGACATTTATAATCTGCTTACAATTAAAACACTGGTATCTGAAATGGCTTTATTCATAATTACATATTATACCGTGCCATATTAGTTTTGAGAGCAAATGACCTGAGCATCCAGATGACCACAAGCTGCACATATTAAATGACACAGTCTAGTGCATTGTTTCATATACTGCTGATGAAGATATTTCATACTGATTTGTGGTTAAAAAACATGCTCATAAAGACAATATATCTTTATCATCTATGCACCAATCAATTGTAGTTCGACGCAGAAATTAGTTGATGCACGTCATATCCATCTCAGTGCACCTTTAGCTACTCTTAAAGCCCCCCATGAAGTGCCTTGAAGCACACATCATTTCCACTGAAACAGGGAGTCAGGAAGGGACATATCAAATGGCCCCGCCCCCTTTTTAAAATAGCCAATAGCGTTTAGCTTACCTCACAGCCCAGGCTAAACAGTACTTGACAGCTAGTACCATGGAATGCGATCCCGAGCAATAAAGCGAACGAGTTACAATTAAAACCACAACATTGGCAAGGTGATTTTTACAACATTGGGGGCAAAAAACTTTTATTTTAGAGAGCATTTGATTGGACAGAAAATCTGATGAGACAATGAAGTGCAGAATGTCATTAAAATATGGAGGCCTGGCTCCGTACTGCCTACCTTTCTGTGCTGGACTCTGTGGAAGTGGATGCTGAGCGGTGGAAGGGGCTTCTTTTTTTTCTTTATCCGCCCGTTTTTCTGTTGGACCCTTGTCATCTTTTCTGCCCTTCTTCTGCTGTTTTTTCTCTTTCCGCATACGCTGCTTCTCTTCTTTTGTCAGTTCTCGACCTTCAATCTGGAGATGACAGGTTAAAGTTCAGACACAATAACACCAAGGTTTACTAGTATTCTTTTTTTTTTTTTTTAAACCAACTGACTGCATTGAGTGAAGAACACATTTACATCCACAACCCCAATTCCAAAAAAGTTGGGACACTGTAAAATATAAATAAACGGAATAATAAAAACCGAATGCAATGATTTGCAAATCTCATAAACCCATGTTATTAGAACATAGAAAACATATCAAATGTTTAAAATGAGGAAAGTACCATGTTAAGGAAAAAATAAAGTAATTTTGAATTTGATGGCGGCAACACGTTTCAAAAAAGTTGGGACGGGGCAACAAAAGGTTGGAAAAGTAAGTGTTACTAAAAATAAACAGCTAGAGGAACATTTTTGCAACTAATTAGGTTAATTGGCAACAGGTCAGTAACATGATTGTGTATAAAAAGAGTATATTAGAGAGGCAGAGTCTCTCAGAAGTACAAATGGTATGGAATCTGGATGGAGACATATGTTTTATGTCTAAAACCATGTATATACTTTTACATCAACTGTATGACTCACCTTCACTCGTGCAATCTCCACGACTTTCCCATCTCCATCTTCAGAAAAGACAGAATTTATCAAATTGTTGTCAACTAAAAATAAATAACTAAAAAAAAATCGAAGTCAATGAACATTTAGCCTTAACAAATGTAGGATATATAGCCAAGCAGCATGCTACTGGCGCTAAGCTGTGTTACAAGATGGTTGAAAATAAAAAACTACTGAATATTAAGTAACCTTTTTCTCCCCACAATAATACAAGTATATTCGGCAATTCACTACCACGACCACACAGTCACACTGCAGGACTGAGTGAGAGAATACACACGAAACATCATGAAATTTTCACTACACTTAGCGTTAGCTGAGTCACACAGAACAAGCTAACTAAAAGAAAAGCCTAGCTTGTGTTGAGTGTTAAAAAAACAAAACAACACAGGTGTAATTTTTATAATGGCGCTTCAATTAAATGCACACGCCATTAATTAAAGGGCTTCGTGCGTTTACCTGCAGCTTTACCACAGCTGTTGCTGTCAGTCTATTTGGACTCACCTTTTCCCTCTGAGTCTGCCATGTTTCCAGTTTGCGAACATCACGCTGGAGAGCTGCTGAGAAACGATCAGAAACATCATACTGCCTCTAGCGACTGGAGTGCGGGAGTCAGACATTCGCCCTGCCCAGTGAGCGGGCGCGCACACGCACACCTACGTGCGCGCACACGCACACCTACGTGCGCGCACACGCCCCGGACGCACGCATGCGCGTTGTGGCTACCTCGCCACAACAGAACCTTCTTTTAAGTTTAATACAGAGATTCTCAAAGTTAGGGTTCTCGGGGTCCATGAAACATAGCCAGGCGGTCTGTGATTTATGTATGTATGTATGTATTTGTTTATTTATTTATTTATTTATTTACAGTGGTGGAAATCACAATCCACATTATCAAAGTTATTACATTTTGGGTTCCAAGCACCAAAGTAAACTCAGACCTGTGTTCCTTCAGTGGAAATTTCAGGGGGAAAAAAGTTCTGGCTCCAAAAAATTATTATTTGAAAAATGTCACGGTGGCCTGGCACCCCGTCCAGGGTGTCCCCCGCTTTGTGCCCCAAGTTCCCTGGGATAGGTTCCAGGCTTTCCATGTGAAATCTCACAAAATAAATCCATACTGAGGGGGTTTGTAGAATTTATCTTACACTTAAAAGGATCCCTGGCTACCAAAAGTTTGGCAAACCCTGGGTTAATATACACCCTTTCAGGTTCATAAGCTCATAGGCCTGATTAATGACTCGTTTACTCAGTTCAGTTCAATTCAATAAATGTAAATACATTATTGTTTTGTTTCTGCATTTCGTGATGAGGGTTCATAGGGGTCTCTCAGTCCACTGGGACATGCATGAACAGCTCTAGCAGGAGCCAACAAGGGGCATCCTTGCAAGGTACCCAAACCACCTCAGTTGCCTTCTTTCAAGCTTATCACAAAGAGTTAGCCCAGGAACCCTGCGGAAGTATTTCATTTCCCTCACCTGTACTCATGATCTTGTTCTTTTGGTCACTACCTAGAACAACAACTCATGACCACAGGTGAGGACAGGGAGGTAATGGTTGACTTTAGGCTTGCTGGTGTTTGCTGAATTCAAGCAGAAAGTGTGTGAAGTAGTATGGACAGAATGAAGCTTTTGAGACAGTAGTGAAAAACATCTTCGCATTTGACAGCCAGCTCCATACTGATATTTGCTGGACAATAAACATTCATACAGGTGCCCAGATATTTTGAAAAGAACTGAAGAAAATACATGTGGAGAGTTAAGAAAAAAAGACATTTTTCTTCTACATATACTGCTCATAAATGATACATATTAAGATAAAGATTTTAGTGTCCACTAAAATGATCAAAGCCCCAGGTTTCTACTTCTATATAATCCATCAAAAACCTACTTTACTCAATGGAGTAGCCTTCTACTTGTAAAATTAGTTGTGGTTTGGGACTCACATGGTTAGAGCGTTCCAAGTTTAGTGGCTACCATGGGCAAATCACAGTGAATTATTCAAATGAATCTCTTGTTTTTTATTCAAATTAATCTCTTGGGGTTTTTGGTTTTGTTTTGTTTGTTTTTTTTAACACTGAAATGAAGAACCTGAACAATGTATAGATTTCATTCTCTCAGTGCTGCTGCAGGTCCCTATAGATTCAAAACACAATATAGAATGGTCTTTATTGGCACTGATTTGTGTTACATTTAAATTCTATGCAGAATTAAATACAGGAAAAATAATATAACATAAACATACAATACCTAATAAGAAACAAGTACAAGACATTCTCAGTGCACAACATAAAATCCCTGGACAATAAATATAAATAAAAAAGGTGGGAATCAGAAAATTGTCTTCTGGCAATATTGTAATCGGGCAATCGGATTGCGGCATTTACATGACTCGATACTAATTAGAATATTGCCAAATTCGGATTAATATCAGAATATTGATGTGCATATAAACGTAGTCAGTGATTTCAGTTATGCAGCATATGCTTTAAGCAGAAGAATACAATTTAAGAATATCAAGAATGCCACCAGCTATTCAATAACCTCCCCTGGAGTTCACCTGAAATATACAATGTAGTTTTTCCCTTATGAAGAGTTTAACAATTCACTAATGGGGCAAATTCAGGTTAATTAGAGCTGACAAATATTAAAATGTGCAGACAAAATGGTTAATTTTATCCTAGGAGAAAGCTGATTTCAGTAACTTCTGGTGCTCTAACTACCTCTGTTTATTTTCCTCAAGGAAAGCTGGAAACCAGAGTCATCTGGGACAACAAAAAACTCATCCTGCTCAAAAGGATAAGTATTTCATACTTTAAAAAAACACAGGAAAAAAAAAAAAACAATAATTATAGCTATGAGAATTTAGTAAACCACAAGAGCATGAATTGCATGTAATGAGAAATTTGAACTCCCTTGGTATCATGTGTGTGAATTTAGACCCCAGGTGTGAAAATAAGGAGTCACAACCTATCAGAGAACAGAAACGACTTATGTGTGCAGGAGTAACACCCGCTGCTGCGGACAGAAGGAGGAACAGACTGTCCACAAGCAAGTCTGTATGTGAGCTCAGCCTGTTTCAGCTCTGTCAAACTGAGTACAATAAAAAATAAT
The DNA here is from genome assembly GCA_024331685.1 of Stegophilus panzeri. NCBI lineage: Eukaryota > Metazoa > Chordata > Actinopteri > Siluriformes > Trichomycteridae > Stegophilus > Stegophilus panzeri. Next base: position 12,610,636 of record JANDJT010000148.1, read on the forward strand.
ACAAATGTGAAGAAAAAAAAATAGATTGACAGACTAAGAATAATAGTAATTTAAAAAAAAAAAAAACATTTGTAATTGTTTCCTGCAACTAGATACAAATATTTGTGAAGTGATCTTTGCGAACAAGTTGGATCATTGATTACAGTCTTTAAATTGGTTATATGAGGTGAATGTTGTGAGCTGACTCGCAGATCTGAAGGTTCATTTTAGCTGTGATTATAGCATGATCAGATTTTTTTTCAGAAACTTTGTTAAAAAAAATTGATAGCTGATAGTTTCTAAATGAAAAGGTTAATATTGCAGTAATTAACAAACGTATCTGGGAAAAACATGTTGGACTGTAAGTAACCACCTGTTTGTAATGAAGTTAAATAAAAAATATATAGAATTTTTTTTTTTTACTTGTTTACTATAGACTGCTGACCTTTTTGCTTTAACGGGATCATTATGAGTTCACATTTTGCTTCGAAAGTGATTCATTAATCATTCAACATTTTATTCAGTTATACTGTATATAAACATAAACATTCACATACAGAACAGTGCATATTATTTCATTAGTAAAAAAAAAATAGCGTTTTCAAAAGTATTCCTTATTCTTTATGACTAATTTTAGAAATACTTAATTTAAATTTAAAAAAAATTGTTTTAAATAGACAGTTTTTATTTGCTAATAGTCTGAATTGTTGGCTGAATTCACAGCGCAGTAGCTGGTTGAAGGGGACCAAACCTCACAGAAACACCTGACTTGGTTCCATTTGACCAGCCACAGCAAGGTGTGTTGATTCAGGACAAGTGAGGGAATGACAAGAGGACAGATCTGGTATTAGTACTAATGTTCAACTGCCTTTCATCGTCTTTAATGACTCTTGATATTTACCTGTTGAGAGAGAAAGAAATGAAAATTAAAAATTTTCACTGGATTTTCACTGGAGCCACTGGATGCAATCTGAAAACTGTTTGACATTTTTTTTTAATTCTCTGTAAGTCTGACAAGCAGGATTTGTGGTCATGGATAAAGTTGTACATTACTATTATTATTGCAGGCCTTCCTTAATGTTGTATTATTCATAGTGTGACTGAACTACCTTGTGACCAGTGTTTCACTATACTTTCAAATATATCTCAAGTAGATCTCACTGTCTCCGTTTTTATATCTTGAGGTATTATTTATTGTTGGGAACTCTGTGTTTGTGCTGTTTAGCACCTTAATTGTATGAAAGTGCACAAATTACAAAAACATACATGTCAATATAAGAGGACAGCAGAACATGGATTCTGACTACACATAGAGGAAAGGCCTCTTAAGGTTAGAGCTCTGGCAAGACAGAAAGATTAGAACAGGTGCTCATTCTGTCTGCTCAGTGAGACAGCTAGAGCAGACAGCGTTGAGCCCTCAGCACATGCCTTTGGCCAACCAACCACATAAACAACAGTATTAGCACCTCTCCTGCTACCCACTGTCGGGGGCTCGCCTATTAGCCCTGCAACTATTTTTTTTTCACAACGGTGACACAAATTATAGAAATGTTTTAGCTATTTTTATTTATTTATTTATTTATTTTAAACCTTGATGACAAATTCCCCCTGAAACCACACACTTCCTTACATTCCATAACTGGATTATTCATATGGGGATATAAGGAAGCATGTCTTCACAGGGGGGCAACAACTGGATTTTCTTCTCTGCACAGACAAAGTGTCCTGTTATATAGCAATGTGTCAGCCTACAGTAACTTTATGGTAGTTTATAAAATCTATAGTAGTAAAAAAAAAAAAAAAAAAGGAAATGAAAATGGCTATTCGGGTCTATCTAAATATATTGGGTAAGCATCTAGCAGCCATTCATGAAATAACCTCAAATGTACTGTCAATGTAAAATAATAAACTGTCATTGTAAAATGAAATTATACATTACCTGTACTTGATGTCACTGAAGTCCTGCATTGTATATTTATTGTCATCATCAGCAGATTCACTGGTGTTGTTCAGTAAAGTAAGGAGAGGTGTGCTTGATTAAGCAAATGTAGAACAATCCCCTCTTGAGCTTGAATGTTGTCAACCTACAGAACTACTGTAGAATTGGCATCTTTGAAGTGTATCGCTGCCTTTTACTTTTCAGAGGTGTGGAAAAGTGCTACAGGCTACAGTAGATCAAAGGTAAGCAATGACAAGTGTGAGGTTGATGACACTCCTACATCTGCTTCCTCCCAGCACACCTTTTCACATGGATTAGTTCTTTCAAATGTGTGATATCCTGCATTTGTGGGTTTGATAATAAAGCAGGGATACTTTAAGTAATATTGTCCAAATCCAAACCTTACTCAACCATGATGTTGCTGGATCCTCTGAAGCAAAAACGACCTCTTTTTTTTTTTTTTAACAAATAGACTACTACCACTTTCTTAAATAATGAAAAGTCCTGTGATGGATTAATCTAATACGAAAGGCATAGTAATATGTTTATCTTTAAGAGCTAGACTGTTAATTGCTCAATTAGCATTACTTGACCACTTACATACAGAACAACAACAACAAAAAACTTTGTAGCTTTTCTAAAACATTTGAACACCTCTCTCTAAAAGTTTGTCCTAATAATTTAATGATCTTCTCCACACCTCTCTCTCTCTCTCTCTCTCTCTCTCTCTCTCTCTCTCTCTTTCCCTCTCTCTTTGTCCCATCCTCCTCTTAGCCCAGCTTGTGGATTCTGCACAGGCATGTCTTCCTGCTCCCAGCCTTTTCTATTGCTCTGTCTCCCTCACAACCCCCCCACCCCCCGTAAGCCATGGTGGCCTCCCACCTGTTGGTGTCCTTTAGAAGCCAGGGCCTCTCCTGCGCCTGCTGTCCAGCCCAATCAGGACCATGACATGGGAGAGCAAGTCACACCTTTCAGCTGTTCACACTAGGCCTAAGACACCCAACACCCTTCACTCCTCTTTTTATTCTGAATTTCAATGCTTCTGAAAGAAAGAGAAACAACTGTAGGAACATTTTATTGCCAGATAGCGGGTAGGGTTGTGGCTAAAACCAACCTGCTTTCTAGGTACTGTTACTGCGTTCTAGGCTCGGATAAGCTTAGATTCAAGCTTCAGTACACTTTGATTACATGTGTTATTCACTGTGTTCTTTATTTCAATTCATTTACCTACTGAATATGTGTATGAGGATGTCTATAAACCCTTATTTTCTTAAATATATGGGACAATTTTTTTTTTTTTTAATTTTTCATTATAACTGCTTTCACAAATGACAAAATCATTCATTTTGTCAACCATTAATGTTGTTTAACAACAGCACTAAGCAATAAGCAATAATTAAAAAAAAAAAAAGAAAAAAAGTTATTCAATGTATAAAAAAATATTTGATTGGGTTGTCCAATGTCTTGTTTTTTTTTTTCTAAATTAATCTTGTTTTAATTGCACATCTGACTTGATTTATCTCTACAAGAGAAACAGGAGATCACTGGCTCTATTTTCCCCTGCAGCAAGCATGGCAGTATCCTGAAGTCAGCACCTGTGTTCTAAAACGAGCCCGAGCAACAGGAGCCCTGGACCCATTCACAGAAAGCCAGGGCTATAGACGAAGCTTACTCTGAAACCTAATGCCCTGCAGTATTTTAACTGTGTAAAGCCTCCACAAATAGCTACTATCAGCATCCTAGTCTCATTTCTCCTCACAAGTAATACTTACAAAATGAAATGTTTCCATTTTCAGGTTTCATGGCAATCATGACTGCTATTGTAATGGACATACTGTAGTATAGCGCTACAGTATATTCTGCTAGAGAAACATGTGATTGTGCTGCTGGTGATTAAATCAGAAACTGTTCAAAAGGATGAATGTTTTCATCATACATCATTCCACTGTATAAAAAAATTCACATAGCCCAAGCTGTGTAGGAAAATGTGTGGTCTGGGAATTAAAAACAAAATAGGTGACATTTTTTTTCCCTGGGCTCAGAAAAAACAAGACTTCCCAGTGTTGAGGTCAGTTCTAAACTGGTTTTATTTTTAACTCAGGCACACCCCAGCTGAAGTTCAGCTTGCTAATAACTTTGTTCCTCTCTGTCGCATGAATTTGCAAGCCAGCATCCCTTTGTATTTCAGAGGTCATGGCTCTTTAACTCATAACAGCAAAAGCGACATGTGATGTCCCCGGGGATGGCACAGCGTGAAAGCAGATCTGGGCTCAGATGGCATACGTATATGGTTCAGAACCATTTCAGAAACAGAGAACACCTACAACTGACCTCAGTTCAGTACTTACAAATCAGCTGCTGTGACTTCCCAACTGAGCTGAATTGTATAGCTAAACTAATCCCCTAAGCCATTCCTATTCTCAGTGTTGTCTAGGGCCCACACATTCAACAGCTGACCAGTGTTTTTAAAGCAGGTGGATGGATCTTTATTCTACTTAAGAGCATTTCCTCTAATTAAATTCCTTTTACACCAGATCCAGAGCAGTTTATGACTATGACATTTGTGATAGGTCGTGCTGTATATAAGATAACAGGATAAGATATGTCTGGATGCAAAAGAATTTGCATTCACCATGGGTTCTAGATAGCAAAAAGGACAAGTTAGCTTTATGTTTACAATTTATCTAAACAAACAAACCAATTTTTTTTTTTTGAAAATGTCAAGACATTTGGCAACATCAAGAGAATATAGTTTGAAAAAAGGTTTTGCCATGACCTAAATCACCAGACCTGATTTTTCAGAAACATTCCTTTTAGAATTATTTTATCATTATCTTAACATACTGTACATACAAAACATTCGACAATTTTGGTTAGACGTTGGACAAAGTAACAACTGCAAGACCCAACATTGCATATCTTTATCTTTTTTATTTTCATTTTACCCTACAGGGATGTAAATTTTACACTCAACTGTATCTTAAGACAAATTTCCCCCCTCAGTTCACATATTTTCTGGGATATTTTCATCTATGAAACGGCATAAACACAAACAGTAACACATTGACAGCCAACAGCACTGACATATCTGACTTGATAATTACATACAAACAAAAACTGCAAAATGTTATTTCTTTCATAACATCCCTGTTGAAAAAAACTATAGAAACCCTCATAGAATTTGTAATGATTTTAATGATTATAATGGGAATTGTATTGGTTTTAATGGAAACTGTAATGGGCCCTGTGGGTCTCTACTGGTAATTTTGTTTCCTTCTATTGATGGCAAGTTATGTCTAGTGGATACCATTAAGGACCAATAACGGTAATAGTAATAGTTTTAATGGTTAGCTGATGGTTAGCTAATGGTATTTGTAAGGAAACCATTAGAATTTCTGTGATGGTTTCTATTGTTTTTTCCCAGCAGGGATTGTATAATAAATATGAGCTCATAACTGAATAAAGCATCTAACAGAGGGAATAAGATGAACTCTCTCTCTCTCTCTCTCTCTCTCTCTCTATATA
>JANDJT010000148.1:12616178-12629771 GCA_024331685.1 Stegophilus panzeri
TGTTTCAGGTTTGATGACGATCAACCTCAATGGCCCACCAATTTCACTGTACACCCAGAGAAATATGGAAAGTCCTGTACATGGACCAAATAGTCCATAATAAATAATGGTCCATAATGGACCATAATAAAGTTATGCTTGTAGCCCAAATTATCTACACTACAAGAAATTATATCTTGGTGAGGAAACATTATGTTAAATATACAGTTACAGTAGGTGAATATATCTAATAACCATGATTATGAGATTATAATATGACAAATAAAATTATTAAGATTGTTATTAGACTTTCATTTCAAGCTTGAAAGTGTATTGTTATATTGCCAGATTCCTATAATATAAATTTTGCTTATTTCAAGCATTTATTTCTAAAAAAAAACAAAAAAAACCTAAACAAACAAACAAACAAAAAACAACAACAACAAAAGAGGAATTTTCCTGCCAATACAATTTCAAGTTTGAAATAAGGAGAAAATTAAATCAGTTTAATAATCTTAATGGTTTTATTCTTATAATACAAAATTATAATCTTATATTCCTAGAATACTTGCTTTAATCTTATACAAAATATTAAAATATGATGTTATCAATGTGACTATATTCAAGATATTTTCACATATCAGTTTTGCAGTGTAGCATTAAAACATGTAGCATTAAAATGACCTGTTGCTGGCAAAACAGTTAGAGTTAAAGGTGAATTCCATCCTTGGGGATGCCAGTTGCTCAGGCTGAGCTTGAAACAGCTGTCTCAGAGAGCCCCGGCCCACACCAAGAGGGATCAGAATAGAAAAGGTCAAAGGAGACCTGTATTTAGGCTTGTAAAAGTTAAAACAGGTGCCAGTCAGAGCCAACAGATGACAGTTTTATCTCAGATGAAAACATGGACATACATAGAGAGGAAAATGATGACAACAGGGCCTCACAGGGGGAAAAAGATCTTTCAGCTGCAAACATATTTTACATGTTAAAATGGAAACTGCTATTTTTGTTCCTTTATTATAAGTAAGTTTTCCTGGATTAGCAACTAAAACTATATTGGCCCATATCTATTATGGCCCATACATTGATTAGCATGCTACATATCAATGTCCTATAAAATAAAAGTACAATCAGTGGTAGGACACTAAATAGCAAGTGAACAAATGGGAATATGACAGGAAATGCCTTTCTGACCTGACCCACCCTGTCACCTTCAGTTTTACTGAGGCACATGAAACACACAGGGTGTCAAAATAGAGTGTGTGTGGCTTCAACTGGTGTCAGCTATACCCTGTTGTAAATGCAGGACAGACCTCCTGAATAGAGTGTGACACTTGGTGCCTGGGGCATGGATCGTATAATAACAATAGATATATTTTAAAAGGTTTGCCCCATTCTATTTTGTTTATTTGTTAGACTGGTGGACTGGAAATTCACTATGTTTCTATACTTGCTTAAATTGGTATTTTGATTAAGAAAAGTATAGGAATTAACTATGAAGCAGTGTTTTATGTTTAAACAAATATCCACCAGATTTTACCCGACCCACCAAACAGCATGCTGTCTTTCATTTAATAAAATTATCAGCATGAAATAAACAACTTCCAAACTGTCATGACCATGCAACAATTAAATGTCTTGTATGCATATGAACTTTATTCATATGAAACACACAAATACAGCAAAAACACTGTTGACAATCAGGCTCTCAAGCATGCTTTCATTTTGGTAAAATAAATAAATTATGCCACGTTTCCTTGTTTTTCTTCCAGCTACAATCTGGTTTTATAGTTTTATAAGATTTTTAAATGATTATTAATTGGGTGTAAATATATGTTTAATTATGTTACAGTCCCCATGAAGTGCCTTGCGGCGTTATTCAATTTGTTGACGTAATTTCCACTGAAACTGAAAAAAGGAAGTCAGAGCGGGACATATTAAGTGGCTCCTCCACCTTTTTAAATAGCCAATCGCTTAACAACGGCAACTTCGGCATTGACCATTTTAAAGTGTACAAAAGAAAACAACAACAAACACAACAACAATAATAATAATAATAATAATAATATATGTTGTCTATTAGGGGAAACAATTAGGCCTACTGTATTATCTGCCCAGCAGTTACAGTTTAACTCTATTAATGCTAAAATGCTAATGAGACAGGACAGAAATCTATATGGTACTCCATTTAGACTAAAAAGCAGACTACATTTAGTCTAAATTTAATCTTAGACAGTGTTTAATACGTTGTAACTTCGTCCAAAAACGCATACAACAGTAGTATGTCAAGTAATAAGTGTATTTGTTTATGACATACTGTTTAATACATTTAATACTGCACCGTTTGGATCTGGCTACTTCTATACTAACACTACGAATATTACTTTACATCTCATACTAGCGTACTAAATAGTATGCCAAAATAGCACGCCAGACTATTATACTGACATACTATTTAGTAGGGCAGTACGTGAGTACGGATGTGTCGCTCACTTCCCTTTGACCTGAAAGGAGAAATTTGATTGGACCGTTCACCGCTCTTGTTGTTTTACGAAAGAACAAAATGGCGGCGCCCACACAGGCTGCGGGTCTCATGCAGAAGTAGCAAAGGTTGAAAGAAATGAACGAACCATTAGTCGTTTAAAATAAAAAATTAAATAATAATAATAATCCAAGTTAGTTATTCGAAGCCTTTGGGAGATTTAACAGGGTTACTAGACGATGTGAAGTGTTAGCCAGTTTATATCACAACGTTATCAGGGTCGAACCTTTACAACTAGTGGATTAAGGTGACAGGTAAACACGAAGGAGCATTTTATTCCCAACACAGGTTATGATATTAACTCGTCTACGATGCGCGCGGGTGCTGCAGCTCACCCTTGCAATCATAAAACCGGACGCTGTCGCGCATCCTCTAATACTGGAGGTGAGAGGAGGATAGGAATATTGTTGCCGTCTGTGTGCACGTATGTCTAGGACACCCTGGTCCTGAAGTACCCCTGTCCTGCGCATTTTCTGCGCCCAACACACCCGATTGAACTTAATCAGCTAATTATTAGCCAATTCTTGAGTGTGGATGTGTCAGAGAAGGGAAACACACTCAAAAAATTATGTTTGGGGCAGAGGGGTACTCCAGGACCAGGGTTGGGAATCTGTGGTTTAGGAGAAGGGTAGATGAACGTCCAGACAAATATGGATGTTTGTTTACAAAGCGAGTGTTTTTTTTGTGTTGATCCACAATGAGACCAGTTACCTTTCACTGGTACTACAATGACCCTGGATGTGTCAGAGTTTAGCACATGAGATTCAACTCATGAGTTGAATTTGGTGTATTCTTCATCAATCCATCCATCCATCCATTCATCCATTGATCTTCTGTAATCCCTTTATTCTGGTCAAAGTTGTGGTTTATCTGGAGCCTATCCTGGGAACACTGGGAGTGAGGTGGGAATAAATTAGTCCATCACAGGGCACCACACGGGTGTCGTTAAAGATCAATAGGTTATGTGAAATAATCGGTAAAATTATTATTAGGAATAGTAGTAAATAGTAATTTAATACTTTGCATTAGTGAAACATTTGAGTCTTTTACAGGATACTGGTTCTGCTGAGTGATATTTAAACATATAGGGAAGATCTTTGGGTCAAAGATTTTGTGATTGAACAGTCCCTTCACAATTCTCTGTGAAGTTTGTTGAGCCAGTTATGGTATTACAATGCAATACTATAATTGCATTTTTAATGCTTAGTTCATTACCAACCTAATAAAGCCTGTGGCAGCTTTTGTGGTTGGCCATGTGGACCATACATTAGTGATCTGGACCTTCAAAGAGGGTGGCACAGTTGATAGCATTGCCATCTCACAGATCCAGAGTCCCTGGTTCGATACTGAGTTTGGGTTACTGACTGTGTGGATGTTCTTCCCGTGTCTGTGTGGGTTTCCTTTCCTTTCTCACCTGCCAAAAACATGTTGGTTGGGCAGTTGGCAATGTTAAGTTCCTGTCTTCATGCCCAGTGTTCCCAGCATAGACTCCAGATCCACCACGACCCTGACCAGGATAAAGGCGATTACTGAAGATGAATGATGCAGATGTACAATGGTTCAGCTTCAAAGAGATGCAATTATCTTTAGTTCTTTTGGCACCCAGGCTGTGGTGCTTTAATCTGTGTGTGTAGATGCAAATGAAAGTGATTAATTGAAACATTGGGTGAAATCTAACATTTCCCACTTTGTGCTAATTTGAAATGCCCTTGAGTGGAGAAGCCTTCAACATTTTGAGTCATGACTTTGAATTTTGAAAATTTTTAGATGAATGATAGATATTTTCCATATTCTCTCTGCCTTAATATACTTGTTAGATAGACAGATGGATCTGTCTGCCTTTTTATATATCTATAGACAGACAGGAAGACAGACACTTTATTAATCCCATAAAGGGAGTTGGAGAATTATAGCAGCCAACTTCATGATGTGAGACTGGAGTACAATAAAAAGCAGCAAACAGATAGCTAATAAAGACAAAATGCTAAATAATTAGTTCATGACTTACATGCAATGGCTATTTGACCCAATGATAGTTTTAGAAATAACAGTGATATAAAATTTGCATACCTTTAGGGTAAAATACAGAAGGCAATGACATTTTTTACAGCATTAAATGTGATTGCTTCATTCTTGTTCCTTCATTATCAACAGTACCATAAATAGCCAAGTAGTGAATGTTATATAAATGTTACAACATCATTTGAATGTCCACTATTGGCTGAGAGGACTGGCAAAATGTCTTAAAAATTATATATAAAAAAATTATACTTTGATTTTGCCTTGTGTTTTGAAAGCTCCTCTTGCAGCATACACCCACATACATTTTTTTTCAACTGATTATGTACAAGGAACAGTATGTTCCTTTTTTTTCTTCATGTAGCAATACATTTACTAATTAATTTTAAAATGTTGCATTTTTATATTCAAGGCTCTTCATCAGAACATTCTAGAGAATGACTTCATCATTGTTAGAAGGAAAGATCTCATCTGGAGAAGAAGTGATTCAGAGAGGTTTTATGCGGAGCATAAAGGTAAGGAAGACTGTTTCGACTCTTACAGATGTGGATTATATGCATTTCATATTCAAGGCAAAAGAAAAGGATGAAATTGTGTAAGGGTACTGATCTTTATTCCCAACTAATAATTCACTGCAAGAGTGTTCCCTGAATGAGCCAACTGATGCCAGTGTAATAACTTCATCATTTATCTGACAAACAACAAAATATTGCTCTCTTTTTCCAACTTGCATATGTCATTCATAATCCATATATGAGTCATGCATGTGCTGAATCACCAGCCTTAGAAAAGTCTGCTGCTTTACAGTATGCCATTTGAAAGCATGCTAACAGAGTAATAGCCCAGGCTGCCTGCTTGCCTAATTGAAATCCATTTACATTTTGGTTTCCACTGTAGGACGGTTCTTCTACCAGCGACTAGTTGAATTCATGTCAAGGTATGAGTAAGTCATTATGTAATTATCATCTTCCTCACCATCTCTTCACCATCATGTTTCATAAAGCAGCCTGAAGAAAATTGCACATTAGAAATTATAGACTAAAGAAAATGTGGGCAGTGTTGGACACAAAAATTTCATTGTGTGAGAGTGTAACTTAATCAGTGTTCAAGTGTTTGCCTTTGTAAATTCAGTTTTTTCATTCAAATATTAATTGGATCACATATTATAGCATTAATGATATGTTTTTGACATTCAGATTACTGACAAACTGCTGTATTATAAGGTTTTATGGCATTTTGGTAAAAATGATTAGGTTCTGTGGTGTGCTCTGAAACCCAGATATAAACCTGGTTTTATGAGATCTTCTTTGAGGATGAACATATGGTTAACACAACATAGGTGGCCTTGGCCAATCAGAAAACAACAGTCTTGAAGCCTGAGTATGGCAAGCCAGAGGAAAAAGTAACTTTTATCTGTCAGTGTTACCCATACAGTATGCTCCACGAGAGTATTAAAAAGCAAGTTTAATACTGTTCTTGCTGGTTTTGTGCATAAATGTTTTTAGAAAGTCTTCAACATAGAGAAAAGCTAATAATGTGTATATATAAAAATATATAGAAACGCTAACATCAGATAACGTTAGAATTAAATATTACTGACATTCAGTGTACTTAAAGAAATTGAACTGGACTTGTAAGATGTGTTTGTGTGGTTGCACAGAAACATGTATTGTAGGTTCTTATTGTTGTTAAATGTTTTCAACTTAAATTCAAGACAGAATATTTTGATTAGGAACAACGTTTAAAAAAATGTCTTGTAATTCAGATCTTGGAGAATACATTCAGAAAAATAAAACTGAAAAGTATTGAAAAGCATATATGATCATGATGTGGTCCGAATAGCTTTCTCTGCTGAGGTTATTACCATTTATTAGTTATTTAACGAGATTACGAGATTGCTAAATAAGAAACGGGATATATAATAAGTTAGATAGACCCTTATAAATTTGAGCAATCTTAAAGTGCAGGCCTTGTTGAGCTGTATATGCAGATTACTGAACATTAGGTTTTTGCTGGCTAGAATGTCAAATCTTTCATGTCTCATATCTCAAAATGGCTCTTCACCCAGACAGAAGCTTATAATACCAAAATCCTGAAAAATGTCCTGTCAGATAAAGTTATTTAAGCTTCTGAACATGAGGTAAATATTGTTGTCTACACTGGTAGTACTGTTAAGATTCTTAAAGGATGGCTTAGCCTAAAATGATGAGGATTTATCCGGTCAGTTGTTACCATGGCAGCCAGTCATCAGGCAGCTTTACTGCCTGTGAAAATAAAAGATGAAACGTGAGCACGCCACTTGAAGTTTGCAGTTTGCTGGATCTGCTTTTTGGATTCCCACAAAATAAGCAGCTCTTTATTTCAATATTCCTGATGTTTATATCAGACATGTGCATGAATAATGTTCTAGTCCTTCAGAGACAAATACACAGAAACACAAAGCAATGTGTTTATATTTCCCTTTACAGCTCAAGAGGGTTACTTTTAAAACAAACAAAAAAAAGCAGAATTAATCTATGCTAGTCATGAACAACATTCTAGTCCTTTAGAGATAATGTTCATGTCATCTCTATCTTATTTTACACAAAAGGGTTACCAACTGAGAATGGTGAAAGTTGTCAATGTATGTTTCATTTATTACTGAATGCAAGAGAGCAAAATTGGCTGTCCTATGGGTAGGAGGGATGGTATACTCTCTCTACCCTGTCAGTCACAACAACACTAGCCAATCATGGGCTTATGGCATGAGCTCATGTATGTGGAAGATGGCAGATAGCACTTTCCTCTGAGTGTGATGCAGCATGAGGAGCAGTTAAAAGATGCAGCTGGCTGGCTTCACATGTCTCGGAGGAAGCACATGTTAGCCCTTCCTGATTGGTAGCTGTTGTTTGATAGGGGAGAGACCCGGCTGGTGGGTGGGAATTGACCAAGATCAAATTTGGGAGAAACTGGGTGAAAAATCCCAAAACTAAACATCTCCTTATAGAGACCTTTACCAAATCAATGATTATACATTTTCTTTTTTTTTTTTTTGGTTATTATTAGACTTAAATTATGTGAAGCATTTGCCCTGTGAATCAGCTATTACTATAGAAGTGATAATATATTAGAACAAGTGCATTAATGTAAACCTGTGATTAGAATTACAGCTGGCACGACTGTCAAAGCTGCTGTTATACTAAATTAATCAACATCTGAGCGATCGGATTCGAGAATTGTGTGCTGTGGCATAAACTGAAATAGTTATACTGTTGACTTTATACAATACCAGTATAAATTATGTTCTACTTGAAGGGATCTAGCAGTTAAGATAGGATGTTCATTGTTTCCACTTCAGTGGTCCAATGAGAGCTTACATCCTAGCGAAAGAGGATGCTGTTACTCACTGGCGGGAGTTGATGGGTCCCACTAAAGTGTATCGGGCGCGGTACACATCACCCAGGAGCATTCGAGCACTATATGGGCTCACTGACACCAGGAACACAACTCACGGCTCAGGTACTTGCTGACATGATCATGCAGAATGTGATGTGTACATCCTGAAATGTTCAGAATTCAATTACAACATGGAGCATCAAAGGCAACTAATATCCACACAGTGTACAAGTGCCAGCTTGGGAAATACATTATGATACGGTTCCTTGCGAATCAAAATTTTGTGTATGTTAAGATTCTCGGTGGGTCACCAGTATTATCATCATTTCACATTATATCACATCTTTTCATTCATAATGTTTTAACTAAGTGAGGAGGAAGCAAACAAATCCATAGAAACACCAGGCAATATGTTTACAGTCCCCTTTACAGTTAAACAGTGTTACTTTTTAAAGCAATACAAATCATAATTAGTCAGTTACAAGGATTTTTAGTATTTTTTTGCAAATTCTTAAAAACCAAAAATTTATTAAGTTATTGATTACAGGCTTCGTACAAGGTGCTTGAAGTACGTGAATTTGGCTTTTTGAAATTGAAGTACTGGAAAACCTTGAAAATAGTGGTGCTTACAAAGTGCTTGAATTATAAAACGTCAATAAATAGGAAATTGCTAAATAACTTAAGTGTTTATTTTAGATAGAACACATATACAAACCTTTCACTCAAAATATGACACTCTGCTGCAACCTCTGATCTCTCTCTTCAGCAAGGTGTTTCAGTCTGCAGACCCTCCGCACGCAGAATGTTTTTTGTTTTTTGCACCATTCTGTATAAACTCTGTTGTGTGTGAACCAGCTAATCTGGCACCAACAATCACGCCACGGTTAAAGTCACAGAGATCACACTTTTTCCCACATTCTGATGTTTGATGTAAAAATTACCTAAAGCTCTTGACCATCTGAATAATGACTGATGTGTACAAAATTTCCTTAATTATCATGTGTGGTCACTCTAAAATGACCTGAATCAATATGAGAGTTAGCTAACAATATAAAGGCTTTTCTGCCTCAACTGCAGATGAATGGTCAGAACAGGCTGTTGTGGGAGTAATCTATTCTCCTGCTGTTCCTAACCAACTACAAATCAATTTCTTCATGCAATCTTTTTTTTTTTCCCTCTATTCAGTTACCAATTTCTCACAATTGCACAAATCTAATAGACTGAGTGAAGCCATATACACAGTCAGCACACATCCATTTGTAAACAAACTGTGTTATGTTCATGGAAGTGCATTTTATGGTGGGTGTGTACCAGTGGATATGTAGTTACTGAATGCGTATGTGTTCTGTTGCCTGCGAATGCTGCGGTCAGTCTCAGTTCTTCTGCTTGTCTCTGTGCTTTTACTGAAGCTAATTAAATTTTTTGTGTGCTCTCACAGATTCATCAAAGTCTGCTGAAAGAGAGATTGCTTTCTTCTTTCCAGAGTTCAGTGTTCAGCACTGGCTAGAGATGGAGGAGCCATGTTTTAGGGCGGGGCACGTTGAATACGACGAGCAGAGACAAATTCATACTGCACTAAAACACATCTAACCATTCTACTGCCTTACCCAGAATCAGCTCTACTGTATATAAAGACCTGAGAGCACTGCTCATGCTGAATATTATGCCATTTTCTTGTATTTAACCATCAGTTGCTGACAGGGTGCTGTGTTACCTTCTTTGATTTATGATTTATAGAATCTTTATTATTTTCAAATATTTGTGTGTCTTTTGTCTTTGCAAATGATTGTGTTGCATCACGTGCACTTTGAATTGCTACTTTTATTATTGAATACACTCATCAAAGCAGTTGAAAAATCCTGTTAATGTTTTAAACACAGCTTTGGATTTTGCTCATACATTTAGAGCATACATTTGATAGTTTCCATCACATCAACAAATAAAAAAGCCTTAATGATGGAAGCAGTAGATGGGAACATCATTGTTTTATCATGGTGTTATACAGTCATGTGAAAAAAATAAGTACACCCCATGGAAATTGTTGGCTTTTTTTTTTTTTTTTTTTACATATTTGGACAAGCAAACATTTGATAATTTTTGAAACAGCGCCTATTAATAAAGTTGATATACTTGAACAAACCACAAGGAAAAATATATTTTTCAATCATTTATTCAACAGAAATATCATCAGATGTGATATTCTTCTGTGGAAAAAGTAAGTACACCCTTGGCCTCAGAAACTAGTATTGCCCCCTTTAGCAGAAATAATGTCTTGTAGGAATTTTGCATAATTGTCCACCAGGCTTGCTGGAATTTTTGACCACTGTTCCATGCAATATTCTTTCATTTGCAAGATGTTTGAGGGTTTTCTTGCATGTACTGAATGTTTCAAATCCCCCCACAATATTTCAATGGGATTCAAATCTTGGGCTTTGATTAGGCCATTCCATAACCCTCCATTTCTTCTTTTTGAGCCATTCCTTGATGGATTCACTAGTGTGCTTAGGATCATTATCCTGTTGAAAGAATTTGTGAATTCATAGTTGAATTAATTAATGCAAGTTGTCCAGTCCCTGAGGCAGCAAAGCAACCCCAAACCATAACATAACATTTTCACCACTGTGCTTCACAGTTGGTATGAGGTGCTTCCCCTGAAAAGGTTTGGTCTGCACCAAACATGTCTGCTGTTACTGTGGCCAAACACCTCTATCTTTGATTCATCTGTCCTGAGCACATTAATCCAAAAAGCCTTGTCCTTGCCTATTTGCTCATTGGCAAACTGTTGTCTAGCAAAGGCTTTTTCCTGGCACGCAATCCCATGCAGGTCAAAATTGTGCAATCTCTTTCTGATTGTAGAAGCATGCACTTTGACACCAACAGTTGCAAGATTTACTAGCAGATCCTGTGATGAAATTTTGGGGTTCTTGAAGACTTCTTTTTGCATGAGACTGTCTGCTCTTGGGCTGAATTTGCTGGGACAGCCAGTCCTGGATAAATTGACAGTCATTGGAAATCTACGCCATTTGTAGATGATTTTCCTATTTTCCTATAGTGGAATGATGTATTTCAAATCATTTGGAGATCTTTTTAAATCCCTTGCCAGACTCATAGGCATCCACAACCTTTTTTCTGAAGGCCTTACAGAACTCTTTAGATTTTGGCATGATGACTCCACACACCTCAATAGCAAAGGGAACAACAGACACTAAATGTGAGAGTTTGAAATAACTCCTGCACTCGCTAAGCAGATTCTAATCACTGGCACCAAAAAAAAACCCTAAACACCTGATTCTAATTTTATGGATTTGAAGGTGTGATAAAATGTTACTTACTTTTTCCATGTGACTAATCTGTTTTTTTTTTTTTTTTTTTTTTTTTGTTAATTTAAATTGTGAAAATTATTGTTTGCTTGTCCAAGTATGCAAAAAACAAAAAAAATCAATGTCCATGTTGTGTACTTATTTTTCACATGACTATAGCTTAGCATGTTCTGACACTCCATGTCAAACCAAAGGCAATTAACTTATTATTTTGGGTATTACATTCATTCATTTAGTCATTCATCTTCAGTAACAGCTTTATCCCAGTCAGGATCATGGTGGATCCAGAGCTAATCCTGGTAACACTTGGTGCATGGTGGAAACCAGGAAATGCAGGGCACACCCTTGTAAAAACGGTGTAAACATGAGAAACTTTGCCCAGGTTCAGGATTGAACCATAGAGCTGTGAGGCAGCAATGATACCCACTGCGCCACTGTGCTGCCTAGTTATTATATTAATTTGTTAAATGCTCCCCAATAAAATCCCATTTATCAAAATAGTAAAAGTGAATTAGTCATCCAACCTTCAAAAAGGCACTCTTGATTAACAGGAAAAATACATACAATTAGTGTGCTGCCCACATAAAACAGATGTAACCATGTGTTTTTGTTTATACTTTTATATAAATAGCTTAAGAGGCCTTCTGGTGTTTACTTTTATTGTCATAAATCTACCCTGTTTTTTTTTTCTTCTTCAAATAACTCTGTTGCCCCATTATAATAATGACACGGCAATGGAGAATGATAAATTAAAGCGAGCATTTGGCATAAATAAACAAAATGTGACTTTCACACAAAACTACATAGTCTAATAAAGCCTGTTTGATTGAGACCACATTTACAGACCTGTGCTTCTGTCAAAAATCAGACCTCCCTTTAGATTCCATGCTGCCTTCTGTTCATAACAGATTTGACAAGACTGACGATCCATAAGTCTCCTTATGTCAGTCTCACTTCAAAAGAGAGTCTGCTTCTGCTTCCTTCAAACAATCCTGAGGTTTCATGACCTCAAAAGTAGTGTGGGATTTTTCTTTGATCTTTCCACTCTTGTCCACTTGACGAATGCTCTGAGTTACAGTGATGGTTACCTGCTTAGTGGACATCCTGTTGTCTTGCCACTTGGTTTACCAGAATGCAAAAAAGACAAACAATGGAATGTGATTACAGATTGCAAAATGATTGTACAATACACTTTTGTGATAATGTAATTTGCACATCTGCTCATTATGTTCTATTCTACTCGGTCGATGTAATGTGAAACTGATAAACCACAATTGCGACATAAGATGTGTTGGACACAGGATACCACAAAGAAGTATTAGGATAGATGTCTTCTGGGGATACCCTGATTATATTAACATCAGGCCTGGAATAATAACATCTGCAATACATTTTTGTTATAATTGTAAACTCAATGCCTTGCTATTGATATATTTTAAGATCTGAGGACATCTATGTCCAACCAAATCTCAGTGTTTTGGCTAATAAATAAAGGAAATATTCTTGCTCTTTCTTCCTGCTCCAGTAAATTGGATCAAGTATGGACTTTATTTTGAATTACTCTAGCAAATATGTATATAGCAGCTTGACAGTCTAATGGCACACTGTGTATTTATAAAGAAACAATTCTGAAGATAACACCTGATTTCTAATAGGGCTATTGTTGAATGTAAAGTTCAAACTTACAATCTCTTCAGTACAAACAACACTTCTTCTCTGCACTGTGGTGCCTGGTGAGGAGGGCATCCCTTCCTGTTCTTGAGAGGCCAGTATAGCATGAGGACCACTACCTTTCACATCATTATGAGTAGGCTCAGACATGGCAGAACACACCTTCAGGTATGCCTGAGCAGGAGCTGGCAGGCCATCGTCAAATATATCTGTCAGTGCAAATAGAGAGGAACCAAAAATATTAGTGAACCCAGTGACTCATACCTTTAGCAATCATTAGAGCCAGAATCTATCCAAAGGTTTTGGGTAGGTTGAGTTTTAAGCGTTACAGTGCCCTCCAATAATATTTACCAGCCTTGGTAAATATAAGCAATGAACGCTGTGAAAAATGTTCTTTATTGTTTAACCTTCTGATAGTTTGTTCAAAACATTCACGAAAATACTCTGCTCTCATGGATATCAAACAGTTGCAAACACAATACAGGTTTATTAAAAAATATATCTTTGTTAATGAATTCATATGATAAAAATATATTTAAAATATATTTTCATTGATATTTAATTTTTTTTCAGTACACCTGAGTGAATAGAAACAGGAAATTGTTCAACCATGACTTCCTGTTTCACAGGGGTATAAATATGAGGTAACACGTAGGCCAAATTCCCTTAGTCATTCATAACAATGGG
>JANDJT010000148.1:12650361-12667933 GCA_024331685.1 Stegophilus panzeri
ATATATAATTTTATTTTACAACAAATTAGGTTTACATTTGGATATTTTTTTTACCTGTACACCACATGTATAAAACTCCAGTTATTGCCTGCTGCCTTGTTCCATATGACCTGCATATGTATATACACACACACACACACACACACACACACACACAGCAATTTACAGCAGACCTGTAGCGTAGCATAGTGACCGCCCACACTGCATATGTGCCACTGTACATTGTGCATGGGCTCAAATCTCACTTGGCTGAAACACTGGTTTACAACCAGTGTCTATTGGCTAAATTTCTAAAGATAATTCAGAAATGTGTCTGGGGTTGGTCTTTAGTATGATTGACTGACTGAAAAGTATCACCCAGTGTAGAGACCTATAAATATGTTGAACAAAGAAACACTGATGGACTGTGAAGACAAGAGAAATGGAAGGCAAGGACATGGATATTCTTAGCAAACAAGAAAGGCCTACAATTCTGTGTGAGTTCATCTTAAATCTCTTTCTTACTGTAATATATTTTCAATATTGGAAAACACATGTAAGGCCTAAATACGTAAGGGGTTGCACAACTATGAATTTTTTTTACTAGTTGACCAGGAGGCCTAATTCAAATAAGTAGTGGACTACTTGAGAAATCTTTTCCATTATTAAGGCAAAAACTGATTAGTGCACTACATTTCATACAAAGTAAAGAAAAGAAAAATATATATATACTTTCCCAAAGTAGCTGTCATATCACAGCAAACCAGTGACTACATTTCCCATCCTGCACTGTGGCCTACAAACATGGCTGCCATCGACCGCAATTCCCAGAACACTCACTTTCATTCTAATCATGCACACTTGCATCCAATCTCACACACACATAAAGGAGACTGTTTGAACACTTAGTTTTGCGAAGTATGTGCGCAGTTGCCTTGTCTCTGTCGGTTCCAACCTTTGATACTGTGTTTGTTTATTCTGGTTTTGACCTTGTTCACGTTTACGACCTTGTCTCTTTACCTTGCATAGTTTGGACTGTTTGCCTGATCGCCTGACCTCTGCTTGTCTTTGTTTATTGACTTCTGCCTGTTCCCTTGGACTGTTGTATTAAACTACCTAACCTGCACTTGCTTCCATCTCAGCCTCCATTACGTGACAGTAGCATTATACAATGTGCAGTTGAAGGTAGAATTTGTAGTCTGTAATCTAGTCTGAAATATTTTCCCCATCTACCTGTATTTCTTTACTGTCTGCCACTGTTTTCTATTTATTTATTTATTTATTTATTCATTTTTGCGCCACCTCAATTACCCAACATCCCCACAGCAAGGAGTTGTTAATTTACTAGTCAAAATAACCCCAATAAACAGTATATTTAAAAAAAACAACTTAAATCAGTACAGCAAATGTTATCATACACAGTAAAAGTAACGCATATGAGAGGTTTAAAAAAAATATATCAATTTCCCTTTAAATAACTATGACCAATATTAATATTTTATAAGAATGTTATGCCGAAATGCTACTAAAGATGAAACACTAACTATAACATTTCTCAATCCAAACATTCAGCCATTATGAAGTTAAAGGCCAGAGGAGCATCTGATGAGCTTTGGCCAGTGACTCTTGTCCAAGTCCCGTTATGACAATCAGTTTAATCTAATTATAACTCACTTAGGCCCAGCAAGCTTCATTATGTCTCAGTCACCTTGGCCAAAGCCATGTGGATAATGGAACCGTGCTGTATATTCACACTCGATCTAGTTTGAACATGCCATTTAGTTGCTGCTTAGGAGATAATGCCATAGAAATGTCATTACCTGAGAGGTTTTGAGGGGTTTTCAGTAATTATGGCTCATCTGTCACATGTAAGAATGGTAAAATCTTTAAAGTTAAAAAAAGAACATGTCAAAATAATTCATAACTGAATGTTTCATACATTATGCAAAATCAGTAATTTAAAAATGAAAGGACAATTATTAGGTTTGCCTGTCTTATATTGTATAAAAGAGAAAGCGGAAGGGGAAAAATGAGTAAACAATAGTGGAAAACATTCACACTTCCAACATGCATTTGGTTCATATAGTAATATTAGTTCTTATTTGGAAGGTTCATACCCAGTCACTTTCTGTTATACCAGAATCACCAAAAAGGTGATGCTTGCACAGCACTGGATTACGTTTAAAGTGCAAAATTGCATGCTTTCCTTAATATCAAGGAGAGGACTATTTTTCTGGTGATTAATCACCTGAG
This sequence comes from Stegophilus panzeri, assembly GCA_024331685.1. Classification (NCBI taxonomy): domain Eukaryota; kingdom Metazoa; phylum Chordata; class Actinopteri; order Siluriformes; family Trichomycteridae; genus Stegophilus; species Stegophilus panzeri. The sequence continues at coordinate 12,652,594 of JANDJT010000148.1, forward strand.
GCAAGTTAATTTTCTGCCTCATGAGCATTAAGTCTAAATAGCAGTCAACATAGAAGTAGAAGGGGTTTTGTATCTCATGGTTTAAAATTAAACACTTATAATTCAAAGGCAATTGATTTCTGTTTACTGAAGCTGCACATAATAAATCAATTAGCACGAGAGTAGCACATCTGTGAACAGTGGAACAGGAATGACATCACAGTGACATTGAGCTTGTCCTTTTAACTTTATTGTGAGTACATACACTACATATTGAACAGGGGTGGAAAATGTTACTTAAGTGAAATTATGCAGTAGATTATATGTCGAAATCTTAGTTAAAATTGTACATATCCAAACAAAAATGTACTGAAAAGAAAGTAAAAAAGTTGCTACTTTTAAATAACTCTTATTAAAATTTTTTAATGAAATTATGTCAATTTAAAAAAAATGTTTTATTCATTATCTAAAATGGTTAGAAGATGTTTTTCACTATAAAGCAACTACTGTATTTTGCCTGAAAACACCATACAATCTCTGGTCATATAAAGTGGTGCTTGAAAGTTTGTGTTTAGAAGTTTAGAATTTTCTACAGTTCTGCATAAATATGAACTAAAACATCATCAGATTTTCACACAAGTCCTAAAAGTAGATAAAGAGAACTCAGTTAAACAAATGAGACAAAAATATTATACTTGGTCATTTATTTATTGAGGAAAATGATCCAAATTCCTCACTTCTCTGTGAGTGGAAAAAGTATATAAACCTTTGCTTTCAGTATCTGGTGTGACCCTCTTGTGCAGCAGTAACTGAAATTAAACATTTCTGTAACTGTTGATCAGTCCTGCACATCGGCTTTGAGGAATTTTAGCCCGTTCCTCAGTACAGAACAACTTCAACTCTGGGATGTTGGTGGGTTTCCTCACATGAACTGCTTGCTTCAGGTCCTTCCACAACATTTCTGTTGGATTAAGCTCAGGACTTTGACTTGGCCATTCCAAAACATTAACTTCTTTAACTACATTTTATTCTTCTTTAACCATTCTTTGGTAGAATGACTCGTGTGTTTAGGATCGTTGTCTTGCTGCATGACCCACTTTCTCTTGAGATTCAGTTTATGGACGGATGTCCTGACGTTTTCCTTTAGAAATTGATGGCAAGCCATCCTGGCCCAGATGAAGCAAAACAGGCCCAAATCATGATACTACCACCAACATGTTTCACATATAAGGATAAGGTTCTTATGCTGGAATGCAGTGTTTCTTTTCTCCAAATGTAATCCTTCTCATTTAAACCAAAAATTCTACTGGTCTTATCCATTCACAAAACATTTTTTCCAATAGCCTTCTGGCTTTTCCACATGACTGTTAGCAAACTGTAGATGGGCAATGTTCTTTTTGGAGAGCAGTGGATTTCTCCTTGCAACCCTGCCATGCACACCATTGTTGTTCAGAGTTCTCCTGATGGTGGATTCATGAACATTAACATTAGCCAATGTGAGAGAGAATTTTAGTTGCTTAGAAGTTACCCTGAGTGCCTTTGTGACCTTGTGGACTATTACACATCTTGCTCTTGGAGTGATCTCTGTTGGTCAACCACTTCTGGGGAGGGTAACAATGGGCTTAAATTTTCTCCATTTGTATATAATCTGTCTGACTGTGGATTGGTGGAGTCCAAACTCTTTAGAGATGGTTTTGTAACCTTTTCCAGCCTGATGAACAACAACTCTTTTTGATTGAACTCCTTTGTTCATGCCATGATACACTTCCACAAACATGTGTTGTGAAAATCAGACTCTGATAGATCCCTGTTCTTTAAATAAAACAAGGTGCTCATTCACACTTGATTGTCATCCCACTGATTGAAATCACCTGACTCTAATTTCATCTTGTCATGGATATGCTGGAACTCAGGACTACATTTCCCAGCAGACACTGCACCCCACTGCATCACTGTCACATGACTACCTGCACCTGATTCACATTGATGTTAACTAGCACTTGTATATATAGTCACACTTTGCACTGCACTGTTGTCTAGCTTTTGTCTTGGGTCACTCTAGTTATGATATTTTGTCCATGTACCTTTTTGCCTTGCTACCATCGTTCATGTCTTTTGTATTTCCACTCTAAATATTTTGTATTATTTGTGTTTGCATTAAACTTCAATCTGCACTTGCATCTGCCTCACCCTGCATTATATGACATCTTCAAATTAACTGCTAATACTAGAGGTTCACATACTTTAGCCACTCACAGATATGTAATATTGGATCATTTTCCTCAGTAAATAAATATTTTTCTCTCATTTGTTTAAGTGGGTTCAAGTTGTCTACTTTAAGGACTTGTGTGAAAATATGATTGTTTTAGGTGATATTTTTGCAGATATAGAAAATTCTAAAGGGTTCACAAACTTTCAAGCATCACTGTACATTATAACTACATTAGCATGAGAATATCATTCACATGGTGTCAGCGCTCTTTTTTTTATCATAAAGACATTCAATAAGTGCGTTTGAATGTGAATTTTCTATATTCTCATATCTTAATTTTGGACATACAGTGCTGTAAAAAAGTATTTGCCCCATCCTGATTTCTTCTGTTTTTGTGTATATCTCATACTAAATAGTTTTAGTTGTTCAACTGAAATACAACATAAAACAAAGACAACCTGAGTAAACACACTATACAGTTTTGATGTTTTTATTGAAGCAGAAAAGTTATCCAACACTTATCACCAATGTGAATAACTGCACCCTTAAAATTAAAATCTGTTTGTGCCAACTTTAGCAGCAATAACTGCAACCAAACACTTCTGATAACTGGAGATCAATCTTTCACTTACTTCTAGGACTTACTCCTATGCTTGGGATTATTGTCTTGCTGCATAATCCAGTTGCGCTTGAGTTTCAACTTATGGCCTGAAGACTAGACATTCTCCTTTAGGATTTTCTGGTAGAGAGCAGAATTCATGTTTCCCCCTATTACTGCAAGTTGCCCAGGCTCTGAAGCAGCAAAGCATCCCCACACCATCACACTGCCACCACCATGCTTGACCATAGGTATGATGTTCTTTTTGTGGAATTCTGTGTTTGGTTTACGCCAGATGTAATGGGACCCCTGTCTTCCAAACAGTTCCACTTTCGATTCATCAATCCACAGAACATTCTCCCAAAATGTTTGAGGATCATCAAGGTGTATTTTGGCAAGTAGCAGTGGTTTTCACCTTGCTATTTTTGCCCAGTGTCTTTCTGATAGTGGAGTCATGAACAGTGACCTTTATTAATGCAAGAGAGGCCTGTAGGTCCTTTGATGTTGTCCTTAGCTTTTGTGACTTCCTGTATGAGTAGTTGCTGTGCTCTTGGAGGAATTCTGGAAGGTCGGTCACTTCTGGGAAGGTTCACTACAGTGCCAAGTTTTTCCATTTGGAGATAATGGCTCTCACTGTGGTCCTTTGGAGTTCCAGTGCCTTTGAAGTAGCTTTGTAACCCTTCCCAGATTAGTGTATTTCACCCACCTTCCTCCTCATCATTTCTGGAATTTCTTTCAATTTTGGTATAGTGTGTTACTGGGTAAGACCTTTTAACCAACTTCAGAGTGTTGATTTGATTGAAAAGAGCTGGCAGCAATCAGGCCTGGTTGTGTCTAGTCCAGCTGAACCCCATTATGAATGCAGTTTCATAGACTGGGGGACTTAATAACTATGGGGGCAAATACATTTTCACACAAGCCCAGTTGGTATTGGATAACTTTTTTTCTTAAACAAATGACATTATCATTTAAAAACTGTATTTTGTGTTTACTCAGGTTGCCTTTGTTTTATCCTAGATTTTGTTTTAATTTCTGAAATAATTTAGTATGAGATGTACACAAAAACAGAGGCAATCAGGATACTTTTTCACAGCGCTGTACAGTAAGTAGATAGTGTGGTTGCAAAATCCATGCAGGTCTTTGTGCTTTTTTGTAATAACCATAACGCTGCACATCTTTTGCCCTTTACCTTTCGTGAATATTAATGACACTAAAACACCAATCCATACTTATATTATTTTCTTATTGATTAATCTAATGCTCTCTTATTGGGCTAACTGTGAAAACACAAAATTCAGCTGCTCACACACACCAAGTCATCTGCAGATCACTCCCATGCTTCATCACCTACATTGATTACCTCTCTTCTCATATTAACTACAACTTCTCTTTAATCAACTTCAAAGTCTTTCACGGTTTCACATCTGTTCCCCCCCTTCCTTCCCTTCCCTCCCTTCCCTCCCTTCCCTTCCCTTCTCCTCTTTCTTAGTTTTGTTCTTGCACTGTTGGGTTGTTTGGCAGCAAATTACTTGTGGTACCACATACAACGCCCTTTTCCTTTCTAAAGAAGCCTTAGCAATCATGGGCAGCAGCTGGGTCAAACAATACCAATGAGATGGAGTGGAGCAGTTAATGCTGAAAACCCAGCAGCAGCTGAACCTTCATTCTTTATTTAACTAAAGCCGGGTTCACACTGTAGGATTTTGGCCACGATTTGGTCGTCTGAGACAAATTTTGAGAATCCTAAAAGATTCCTATAATCCTAGGCCAAAATCTGTAGCCTTTGATCGCTAGTTTGACGTGTTCCCCGACAGCAGATTAACGGCCGTTGCGATCAAATTTTTCCTCCGATTAAATTCTGGCAGTGTCAGAAGATTTGAGGCACAGTCCTGAAGTGTGGCTCCTCCTACTCCGTATGAGTCTACTTGTGTGCGTCCGTTTTTCGCGTCTTGACTGTCGTAGAGTCCGACATTAATGACAACTGAGACCCTACGGTGTGACATGGTTTACAGCGGGGATCGTGTTCGTACAGTCTGACAAGCAACAGTCGCAAACGACTATTAAAAATCGCACAGTGTGCACCCGGCTTAACCAGTTACAACTTAATCTCCTTAACAGAATGAAGCTTTGACGCTGTGAAGTTAATTTGTTGTTGGTCTTCAGGAAAATATTCCTCAGTAAATAGTCTTCATAGGTAATATTTAAGAGTTTAATACTCTTGAATTAATACATTTACAATTTACAAGCTGTTTAAATTCTAATTAACATGACAATAATTAAGAACTAGACCACATTATAATATTTGCAGTGTTGGTTGCAATGTTTAATTCTTTTTTTCTCTTCTTCTTCTTCCTCTTCTTATTGCTATTGTTGATCTTCAGGGTTTCCTGAAAGAAAAATGCAGAGTGGCTTTAGTCTACACAGCATGTTTGTGCCTTTCACAACTACATATTGTGGCCACATAATCCAAATATGAATCTAATACAACCTACTGCTGTATATCACAGATTATAAACACATGTTTAGTTTTCATTAAAGATCCTCACCGGCTTGTGACTGGCTTCCTTTGCCTTCAAGTGTAAAGTAAACATGTTTATAAAATGTTTTACATGAGTTTCTTAGTATTTGCTCTGTCCCCTTTTTGTTTTAATGAGAGTGTACACTCGAGCTGACATGGACTCTACATGTTTGTGCAAAATCTTATGATCCATTTTCGATCAAATCCATCAGAGTTTCCTCCGAACACATGCTTTAATTGAAGAGATTAGACATGAGGAAAAACTGACCTTTTGTACAAATTCAAGATAATCTGATAAGATAAATATTCTAGATATTTATATTTACTGTCTTTGTTTTAAATATTTCCAAATTCTATTGTTTTCTATTATAATTCTATTTCCAAATTGTTTAGTTCAAATTGTAAATGACAAAAACAAACAAACAAACAAACAAACAGATTTTCAGTGTGGTCTCAGACTATTGGACCCCACTGTAGATGTGTGGTCCATTTACTATTACCACATGATCACCATGAAATTTACATTAAAACAATAAAACTTACATTAAAAAGGTTAAATATGATCAAATATTCTCATGGCATTAAATACACATTATCAGTTTGAATTCACTTACATTTCCTCTGCTCCACGTTCCTAACTGCATTGTTCTGCAACTGAGAATGCGAACACTTCCTGGCCATCACTGCACTCCTACCATCTACCTTACCTTACATTATTAAAAATTCATGAATAATTAAGCTGAATTAAGCTGAAGAGCAGATTAGTGTCTATCTGTAATAATTCAATTCAACTAAAATACAATACAATTGCTCTTACAGTAGTAACTCTTGCCTGAGATCAGATCAGAGCAATCACAATAACAGCTCAGAGTAAGCCTGACCTTTTCTCATCCTCTCTTACCAGCCAACACAGCTTGCAAGTAGTGTAAGTGAAAACAGCCTGTGAATGAGGCCATGATAGCCATCAGCACTGCAGAAAATATACAAACCCATTACTGAAACCTGGCAGGAGTCTGATGAACACAAACATGTTTGTTATGTTCTGCACATACACTATGCGTCATTCTTTAACAATACTGCACAGTTCTACAGGCCTATACCTTGGTTGCAGTGCAATAGACAGCTAGGAGAGGGAATTACAGAAATCACGTCACCTTCCCAGGAGTTATCATAAATCAGACAAATTGCTTGGTGGTAAATAACAGGAATCATGCTTACATAATTTATTTTTCCAATAATATACTGATGGAAAAATGTAATAAACAGAACTCACTTAAGGGCTTCTATAAAATACCATATGCACACAGAAAAAGGGGCCACCAAAAAGCTTACTCATAATAATGATTTGCTGGCATGTGAGTAGCTTGAACTGGCTGTGCAGAGCTCTGGGCTTGGGTCCAGTGTGAGAGATGACATAATAGTCACAAGACATAAGATTGAACGTTTCTAAATTGCAAAAAAAAACAAACCAACAAAAATGGTGAATATAGAGCACTGTTCATTGAGCTAAGATTCCTTATTTGTTTCAAGGATGCTATGATGTAATATTCACACAACATTGTTATTAGTCCAACCACCTCACTATATTGACAAATTCAAAAATGTATGATTCAGAACAGCATGAAATTCAAACAGTTAGACACTCTGTCAAAATATAATAGGCAAATCACAGCTAGTGCTGTTTTCCTGGAAAATATCTGACACCATCTTGAACGTGCAATTAGAGTTTGTAATTATAATCATATCATGAGAGATAAAAACATCCATTGTGACTCATTCACAACTGTCAATCAACAACTTCATTAAAGCCACGCATTTAAATCAACCGAGATTTCACTTGGCTGAATTTGAGAAAATCTATGAATTATTCAGACATGGAGAGGTGAAGAAATATTGGCATAGTTCAATTACATAGCAGCTCAAGGGTCTAAAATATGAGACACTTTCCAAGAAAACAAACCTCTCCAGCATTCATGTTGATGCTCGATGACTGCATGTTTCAGTTTTTGTGAGTAAGGTTTATTATTTGTCCTAAATGATGGTATGTACATGAAGTTCTAGTTTTGGAAGCTATATGTATTTCGGATGGATTTACAGCTTAGTGTATATTACTGCATCACTTCACCTGAAGAAAAGATTCATTTCGGTGCCTTTGTTTGTGTTTGTGTGTGATTGATGTCTCTTTTGAGGAAGCTTGGTTCTTGATGTCTTAAGGTTTTGTATCACTGAACGTTGCCTTGTGTGTAACACTTAAAGGCCAAACAGTGGCAGCCTTGTATTGACATAATCCCACTGGGCAGTAGGGAGCAACGATGCAAAGCTGTAACTTTTTAATGGTTTGGTAACACACTTCACGCTCTTAAAAGAGAATGCTTTAGAGTTTTTGCCAAATAATGATGTCCAATTTATCTAAATCCACAGCAGTTGGTTGCACACAAAGGATTCCTTTAGCTAAGCACATTTTTCTGTTTTTTTTTTTTTTTTTTAATTAATGGTATTAACGATTTTCCCTGCTGATGCTGTATATGGCTGATGTGATGCATGGGACGCATCTGAATTGAACTGCAAATTTCTCAACCGCATTGCTGTAGTAGGATTTATTGAGACTTTAATACACAATAAGTGCAGGCATGCAGTTTAGATTTCAGACAATAATTTAACTTTGTAGCTGTTAATCCTTGTAGTTAAACCTTTCAAATATGACAGCATAAATTAAATTATTTGTCTACAAATTCATTGGCTAATTGATTCCTGCAGTATCTATTTCATATTTATTAATTCATGTATTTATTACATATACATTGCTGACATACAAGGCTTGAAATATTTCACTTTATGTGTACTGAATCTACAATATAAATTACGGAAAAAAACTTTTCCATGATATTCCACCTGTATACTGTATATTAGTTTATTAAATATATATTGGACATACTGTGTGTATATATACACACATATACACTGAAATTGTGATACACTGTGGGCTGTATCACTGAGAGATGAGGGCTCAGCTTTCTTGTACAGTGAAGGTGGGTGAATCTCTGTGGAATGATAGAATGATGAGTCAGTTCTGCAAGTTCTCTTTAGGCATTCCTTGCCTAAATCATTCTCCAAATAGCATACATGACATAATTCACTGTTTCATGTCCGTACACTGATTCCTTCTTTCTTAGTTTGTGTGGCACAGAAGGTCTGCTTTTTGGTGCCCTTTTCACATGGGCAAGGAAATTATATATATATATGAGAAAAAAAATTGATTATGTGAGAGGACGTTTCGTGATATTTTGCAATTGTGAATGCTTATAAAGAATCCTAACAAACAGAAAAGCTTCCCACATTTTCCCAGCTGCAAGTACATTGGTTTAGATGTACTTGTGGTACATTGGTTTAGATGTACTTGTGAAAAGTGGACCCATCATGTAACCATAGGATATAAAATAGCGGCTTAGTATCAACCTAGAATACCAGAAACCAGCATATATTACCTTGTAATAAATATGCAAACTGGATGTTAAACATAAGAATAAATGGGTATATCTTGTAGGTCTTGTATTGTGTACTTCTTCTAGATAGAACAGTAAATGTTACTATGGACATGATTATCCTTAACCAACTGGTTCTGATTACCACAAACACATTACACAATATTATCTGTGTGAGAATCTCACTGTACCCTTCCTGTATTTTCACTCTAGGAATAGAGTGCACAAACACAAATGAGTGATGTGTAGGGAGTGAAATGGGAAGTGTTCGCCATGTGATGTGGTTTGTAGATCAAGGCCAGGCTGAAAATAATGGGAATTGGAGTTCATGGTTGTTGTTTTTTGGATGGTTGCAGATGAAGATGTGACACTTACATAAACAAAACAAAAACGCAAGATATGCTTTTTAGTAGATAATTTCTTTCACCAGTAAATAGCTAGACCTGTATATCTCAAGTCAATCAAGTTTCATTTCAGTGTGTTATTTAAAATTGCATACATAGCTTGGCTAAATACATGTGCTTAATATCTACAGGTTAAAATTTCTAGGTAAAATATCTTCCTATAAAGAAAAAAATCTGTATGTGAAGACTAGTTATTTTTCATTAAATGCATTTTAGTATTCTGTTCCTGGGAAGTTCTAAAGGGAGACCTTTTTAACCACATTCATAATATGACTGGCTGTATCTACATATTTGTTTTCACACTTGTATGATATTAATCCCACAAAGACGTAATCTGGAAAAGCCTCATACTGCCAGGCTTTGTGGGCAAAGCAGCCCAACCCAAATAGTTAAAACAGTATAGCGAATCCTCAACAGGAATAAAAGCCCAAAGTCAATGGAAATATAACAATATAAATGTTTCCAGCAAATCTAAATGACAGAGCTGCTGGCCATTTCTGCTGATGACAAAGTGTTTTTAAAATGGTAGAGTCCGGGACATGTCTGCACAAATCTTTTAAGAGCGTGGTGTAAGCAGAGCGAAGATTCATGTGATAAATTCAAATTAGCTTTCAAAACAGTGCTGATGTATGAATGCAGTACATTTTAAACATGATGATTTTGTTTTTTGTGCCTCATAATCGTTTTATGATTGTAAGAATGATCAGATTTATTTAGTAAGTTGGTGTAACTGCATCTAGTCTTTAATGATGTATAAGCATTCTGAAGAACTGACAAGCAAAGGCTGTACAGCAAACAGCGTATTCCGAATCCCGAATTTCAGTTCATCTAGTTTAAATCTGCAAGTGTAAGTTTATCCCGTGTAAGTCATATATCATATTGGCTTCATTTAACTTGATATTGCCTTGATATTGCCTTGATATTGTTTCACAAGCAAAAGTCATGTAGACTTGTATTTATTTATGTAGTTGCTTTTTCTGAAATTTGTATGAGCTCACTACACATCTATACTTTGTTGGGACACCCTGTTAATGTAAATTTTATTTTCTGGATCAGCTAATAGCCTTTTTCTATTATTATTTCCATAAAGGACATTAATTCTTACAATTTTGGGCTGTTGCTGTGGATTAAGTCTTTCTTATTTTTCCCCTCACTGCATGTTAGCTCTATTATCTGCTGTTGTACTCCACAGTGTCATCCCTCACAATGACTCATTGCAGCAAGCCTTGTTTTATGGAGCGCATGTCAGTAAGTATTCGATCGACCGCCATATGTGTTACTCAAATTACCTACTGATTGATTCAAAAAGATGGCTTGCAGTTCCAGTTCCTAGCCTGATATCACATTCTCTTCTGCAGAAATCTGGTGCTGGCTGCTCTCCACTGTCTTTTCCTGCATGCTTGCTACTTACCACTAACTGCTGAGTTTGCTATTTACAGTCTGCTGCAATTTTCAATGTACTTTCCTTACCCCAGCTACTTGACCTCCCTCATGGCATTATTCAAAAACTAGCAAAAATACAATAACTTGTATTTCTTACACTGACTTAGGTGAACAAACTAGACTATTTTTTTCAATTTAACTTTATTTAAAATAATCACAATATTCACTGTTCTGATTTGTGGCGCAAAGCAAAATGTTTGAATACGGTAAAGACATTTGCACTTTTTTTTGGTTTTTAAGTCTATACTCATCATTGCCCTTCTGCCCGTTTCTTAATTTATCTGTCAAGTCTATGCTAGAATCAGCAGTGAACTCCACTTCCCACAATGCACCTCCGCCTACAAACATGGACACCTTGGACTACAATACCCATACACCACATTCACGGTGAAGTTCACAGTTACCCCATTACTGACTGATAGTTTTGGGCCCGAGTCCACCCTTGCTGAGTTCGAGTCGAGACTAAGTCCTTAACCAGTTGAGTCCAAGTCTAAGTCTAAGTCTAAAAGGGGCAGAGTTGGACTCAAGTCCGACTCCTTAATGGCTGAATCCGAGTCGAGTCCGGCCAATTCCAGAAAGTAATTAAATTGAAAAAAGATTTGAAATTGTAATTTTAAACTCAACGTTGAGCTGTTAAAGTAATATTTTAATCTACACAAACCAATGGCAACATAAATGTAACAAAAAATACCAATTCCTAAAATTCCAATAATTCCTAAAATTAAAAAAAAAAAAATCAGCAGGGTTTATGATATTTACTACATTGAGAAGTACGTTTCACATTTTACATGAAATTCAAGACTGGAATCCCCAAATGCTAATGTTTATCTGTAGGCGATATGACTACAATCTTATTTCACGATAACGATACGTTTTCTCAGGTAGGTCTATCAGTATTCAAGTAATAAATACTACGGAAATTGAATAAATCAATTAAATGTAAAATAAAACAGACCACTGTATGACATATACAGTGATTCTTATTAAATTCACTGAAGGTATTCAGGCAAATGAGTGAGTGAGTGATATTTCTGTCTTTTGTTGTTTGATTAACGTTAATGACATGAAGGCCACAGAATATGGTTTTACATCACTTTCATACTCATCAAGCCATTCAGTAAAGCCTTGTGCCCTGTGGATGTCAACATCCTGGAAAATACTGCTTCCACCAGGATAGAAATGTTTCATCATAGGATAAAGATGATCAGTCAGAATAAGCTTTATTATGTATTTATTTGCAGTTACTCCACTCTATAAGGGGTCAAATGGACCCGAACCATGACAAAAAAGCCCCCAACAGAGCTACAGTTTTCTCCTTTAAATTAAGAAAACCTGTTTGGATTCTTTTCTCAATGGAGAGAGGCTCCAGTTCCCAGTAAATTACTACTAAATGTCTGAAGGGTCTTAAAGAAGACAAAGGTGAAAGACACATGAAACAAACTCCATGCAATAAGCATTTAACTGAATGATGGCAGTGAAAGTGCACCATGCAGTTGGATAATTGAACGCACCAACAGCTTGCAACAGTAAAAGTATATGTTTCTTCTCAAAAAATGACTCTGCAGAATGACTCAGGCCAGATGGCAATTACCGCCCAATCTCTTGTGTTCTGCTACTGAGCAAATGGTGCTTGTTAAAGGAACATCTGGCTCCATTATGGAATTGCATACACACACCCATCACAGACACTCTCACTACTCAGTGTGTGCAAGCATAGTGTCCTATTGTGAAATGAGAAATACCATGAAATGAGGAATTTTTCTTTTGTTTAAAAAGTCCCAATTTTAATCCATTATTTTGATCAAAGTCAGTGAGCTGGAGAGCAAAGATCTCAGCACTATTTATTTCTTCATGAGAGAAATAATTAGACAGGTGGTTAAATAGATGACAGATAGAGAGTAAAAGAGAATGAAAAGAAGATGGATGCAAAAAAGTAAAATGAATCGGAACATGACTGATGGCTCAGTGTTGCATGATCTGCAGTGAAGGTTTTAGGTTGTTTTGTCTTCAATCCTAGGTGATGATGAGAATTGAGGGATAAGCACAAAACTTAAGAGAAATTAGGTTTATTGGATCTTCAAACAGAGATCAGTGATGTTTCTTCTTAATCTTGTCCAGCCCCTCCGTTACACAAACTTCCTCTTTCTACTGCCATTAATGCTTCATCGGCTAATGTTATTGTGTGTGTGTTTGTGTGTGTGTGTGTGTGTGTGTGTGTGTGTGTGTGTGTGTAAATTTCTGGCCAAATGTCAAAGCTTATACAGAAGTTAACTAGGAGATGCCTATACAGTCCTTCATGAGTAGCACTATGCAAATGAGCCATCCAGGCTTAATCAGGTGTAAGCAATCCAGGCAATCTTATTAAAGATGACAATTTCACATCAAAATCATTTAATGATGAGGCCAGAAATTGCCAAAACTTTGGAATAGTAAATTTTAAATGACTTACCTATTTTTAAAAAAATGACCTTGGGGGGAAAGTAGTGCATATACCGTAGTATACCATTGTACTACTATACTATACTATTACTAATACTTTACTATTCTGCAAGTGTTAAAGAACAGCTCATTGATGCATGGGTGGGTTTTGTGGAGTTTCTGCAAAATTCCCACCCCATCTACAACTCAAAAAACACCCAAAAAGACTTGAAACTAGCCCTAAATGATCAGTAAATGTATTTTGTTGTTTATAAGCTATTATAATAGGTTATATGGCTTTCCACTAGATTTCAGAACATACCTGTTTGTATTTGTCCATTCAGCCACAAGAGCAGTAGTGAGGTCAGTTACTGATGTTGGGTGAGGAGGTCTTGGGTTCCAATTTATCCCAAAGGTGCTTAATGGGGTTGAGGTCAGGGATCTGTGCAGGACACTCGAGTTTTTCCACACCAACCTTGTTAAAACATGTCTTCATGGAGCTCGCTTTCAGCACAAGGGCATTGTCATGCTGGAACATGTTTGAGCCTCTTGGTTCCAGTGAAGGGAAATTGTAATGCTACAGCATACAGAGCCATTCTAGACAATTGTGTGCCACCAATTTTGTGGTAACAGTTTGTGGAAGAAACACATAAAGGTGTGATGATCAGGTGTTCACATATTTTTGGCCATATCGTATATTTCAGGCAGGTCAAACCCCAAATTGACTCCTTGTCTACGCTACTGCACTATTTAATATGTGAAGATGCTGATGCTGACTGTGTCATAACTGCTTGCAGAAGGCTCCAGCTTCCTTTAACTTTGTGTGTGTGCCACTGTGCAAAACACTATAAAAACAAACAAGTAAATAAACTGACAAACAGGTCACAAACAAGTAAATAAATATACAGTATGTTAGACATGGTTTATGTGTATTGCTAATTCCACTTAACCCAAGACTACTCTGCTGCTGAATTTATTCATAATTTTGCTTTAGAAAAAAAGTAGTAATAGCCCTCAAATCAAATTCCATCAAATTTTATCAAGTTCTACAGCATCATGACATAAAATAGTGGACACTATAAAGTACATACAGGAACCTTCGAGCACAATGTATGCTATGGGAAATCCCTACTACTGCATGGCCTGGAGAATGTGTGAGCAAATGATGAAAAGGTTCAGATCTTGCTTTTAGACATCAAAGCATCAAGTTCAAAAAATAAATGCACACCATTTGCAGGCCCTACTGTACCTGAACTAATAGATCAGTGCTGCTCCACTTGGACTTTTGAGGCTGCTTGATTTTGACATTGGTGTAGGGTCTGAGGTGCAGTCTAGATGTGAAATATTCATGGTTTGTACTATTTTCCAAATCCACTGAAATTGTTTTGTTGTTGTTGTTTTGTGTTTACAGTTCTCCAGTTATTAGATTTTTGAATACAATATACCTCAGCTTTTCCACTTCTCTCTTCCGTTTAAGCACTTTAAAGCTCTTTATATAGAAACTGATTTTATACAACAAACCTAGAGCTGATGAATCAACTATCAAAATCTCTAGTTAAGCAAAAAGAGATCAGGCAGGCATTAAACCGAAGTTTTCTGACAAAACACCCACATATTGTACAGCTTCATAGGCAGCACCAGGGTCATTTTAAAGTAGTAATGCCTAAGCAGATGTAGGAAACCTTGGAATAGACAATATGCTTAAATAAAGATCCTCTTCATAATGGTACAGGCTTGTAGTACATGTTAACTAATGACGTGTGCAGTACAGAGTACCACATCACAACTAAATATCAGTGTTGCATCAGCATTTAAACATCTTGTTCATTCATGATCTTATGAGGTGAGTTTGATTTGTCTCAGCTTGATCAAGCACTAGGAGTTAAAACATTCTCTGTCCTTCAAATTATTTATTGATTTTATAACTCACTTTGTCCCTTTCAATGTTAAGCAGATGCCACCAGCGTCCCATTTTCATAACAAGCTTAAGTAATTAATGACTGGTGAGACAAAACCAAGTAATGTGCCAAATAGGAATGGCTGTTCTCATAAGATAACTATTACACAGTTTGGCAGCTTCAGCTAACATTGTTTTGACATTTAGAGTGCCAAAGCCTCAATCCTCTTTTCCCTTGCATAATTTATTCAAAAATAAGCATCTTCCTGAGTAGAAACATACAGTCATGTGAAAAAAAAGCACATCCCATGACTTCTTCTTCTTCTTCTTCTTCTTCTTCTTCTTCTTCTTCTTCTTCTTATTATTATTATTATTATTATTATTATTAT
>JANDJT010000148.1:12676464-12686836 GCA_024331685.1 Stegophilus panzeri
ACATATGGGTTTATGAGATTTGCAAATCATTGCATTCTGTTTTTATTTACATTTTACACAGTGTCCCAACTTTTTTGCAATTGGGGTTGTATAAAATACAGGACAATAAAACCCACATGAACCACCAAAAAGTGTGTTTCGATTGTGGTTGCCAGATCATGTCTGGCAATTCTTAATCCAACTGATCTAGAAACAAATAGCATTGTGGTGATATACTGCAAGTTAGAAATTAGTTGACATTTAGCTTCACTTTGACATGATTTGTTGTCAGTTGATCGGCTTTTAAACCATGAGTAGACTGCACTGCATGATGGTTTAAAATTACGTCATGTCTAATTAGTGCTTGCTCAGCAAAATTCAAGTTGAACAATCACCTTTTACTTCTGGGGTGGGCTTTATAGTGGCCAATGATATTTCTCCACCCCTGTGCTGTCTCTGTCAATAGCACATGAACATCTATAGAGGTAGTTAAGACAACGATCAGGGCCGGGTTTCTCAGAATCATCACAAAGTTAAAATATTCTTAACTGGGAGAGAGACTGTTCAATGTGATGCTTGCTCTACCATTTAACTTAAACTGTTCTATGAGAACACTGGAGATTAATAGTGACCTCTGAGATATATTCAGTAGATAAAACCCTATAAAAATTACATCAAGTAATGTACTATTCAAGGTAAATCTTTTAATGTATAATTCCATATTAATCAAATTTTTATATGGTTTATTGACTATTTAAAATTAATATTTGTTTTCTGCTTTGCTGAATGAAAGTTGACTTAATGGTTTATTTAAATTTTTTAAGGTTATATAGATTTAAGTATGCATCCTAATTAAGATCAGCTTTAGACTGAGCATGTTACATCAAGCCACTTTACAATGAAATCATCATCTCCTCTCCTAAGTGCTCATGCACACATCTCAGGTCCATCAGCAGATATTGACTGAGCTTCAAGCTCTCCAAGAAAAAGTCACCACTTTCATCAAATTAAAAACTCTGCACATCTCTCTATGGGCTCAGAAAGTGTGATGTGATATAATGACTTGGCATGGTGCATCAGTCTAACTGGGGTGTGGTCCCTAATTAACAAGAGTGCAGTGCATGGTCAGCATTTCATTGAGGAAAAAAAAGAAAGTAATAAATCAATAAAAGCTAATGATAACAAGGCACTCCAGAAGTCTGAATGCTATGGTGAATTGATGGCGAATGATGGCGATGTTTTCTCTTATTACTGATTGAGATCAGTAACAGCAAAATCATAGAGATGTTTACCTTCACATCACTCAAATTAAAGACAAGTAAACACTGAACCACTACAAGCTCTTAATCACACTGTAAGGAATCCCTGTATTACAAGCATTGCAAACATGGAAATGCCTTAATAAATCACTACACTTAATCACTGCTGACATTGAAGAGTTGATTTACACAACACATAGTGAGGAGTTAATAATGAAACTGTGCATATCTGTATTAAAATCTCAGACATACAGTACTGTACTATGGACCGAGGCACTATTCAGACACTCAGACATGGGAGTTGGCAGGAGTTGTGCATATGGGACGGTGTTTGCCGAAGGACTAAACAAAGACAGCACGAAACTATGCTGGTAAAAGTCTGTTTTTCTTTTGCTTTACTGGATGGTAAATCCTTTGATATCAGTTTGCATGTAGTAGAGAGGTGTGTGCAAGACGCATACTGCTGAAGAAATTCTTCTTGCAGTTATTTTTGTTGTTCTTTAAAGCTAAATAAATTAATAGAAAATTCTTGCA
The DNA here is from genome assembly GCA_024331685.1 of Stegophilus panzeri. Classification (NCBI taxonomy): domain Eukaryota; kingdom Metazoa; phylum Chordata; class Actinopteri; order Siluriformes; family Trichomycteridae; genus Stegophilus; species Stegophilus panzeri. The sequence continues at coordinate 12,678,237 of JANDJT010000148.1, forward strand.
CTGTGGCAAAGGGAATTCCATTGTGACCAGTGCTGTATGAAAGAGTGCTTTCAGAGCCATAGATTGCACGTTAATATTCAACTCTACTCATCTGGTTTAAAGTCAGATCAGTGGAGCAATCCAGCTCAAAGAGGCCAATCCAGATTCATTTTTTTACATGGAACTGATCCAGGAGATGAGGACATGGTGGAAAAACCTTCCAGACAGCGCTGTAGAGATTGCATCCACCATCCGTCATTAGTCTGTAAGGGGCTTCCATGCCACATCGTGTGTGCTCTCAGTTTCAGAATCAACTAATTCAACTGTTTGTATCCTTAAATAGTGTAAAACGATACATAGTTTTATTATTTTGAAGATTTATTGCACTGATTTATTTACTTTCTTTGTGAACAGTGTAGCATTAAAAAGCATTGAAGCTGAAATGCAATTTGTAGCCTGTGTATGCCTAAAAATTTAAGTGCTATACAAGTTAACTGAATTTAGGTTTAATTGAAAATATCCTGAAATGTTTTTTTTTTTTTTTTTTTTTTTTTGCTTTAACTATGGAAAAGGAAACTAGTTGACCAGTAAATTTGACTAGTCCTGCAACCTCTAAAGAAAGGGGAAAATTCCAAAATCTTAACTCCAGCAGCTATAAAAAGGAAGGGGGACCCAGTCTGGGAAAATTATTTAGAACAGAGAACTTTGCACTACATGCCCTCATAATAAGAGCATGAACAGCCTTTTTCATATAATGTATTTTTGTACAGAGAAAGAAAAAGTGAGAAAAAGAGAAAGATTTGTGACTGTTCATAGCGGCTATAACTTAAGATATTGGCAGCACTAACTTCATATTTGTACGATCCAGAAAAATACATGTTCTGGATGAATAAAAGCTAAATGAATAAAAACTTGTCATTCTTTAATTATTAAGAATGCAAATACAAATGTACAAATTTCTGTAGTATAAGTGGAATAAAACACTTCTGGAAGTGCTGTTATAAGAAAATAATGAACTCCAAGGTGGCCTCACAAATCACAATAATTCATTAATTTGTCCAGTAGGTTTTATTCCTTAAATATTGTTTTAATTGCTAAATATTGTATCACTATAATAACACATAATTGTTTAACACAAAGAAGTTGATAGCCAGGACATATCTGTTTGTAAGAAAGAATTTTAATTATAAAACATATAAAACAACATGGACATACATACAACATCAGATGTGTAAAAACTGTTTTGTTAAACGTCTGAGTTTTATTGAGGTACCTTGTACTTGCACTTAAGATTGAATATTGCCTACTTTATGCATCACTGCTATTACAGGGGTTCTTTCCCTGAATGCCTATGAAAAACAATCTTCGGCACATTGTTTCATCTTCCAATCTGACCTGCAAATATTCATGACTTCTGTTTCCAGGTACTTGCAAATATTTAATCCACAGTCTAACTGCCCACAATTTTGTTTGTCCTTGTCTTATAAAGAAGTGCTAGCTTGTTACATTCCCAGTTGTTGCCGACATGGAAACATCAGAAACAGAGTCATGTATTGATTTCCTATTGCATAGGGTGAATGGGTGAGACATCCTGGATGAGATATGAGTGACCTTTTATCCGTAAAAGTAATTTGGGAGTGTAATTAAGACAACTATGAGCTAATGGATTACCGGCACCAGAGTTTCAACCCATCCAGTAATCAATAGCATGACTAAAGCAGGCATCTTTTCAGGCAAGGTAGTTTATTACATACACTCCCACTCTCTGTCTTTCCTCTTAATATATGGCTCTGGACATTTGAACACCATCTAGAACAGTGTTTTTCAACTCTAGACCTAGAACTCTAGGCCTACTGCCCTGCAGATTTCAAAGTTTTTTCTGCTACTGTAACACCTGGTCAGCTAATTATTACAAGTCCATCATTAGTTGGATCAGTCAACAGGGTGGAAAACGTACTCTGAACAGCATTGGGTTACCAGGACTGTAGTTGAGAACTGCTGGCCTACAGCCTCATTCCCACAGTGTGAAACCTTGCAGTTTCATATTACTGTCACTTTATTCAATTTAGAGGCATAGTATAGTCTTGTAACCAAGTGTTATAACCAAAATATAGATTATGTGCTAAACGTGCAATTTTTTCTTTCTTTTCTTTTTTTTTTTTTTTTACAAAGAGTCATGTTTATTATTTATGGGTGAAATTATTATTACAACGGATCTACTATGTAAAAGTGTATAGTAAGTGCCTTCTATTCCTCTTCAAAACATCCATATTTGCAGTTGCCTTTGTACACTGAATATAGCTTAAAAAATATTTTAAAAAAGGAAGTGGGGCAGCTGTAAACTTGCAAAAGGGAATGAAATTTATTATTAAGTCTGACCAATGCAATCAGAGAATTCTTATTCGGATAACAACCTGGCATATTGGGGGGAAAAACCACAGCTGTATATATGAGTGAGATATGGATGAACTTCTATTTGATCCATACTGTGGATCCATCCATTGGTGAGAATCATTTGGATACCTGTTTCTGAGTGTGTGCATACATGCCATGACTCTTTAACAAAGTCACAAAGTGAAACATGTCATACTGCTGTCATACAGCAATTTTCCCCTTTCTTCTTCTCATCCTTACAGATATAAACTCTAGAGGCTGTTGTGTGTGAAAATCCCAGGAGATCAGCAATTTCTGAAATACTCAAACCAGCCCTTCTGGTACCACCATGCCATGGTTAAAGTCACAGAAATCACCCCCTCCCCCCTCCATCATTCTAATGTTTGATGTGAACATTAACTGAAGCTCTTGACCTGTGTCTGCCTGATTTTATGCATTGTGCTGCTGCTACATGATTGGCTGATTGGAAAGCTTAAATAATGTGCAGGTATACAGATGCTCCTATTAAAGTAGATGGTGTGTACTGTATATGGTTCCTTGTTTGTCAGTGATCTTTGTGCAGTAATAAATTTAGGATCTTTGTGACTTTGTGTATGTAATAAATTTCAAAATTGATGGGATTGACTATGCTGATATTTTTCTATTTTCTGAATATGAGAGGCCTTTCTACTTGGTTCTTCATCTCTGATTTAATACAGTGAGGTATAAAAGGCATGTTGTATAGGACACACAGTATATCCTGGACCTAATAAACAGCCTCAGCTACTTGTGTCATCTTTATCTATGATGATTAATTTCTACCTTCTCCCACAGTTATGCCTTGAGCTGATGATGGTCTCCCTCTGTCAATAACTCATTCTATCACACCAGTTGCAGCCAAGTTTTAAGGTCCTTAATGAAGACAAAAAACTATTGGTGTTGATTAAAATTTAGTGGCTAGTGAGTGAAGTCAGGCATGTGTTAGAATTTGGATCTCTAGGGGACACTTCATTTGCTGCAGTAAATAAAGCCTTGGCCAGTCACCAGACAGGCTAAGTAAGGCTGTCGCTAACTGTTGAGCTATATGTATTGGAGCACTGTGTTGTGCATTCCTTCTGAACATTCTTGATTTCAAATGGGGAGGAATTACCAAGAATAAAGACCATCCTGTGTATATGGATGGACTCAAAGTTACCTTAGGTGTGGAAAAATTCTTGATTGTTGACAGTGATATGAGTGTTACAACCAGTAATTTTACAACAGCTAACAACAACATCTCATGAAACCAACAGGCTTATTATTGGCTTAATAAAAGGATTAAAAAAGTTGAAAAGTTTGAAAAAAAAAAACCTATGAAACTTTTCTGCAGTAACATAAAAACCTTTTTCTGGGTCAGTTGGCAACCCTTGCCAGAAGCATTAGCACTGACTCAAACTTCTAACTCAATTGTTCAGTGAAATACTTAAGTGAAAATGGCATTGACAGCAAATCTGTGACCAGATCTGTCTTCCTCTACCCCTGCAGTATGTAGATTGATTTCTGCTTTAATAGACACATCCTATGACCAGTTATGTTCATTGATCTATTTGATAAAACCTGCTCTCAAAATATTAAATGTGTAATTGTTAGACAACTACAAAATCACTACTGAAGACACCTCTGAATGATTATACCAATCATGAATCAACAAAATCATACACTACATGACCGAAAGTATGTAGATACCTGATTATCACACCCATATTTGCTTGATGAACATCCCATTCCAGTCCATGGCTCAACAGAGCAGTGCTGTTTTGGAGGCACATGGGAAGCCTTCACAATATTAGGCTGGTGGTTTTAATGTTATGGATGTACAGCATGTGTATATACTGTATACAATGCTATTGTTTTGGCCCATCGTTTTTAACTGACATGGCCAAAGGAACTAGTGCTTATATCAAGGTGAAGGAACTGGTCCTTATATCGATTGCTTAGCATTAAGAGGGAAATTTGATGCAATTCAGGAGCTTGGGTTTGAGCATGTCTAGCTGGTTGGCAATATATGAGTAATTGTCACTATAGCCCATATACCCCTTCATAGATCGAGACCTTGTCACAGGGAAGGGGCTTCTGTACTTCACTGAACCGCAGGATGATGTCATCAGGAGCATAATGCTCCCAGACCACACTTGGTGAACTTCTGAGAGGAGAAGGCAGGCAGAAAGCAGTCTTAAAGACTCCCATCAATAGTATAAAAAAGAATAGGTGTACCCTACTCAGATTAGGGGTCCTGGGACCCCCCTCCCCCCACTTAGAGAGAGGCCTGTGCGTGGTATCCACAGGCAAATGCCTGATGAACAAGTCACTTGTGTAACCCAGTCGAACTCATCCTAAAGCTGCCTGCAAGATAAAAAATGGGGGTCAGGTACAGTGTGAATTGGGCACAAAGTATACGATAGACAGTCTTAGACAGACTAAACTTTATGAAATAGAATCTGGCTTTGGGAACTTGGAATGTAACTTTACTGGTGGGGAAAGATAGTTGATATGTGAGATTGAAAGGTATGCACTGGATATATTCAGCCTTACATTCACACACAATATGTGCTCTGGCACCAAACTTCTTGATTTGAGGTGGTCTCTCTCTTACTCACAGGAATTCTCACAGGAGATAGGTCTCAGGCAGGTGTGGGGATACTTGTGAGTTCTGGCTGAGGGCCTTGCAGTTGGAGTTATTCCCAGTGGACAAAAGGGTTGCCTTTTGAGTCACAGTTAGACCTTGGGCCAATGGTCAATTACAGAGTTTGTAATTGTTTGCCTTCTGTGCAAGCCATGTATTTTCAATAATAAACACTTTGTTTGAGCACAACATTGTTCATAAGAGTACTTGGTACCAGAGCACCTTGGGCTAAAGGACATTGATGGCTTTTGTAATTGTACCATCTGAATTAATGCCATATGTTTTGAACACTCGGGTAAAGAGAATTGGCAGAGCATTTTAAAGAGTCTTCAAAAGCATTCAGCACAAGCCATGGAACAATCAAAACTGTCTTACGAAGGGTCATGGGAGTATGATAATCCAGTTCCCTTTCATAGGGTCACTTGATGCTGCATTAGTAATTGACGCTATGGGAACACCCTGCAGGTGTGACGATGTCTAAAACCCGTATAGAATCATGCCAATCCATAGGGTGGTGGCACTAACGCTGCCCCTCCTGTGCCATCTCACTCAGATTTCTTTCACTTCAGGTGAACAGTTTATCTGCTCACATTAGGACTTTGTGTTCCAGCGACTCATTTTGAGCAGAGATATTTCTTCCCTCTGAGTGGACACAATGTCTTTTTGCAGCCTCCGTGTCCTCGCTTCATTCCGAGTTAGCTAGTTCTTTCATTTGTATCCAATTGATAATGATTTAGACCCCATAATACTGCTTCTACACCATTAATCCACCTCTCTAGTGTCTGATGTTAAAAAGGATTGCCTGAACATGAATGAACCCAAAGATTAAGCTCTGTTTGCAATCGATTATCTCATCTGACTTTCCAGGCTAAACATATAACTAGCACTGAAACTAGCAATGTAATTTTTGCCAGGTTTTTAATTAATTAATGGTTAATAGATATATTATCTAATAATTTAGTAATTCTTAGTACTGTATTACACATTAAACATGACTAACCCAAAAGTGTTACTGGCCAAATGTCTCTGTTGTCTTTTTCTGTGGATGCTGGTACAGCGCAAATAGAAAGCATTAAGGTAAATAAGAGGACAGTGTGTAAAACTTGCCAGCATAAATGTGGGGCCAGTAATCAGCGTAATGGAGCTCGAGAGTGTGTCCAAGGTGCAGAGCCTCCTCTTTCAGCTATTAGCCCTTCAATCTCCCAGGGTGGTGGCTAAGAGGGATTCAGTCCTCACCTAAATGCTACTAATTAATCTCAACCAATCAAACTCTCCAGATCCCAGAACTCTTCTGCAAAAAGCTCTATTGCTTTATACAGCTCACAGTGTCAAAAGTTAGCAGTAATACATGGAAGATAGGTTAGAAGGCCATATGCTGTGAACATAACTGTATTTATGGTAAAAGCTATCACTTTGTCATTTAAAACATCATTATGCATCTGAAATGTGTCATATTCTACATTGCAGTAAATTGGATGTAGTTTTGAGCTGATCCTGTAATCCAATGTTTGTATTATGTTCAGCAAATAAAATGGATCATTAATCCAGTGTTAAAAGTGTGCCTTCTTAATCAACATGTTAAGGCATTTGTTTTTATCATTTATTACTGAGGAAAAAAAAGGGGAGAGCTATTAGGGCATATTAAGATATTTTAAGATATTCTGGATGTTGTCCATGTGGTAGGATATTATGTAAATAAATTAGTTTTATCTTATTGTTTCAAAACACTAAATAACATAATATGTTGCCTTTTTTCACCCAAATGGTCACATGAAATGTTTGCTGTATAAAATGAGATGCCTCTATCTGTAGTTGAACTATTATCAAGGCAATTACTTATAGTTCAGGTGGGTAAAGGTGTGTATTAAATTACCACGCAATCACATCCGTTCACGTATGAGGATAGACTCATCAGCTAGTTTTATAGAAACATGAGATAGACCAGTAGGCAGCAGTGTCCTGTGCAAAGCCCTTAACACCATTTATAGGAAGTGCACTTCAGTAATGCCTGATTAGACTAAACAGAACACATAAAGACATAAAGTTAATAAGGTGACTATATAAAATGACACCTGTTATGTTTTTGTTTTTTTCAGTGTCAGGTCACTGTGTCATTTTGGGACACAAACAACCCAGCACATATAGTATATAACACAAAATGATTTACCAGCTACTCAATAGTGTGCAATGGTCAAAACTGATTGAAAATAATAAAAAATAAACCGTATATTTAGATGTACGTTACAGAATGCTGTTCACAACTATTTGTATAGTGTTATTATTCAAATGAATTATATAACAGAATAAACAAATATATTTATTTTTGCATTTCAGTGTTCAAGCAAAGGTCCAGGAGTACTATCGAGGTAGGGGACTAACTGAAAAACAAATGATTATAAGGGATAAGTCACTAATGAGCTGGAATATAAATTTAAGGGTTAATGCTGATTGGACGCACACAATTGTTGATGTTTGCAATTATCATTCAAGACCAGTACTGCTTTTTATCATTTTGAAGAAAATCACAATTTCATTCTAGTGACTGCACCAGTGTAGAGAGAAATCTATACATCTGTCACTATAGAAGTGCAGCTGTCCCTCTGGGTTTTCAAATTTACCTATGTTTGCTCATATCCAATGAGACAGAAACACAGCCGACTTTGTTATAGCCGAACAGCTGGGCAGGAGGGCTACCATGGCATTACCCATAAATGATTGAATACCAAACAGCCTTCCACTTGCATTATAGCTTTAGTTCCATCACCATTCTCAGTGTGTTATGGATGATTTCTATACATTGGTTTAATAAGTGATGAATTAATACTGTTTCTTGTTACTAAAAATACATATACAATATATGTACATTTTCAAACAAATAAAGATTTAAGTACATATCTTAACTACCCTTTACTTATATGCTGGTATAGTTGCATGTTATACTGCTGAACTCGGTGTATTCTACAGTATTCACACATGGTTCCTATGTTGAAACCAAGCAATTCAAGTGTATCATGTGTTGAGATGAAGATGCGTTGAGATGTGTTTTTCAAAATAGTTTTACTGTGGGCCAAAGAGAGGCTCTTAACCTTGGGAAGAAGAATGACAGAGTTTAACCACTTCACTAGATTCATACTGTAATGAAGCATTTGCCACCCTTCTTACAACATAAAATACACCATCATCCCTCCCTACACTACTGGAAGTGATAACTCACCAAAAGTATGAGTGTAATTTCTGATCCTCCATAACCAGTAGCTCATTCCTTTTTCCATCACGTGTATCTGTTTCACAAATAAATTATACAGCTCAGTAAGCTGTCAGCAAGGCTTTTTAGAACAATTAATCATCTATGGAGGCAGATATGAGAACTCAGAGTGCATTAAATGGATTGGCTCTACAGTAAACAGTACCAACTAATTGGTTTCTCTCTCATCTTAAACCACTATCGTGGAAATTAGACAACACTCGCAGACTCGTCCTCTGAAGGTAAAAAGGTTCATTACAGAAACATGGTTAATACAGGATAGAATAAAGCAGGATAGAATAATGAGAGTGCTCTGAAGCCCTTGTACTAAACCACTACTAT
>JANDJT010000148.1:12690287-12697787 GCA_024331685.1 Stegophilus panzeri
ATTTGAAGTTCCAGTAGTGTCTGGCAAACTGAAAATGCTTGAGTTTGTTTTTGGATGAGAGTAGAGGCTTTTTTCTTTAAACCCTTCCAAACAGCTTGATGTAGGTGTGGTGATGTAGGTGACTTTGGATTATAGTTTTGGAGACTTTCTGATCCCAAGACACAACTAACTTCTGCAATTCTCCAGCTGTGATCCTTGGAGATTTTTTGACCACTCGAACCATCCTCTTCACAGTGCGTTGAGACAATGTATACACACATCCTCTTACAGTTGACTGTAACGTCTGAATTATTGTCCTGATGGTGGATACGAGCATTTTCAATGCTTATACTATATTCTTATAGCCACTTCCCATTTTGTGAAGCTTATGGTGGTCATTTAAAATTAATCAGCGCAGTCATATTTTTCAACTCACTTTGGTCCAAAATTCCAGTTGTTGTTAAGATTCCCTCTTCCACAAACACGAAGACAGTCTTAAAAGCTTGTTCCATTTCTTACAACTTAGTATTGTAGTAGTGCACTATTTATGTCACATATCCAGTGGACATTCAGTTTGGTGCTATAACTGTAGGGGTGCAGCTTTTTTGGACCTGCCTCATTTTGCATGACTGAATACGAGGAGGAGAACTTCAAAGCTTTTGGAATTTAGCTGCTATTTACAAATTCGCACAACATTTGTTGTTTTTAATTAATTACTTAGTCTTTGGTTTGCATAGCCTATTGTTCCTCATGATTAAATGCTGATACTTTTAAGTGTGAATTACTTTTGTTCTACCAAAAATAATGACCAGAATAACTTTTGTGAGGACCATTCTTTTTTGATATTTTTTTATTTTTATTGAAAGAATGTCCTGCTGAAGAATGGCTCACATTTAAAATGTTTTAATACTGACATTTATTACTAAAATGATGGAAAAACATACAACCAGTCCATCTGTGTTCTCAATCATTGTCTGTGAACTAAACTGTGCATTCAGTATAACCGGGATTAAGATGGTGCATATGCATATACAGTATGTATATCTTTGCTACCCTGTATGTAGCTCTTTGGATAGCTCTAAATCTATTAAATGTAATAAAACACTGAAAAGTATTGGCAGAAATAGTGCAGCCTATTACATTTCTTGGCTTATTATGTGGTTGGATTTAATACTGTAATGATTCTGTGTTATGATAGGGGGGGAAAAGTATTCCACTAAAAGCAAAATGTAATGAGTTGGAAGAAGAAAAAGAAGAAGAAGAAAAAGAAAATGAAGAAGAAGGAAAACCGTCTTTAGAATCTAAACACAATAAATGAACACATTTACCTTCATCATTATATCTAATGTACTCAATGGCATGCACACATGTGCAGAATAAAATAATGGCTCTTGTCTCTTCTTGTAGCAGGCTAATGTTATGAATGACACCACATGCTGCATATTCACAACATGATGGAGAGGTGTTTTTTCCTTGTCAGTTTTATCTCTCACTCTCTCTCTCTCTCTCTCTCTCTCTCTCTCTCTCTCTCTCCCTTAAGAATGAACTCATCATTAATGACAGGTGCAATAAAGCATCACAGTGCAGTTCCTGCTCTAGCTCTACACTGATGAGACTCAGGCTTTCTCTCAAAGGACTACTGAAGGTTGGATGTAAACTGCAGCAACTGAAAATATGGCTGTGAAAAATGGAATATATGCAGTGCACAGCTCTTTATTGAATTATTTTTGCCATGTTTTGGCATTAACAACTATCTATACACACACATAACTGCACTGCTTTCATGAAGTACCATGCCATTTCCATTTTATTCATATATGATGACTAATTCATTGCATTTCAATTTTCACCACATTATACCCAGTGTGTCGGCCAAAACACCACTCTAGAGGTGAGTGATTAATGGAGTTGGTGCCAGATGCTGGACACAGTTGCAATAGGCTGTTCCAGAGCTGCAGTACAACAGTGAATTCTGAGATGTTTGGTCAAGCATGCACAGCTTCACACAGGAATTACCTTTACATGAATAAAGCGACTATTTTTGTGCATAGACATGTTTAGTCACTAGTGGTGTATCTGAACTCACTACATCTACAAGAAAACTCAACCTAAAAATAGTTGCAACTTATTAAGCTAGAGAAATCCATATTATTATTATTTTTTTATATACAGCTCTTGCCTGGTTTCCCACTGAAGCTAAGCAGGGTTGGGCATGTCCAATACCTGGATGGGAGACCTCCTGGAGAAATCTAGGGTTGCTGCTGGAAGTGGTATTAGTGAGGCCAGCAGGGGACACTCACCCTGTGGTCTGGGTGGTTCCTAATGCCCCAGTGACAGGGACACTATACTGTAAAAACAGCACCATCTTTCGGATGAGGCGTTAAACTGAGGTCCTGACTCTCTGTGGTCATTAAAAATCCCAGGACACTTATCGTAAAAGTGTAGGGGTATAACCCCGGTGTCCTGGCAAAATTCCCCCATTGGCCCCTATCTATAATGGCCCCCTAATAATCCCCATCTCTGAACTCTCCTCTCCATTAATAGCTGGTGTGTTGTGGGTGTTCTGACGCAATATGGCTGCTATCGTATCATCCAGGTGGATGCTACACACTGGTGGTGACTGAGGAAATTTCCCCCATACAGTGTAAAGTGCTTTGAGTGCCTAGAAAAGCACTATATAAATGTAAGGAATTAATTTATTTATTTATTTATTTATTTATTATTATTATTATTATTATTATTATTATGTAAAAGCAGTTTAAAATTCAAAGGAGCCATAAAACAGCTTTCCCTTACTCCACTAAATTTCACTCACTGTCTGAAAGCTCAGCACATATGTGTACTACATTAACACCCCCCCCCCCCCCTTCCTTCTGCACTTTTCTGTCTCCCTCTTTTATTCTGTCTTCCTCTCTCGACTGCAAAAGTAGTTACCAAGCAGGGATAAAGATTTTGAGCTCCCAATCAAACTCTACAGACTTTTATGTTGGAACAAAAGCAATGAAGTCATTGATTTTTGTTTGTGCTACCTTTCAGCCCTTGAAGAGTTTGGTCTTATAGGCTGAATTTGGGTAAGTTTGTTAAACTTTTGTTCTTGTTAGCTCTGTGAGGTTTTTTTTTTTTGTTTTGTTTTGTTGTCTGAGTTACATGAGAGAAGAAGAAGATGAAGAGAAGAAGAAGAATGAAGCATTACTTGAAAATGATACCTCTTTATATTTCAGATTTCGTCTTTCAGGTATAATGGAACAATCTTATTGTTAAATAATGTTATGGCTATCATCTGTTTATTCTCAATGGCACGTCTGAAAGCTTGCTTTGTAGACAATCTTATTGTCATGCAGCACTTGTGAATAGTTACAAATATAAGAAACAGACCCGATCCGTCATGTAAAATGCAATAGTAGCTATAAGGTGTGTATAAAGCTTAAGACAGTACATTACTTTGGCAGGATTGAGAGCCTTAAAGGTCTTCTAGAAATGGACTGAAATAACAATGGATTCTCTTGGGCAGTAGTTTACTCAGAAAAATATGAGACAGAAAAATAAAAGAAGAACTGCTATTTTTGTTATGCATTAAGTGAAAAAATGACACAGAACAAAGGTAAAAAATAAATAAATAACTATACTGTTGACTATGGCTATAAAGTTTGCATCTGAAAGAAAAAAGCCTCTAAATGTGTATCTATTTTACAATTAGGAAGGAAAACTAATATGTGAATGTACCCTGAAACAAGACAATAAGCCATGGCAGTTATAAAGACAAAGGATGAAACACACATTATCAGAGAATATTTGCATTACATTTAAAAAAGGAAATAAACATTTTTAAACATTAATTTCTTAACGCATTATTTGGCCATTTTGTTATATGTATTTTATAGTTGTTTTCTTCATTTTGTTCATGGTGTATGACATCTTTTACACCCAATTGTATCTTTGGCATTCGGTATGGAACATGCTGATTAGTTTTCCCTTCACCATTCCAGGAAAGACGTTGTGGCACAATTTTCTATGAATACTTGAGGTTAATAGTGCCCTTCTATTTGTATGGGTTCATACTGCATTTATGTTTTATTAATCACTTTATTAAACAGCTTTGGCATTTATTTCCTTAAATAGCACGATGCACTGGCAGAATAAACAGAACCTTAGGAAATGTAAAGGTCAGAAGCAGAAGTCTTTTGTGCTCCCAATTATATACCTTATTTTCTTTTCTATTATACAAGACATTTGAGGCTTCCAGAAGAACTATGATGTAGCAGAAACTGAACAGCAAGTTACATCCAGATATTTTAGGATAATTACAGATCAAGTCAGTTTGTTGTATAAATGATATGATCTGCCTTTTAAAGATCACAATGAGCATATGAACAACCGTTTACTTTAGTGTTGTTCATCCACCATGGATGAACATCCACCATGCAAAACCCTATAGACTCCTATAACGTTTTGCATGGTGGATGTTCAAAAGCTTAAATTTACTATCACTTCCTCTAGACCCTCAACTCAACTGACGTCACTTTTCCTAATAATTAGAAACAGAACAGGAAACACAGCTTTTTATATGTGCAAGTGTAGAATCCTTGTTTACAGCTTTAAATAATTTCTTATAACATGTAAATCATCTAGTGTTCAAAGTGGATTCCACTGTAACCTAAATATGTTATGCTATTATAATAAGCAAGCCTAACAACTTTTTTTTACAGCATAAGCCTAAGAAATCCAACACTGGCATGAAAGCGAGCTGCTGACTGTGACTTTCCCTCACTCACAGACAGCTATCACATTTCAGTTACCAAATGTTGATGGGTAGGGAGGCATTGAAGAGTAGACAGGTCGGTCATTCATGGAGGAGAGTGTAAAGAGGGGGGATATAGAAAATGAAGTGGTTAAGATGAAAAGGTGATGAAGAGATTCCTCTTAAAATCCTAATTGAGTAGTGTTCATGACCCTACACTGCACCAAAACATTAATGGTGGTATTTGCTATAAATAATCAAAACTCAAATTCATTTTTTATCACTGTTGACACAGGAAGTTATATCTATCTTATCTACAAATATATATCTTGAGCATACTGACATGTAATTATTAAAATGTGAAAGATCATCCTTGTGGTGTGAATGGCTTAATTTGACTACAGAAAAGTCTGAGGCAAAGACATGGATCAGGGCTTTGTGGACAGGATTCACAGAAACATTAAACTGTTATCTTTAAATCCTAGGGATTATTATTTTTTTACTTATTGTGCCCCTAACTCACCTTGTAAAACCAAGGAAATGTTGAAAGATAATCTTTTTTTTGTTGTTGAAAGATTAACCTGCACAGTGTTCCTGAAGCTGTGTTCATGCAGAAATTCACACCGCATGTTCCAAAACCTTGTAAAAATTGTATGCATTTAACAGCGAATGCATAGCTGGTAGATACAACACTGAATGTACTGCTGACCTCTTACAACACCAAAGTCAAAATACAAGCTACAAAATTCAAATGAAATGATGTGTGTGTGTGAGTGTGTGTGTGTGTGTGTGTGTGTGTGTGTGTGTGTGTGTGTGTGACGACCCTTTGCTTAAAAAAACAAAGGAGTCTCAGGTACAATTAGTGCAGTTTTATAAGGAAATGAGCTGTAAGTTTTATTGAGCATCTTGCAGAACCAGCCACAGTTCTTCTGGAGACTTTGACTGTCGCACTTGTTTCTTATTTTTGCAGCAAAACCCAGCAACCTTCATTATGTTTTTTTCTGAATAGTGGTCTCTTACATAATATGCTACTTTTTTTACTGATATACAAGCATTTTTCTGTAACTTTTAATTTTGCACTGGAAATCTAATATTGAGACATCTAAAATGTTTTTGTACTGACTCGATAATGTAGACAACATAAAATAAAAATCTATAACTATAGGTTTGTACTAAAGAAATAGGGTGTCACTCTGGATTAGGGTGTCTGCCAAATACCATAAATCTAAATATATACAAACATACATATACTATGAGCTTCTGATAAGCTTACATTTTGGATGTTTGCTTACTTTGTGGTTTCTTCAAGGCCAGATTTAGAAATCTAATGGGCTCAGTTGAGCCTCAAGTCAAACATAATTTATTAACCCACTATATATTTCTTTGCTAAGGTCAGGTCTTGGCAAAAACACCTTAATGTTTTGAAGAATACCTTGGTCAATGTGGACAAGATTGAAAAGCTCTTACATCTCTTAGCTGTTGTGATCTCATTTATAACACTTTACAGGTTTGAAAGGTCACCATAGTAAACCAATTCTCTTTCCTAGCCAGAATGGAGCAGCGCTGGACACTGTGTGTATTGCTATTCATAGCCAAACTGATACTAGGCCAGTGCCAGAGTGGTGATGGAGGGGACTGGGGATCAGGCGACATGCCAGAGCTTTTGTTCACGACTACCTTGACTCCTATTCCAAACACAGTCTGTAATGATCCAGCCAACCCTGGGAGCACAGACTGGACCAAGCCACTTTTTCATGTCATTCCAGACAGCAAAGCTGATGGCTGCTCGGTCAATTTCCACACCAGCCAGGCTATGTCCAGGCGATTACAAGTGGCCAAGGAGGAGATGGCTTATCTGAAAGCCCTCCAGCATGGGAATCAGGCAGTGATGGAGAATCTGATCCAGTTTGTTGGAGCAGAAATGGGGGATCAGAGCTATCAAGAGATTATTCAAGAAAATATTGCTGGGATCAAGGAGAATCATGCAAGTTGTGTGGGAGTGCTGAAAAAGGCAACTGAGGAGTTGGAGAACCAGTTAGAGGGAGCTGACCTTGCTGGAATTCAGAAGTAAGTAGAACTGGTCTTATAATTATAAACACCATTACTATGTGTACATGTGGTCTTGAAAACTCCTGATAGATCAATATAAGCAGAAAAGACTGACCTCAGCATAAAAGAGCAAATAATTCATCCCTAAACAATTTGTCACTGATGAAAGGTTTAAAATAACTCCACAGTTGTGGATGAATGCTTTCTCTTAGAAAGATAAAACTGAATGCAATTTATATGATTTCTATCTTTAGAGGTTTTCAGAGAAAAGGAAGGTTAACCTTTTAATGGGCAAGAACATAAAAACACTTAAAAACACAGGAAAATTAATTAATTACTGTTTTTTTAAAAACAGTAGGGTTTTATTAACACAATTTTGCAATTTGTTTCAAAATATGATATTATTTCCAATTTTACACTTTCTATCTTCCAGGATATGTAAGCTCTATATTTTCTTCTTTATATATTTAGATTGGCAATAGTAAAGAAGTTACAGTTTGAAAACCTGTAGAGTGTCTTGTGAGCAGAGAGCCATATCCACCTATTATTACTTCTGTGTATGGTATAAAGCTATACATGTATTAACTTACAGGTATAATTATGATAACAAAAAAAGCCCCAGACCAGCCTGTGCAGATTTGCCTTGTCTCTGCTCTCTGGGTTTTCCATCATCTGCATTAACAGTTGGAAGGAATGTGGGTTTAGCCCTTTGCAGGCCTCTAAATTTAAAGCTG
>JANDJT010000148.1:12702787-12714580 GCA_024331685.1 Stegophilus panzeri
CTGAGGAGCGCGCTGCTCTGGAGCATCCTGTGGCAATCAAGTAAGTTCATCTGACACGTTGCATTCTTGCGAATTTGTTTAACACAATACAAATTGGCCTAAAATGGGAATATATCAATATACATTTTTACAAACCGTTGTTCCCAGTTCTGCTCGTGGACTACCCCAGCACTGCACATCCTCATCAACTACTTATTATGAGCTGATCAATTGAATCAGGTCAGGGAAAACACCAAAATATGCATTTCTGGGGAACTCCAATGACAAGCACTGGAAAACATTTCTCTCTAGGTTGCTTTGCTTTTTACATTTTGCACCTGACTGCTGCAGAATTATTTGATGTTCCTTTACTTTCTCAAATCTGTTTCATTCTCTTTATGCTGATTCGTATTATTTGTGAGTGTAATCTGTACCAAGGTGTTCTGACCTGATATGTCTCGCCAGAAGATAAGTGGATAGAATGTATGTAATGACCCTTTTATCATACAATCAGCTAAGCCTCTGTGAACATGTTATCGCATAAATTATCTGAAAACTTGGTAAATATTGGAAGACAAGATGCATGACAGCACCGAAACAGAACCCTGAATACACTCCCATGTTTTTCCATCTGAAGAACTTTTTACAAATAAAAATTCATCTGCTGGGAAGATCCTGTCTCCAGACTTCTCCTTCCACCCTTTGCATCTGGCTGAAGCGTTTTTCTGGTGTAAAAGACAATACCACTCAAGTTTGCATTCTGTACCTGTCTACCACATACAATTTTGCAGCATGCAGTCAGCCCATTAGGAACTAGCACTTATATAGAAGAGTAAATATATTTCAGCAACCTGACAGTTTGGTGGCGTACCGCACATCAAGCAAGCACAAGAATGTCAATGAGCGAAAAAGAAAAAAAATCCCCACAGTTTTGGATATACAGAACACTACATACTTTATGTACAGAACCATTAATTTCATACCCTAATATTTCATGCACATCTGTAGAGTAGGGAGAAAAAGCAGACAGGAGCAGTGTATCATTGCAGGATCCTGCATGAGTCTTGATCTACCGCTCCCATAGATCGATCTCAATAGATGAATCTTTCCACTTGATCTAAGACTCTCACAAATCCCCTGGCCAGATCTCCAGTGGGGACAAAATGCTGGTAGGTCTCCTGACTTCACTGCATGTAGTAAACTAAAATAAGTCTTCGTGCTTCTTTTCATTTAAATGTTAAACAAAACACAATCATTAACTAAATTCTCTAAGTGTACATAGCCAGTATTGAAACAATATTGGTAACTTAGCATATTTTTCCAAAAGAATTTAGAGATGTTTGACTTGTGATTATAAATATCCGTGTACAAATAACCAGAATTGGTGAATTTTTGCCAAATAAAGTGAGTGCTCATAAGCAGGATGTTTTACTATTCGATCTCAAAAATCTTACAGAGCCAAAAGCTTGATGTAAACCATAAATCTGACTTGATAATGAGATGCTTCTATTTGCTCAGAGGTTGATTTATTTATTATGCTGTAATCGATAAACTAGTCCATCCCTAGGGAGTTTAGTGCTAGACTGAGCTAATCATGCTATACTGCAAGAGCTACTCCAGCCATGCCGACCAGCTGGCCTCTCACATTCAGTGCAATCCCCCGGGGCTCAACGGTAAGATCTGTGCAGCTTGGAATTGAGGCTTGAATTTGGCCATTCGGCTGCTTTGCCCAAAATACCTTTCTGCTAAATTAAGAAAGTTGTCAGTCACAGTAAGGCAGGAAAGATGTGCCAGGTGCAGTGATGCAACATGGGGATTGTAGAACATGACCCTTTCAGAAATAAAACCATCAGTTACTAAATATGTTCTGTGCTGCCCAAACCACAATAAAAGCTGTGAGCCTCTGGCCCAGTATTAAAATATCATAATAATGACCGTGGATATTAGAATGTGTCTTTACCTCTGCATCTGCTTCTAGGAAAACAAAAATGGAGAAAATAAGTGGGGGAAAAAGCTTATACAGGACACAGAGGCTTAGGGCAATGGTATGTGTAATTGTGGGTGATTAGGGTGTCTGTTGATGTATTCAACATGCAAGTAATGCTGACTCAGGACATCTCCTTTAATTTTTTTAATGGACTGCCATCCATGAATTTAATTAAGCTATGCCAATTTTGCTTAGTTACAAATATTCATATTTCCCAGGGGAAAGCTCAAAAACGTGTTTTATATGCCAAGAGAATGATTTCTTTAGACCTCATCCAACAAGCGAAATATGTGACAGAATGAGCATATGGCATTAATCTGTTGAGATGACATGGAAATGACACTGACTTTATGTTGTTCCAAAGGCTGCGCAACACTGATTTAATCACTTGCAAGCCAAATGACTTCCTCACAGTTCCAGTATTGTCAGTGATGCATGTCTGTGTAAAATGCTCATAAAGAGCTTGCTTTTGCTCATACCATGCATCAGGTTAAACCCCACAATAGTGTACTGTTCGATTTTGTGAATGAAAAATAAAATGTACTCAGCTCCGTCTCTGAAACGAATCTTTATTACATTGGCAGTGTCCTGTTTTGAGAAGACTCATTCACATGCTGAGGATGAACTCTTCAAGAAGCTTTTTGTTGGATACAACAAGTGGTCGCGGCCTGTGCCAAACACCTCAGACGTGGTCATCGTTAAGTTTGGCTTGTCCATCGCCCAGCTTATTGATGTGGTAACTGTCAAAGCAAAAAAACAAACAAACAAACAAAAAAAGCATGAAATACACAGAGAACCAAATGGGCAAAAAAAAACCCTTTAATAAAGAGTATACATGCATTATTTCTATATTTCTATTGGTTTTCTATTGTCTTTATTTATTTCTATATTTATGATTTCTTAATTAAATTTTGATTTATTTGACTCAGAAAATTTAAATGGCTAAAACTTGTTCTGGGTGTTGAGTCATGTTCACTATATGGTAAATCTTTGACTGAGTGAAATACAGGCTTCTTTTGTGAACAGCTGATTGAGCAACTCCTTCCCAGCTCATTGTGGACTGTTTGTCAAGGCACATTGTAGATCTTCTGTGATTACCAGTGTAGATCACTGTGTTATAATTGTAGCTACATTTCTATCAGTTGGGTTAAGGTTAGTCGAGATCATATTAAGAAACACATGTGGTCTACTAGAATGTTTTGAACCTCAAATATATATCAAAATATATATGTTGTGTGACATTGATTGAGGTGATATGTAGTCTGATATGGATCAGTTTGAATAGGACATGATTGACTGACAGCCCCTCATTATCACAAGGACAAGATAATACTGAAATAAATAAACAGGATTGATTTTTTTAAAATTGAATTTTCAGTTTGGCAAACCTGCACTACCAAAGAAATATGCCAGATCATAAAAAAAACCCTCTTCTGAACTGGATTGAATTTGTAATCAAATACCATATTGATGCTGATTTTATGGCAGAAGGATTACTTCCATTTTACCAACAGGCTGTGCACTAGTGAGGCTTCAGTGTGGAACCCTTTATAGGTTTTATTTTCTCTGTTGTTGCGCAGGTGCCTCAGAGCCTTAACAATATTTTTTTGACTTGCATGTTTTACACAATATTTTCCTTTGTATATTCAAGCTGGTCCTCTCATATATCCTGCCTGGAAGCCAGACAGCTCTGATGTTCAGTAGTCAGCAGAGTTTTTAAATTATATATTGGATTTGTATATGCCAGCCCTTGATATTGCAGCTGGCCAAGATGGCTTGTTGTTATGGAAGTGCACTCGCGCATAATCTGCCCATCCAAATTCAATTAAAGACTGTAAAGAAAAGGGAAACGCAAATTTATATTTCTTTGAAGTGACCTAATCTGCTACTGACACACTGCAAATATTCATTTTATAAAGGTAGTAACATCAGCTTCCCCACAAACCACATTAGCACCTATAACCCGATAGTCCTGATGAGTCATATGTTCCTTGACTACAGTCCATCAGGATATTACACTTCAGATGCGTCTACTGGAGCAAACCCAACTTCCTGTCTCATACTCTCCCACCCACTTTTTATTCTCTCTCTCTTTTTTTTTTTACTCCTCTTTTCCTCTGTAGGATGAGAAAAATCAGATGATGACAACCAACGTCTGGTTGAAGCAGGTGAGCCAAGTATTTTAACGTCTTTTGGGAGCACTTCGATCAAATCTGTTTGAATTTAAAATGATGTATCTACAAATGCCTGGTTTAGATTAGAGTAAATTTTACAGTTAGAATTCAGATTAGCATGAGGGTTATAGTTTAGTCTGGATTATGATAAAACCACGTGCCATAAAGATCCATAAAGAAAGCCTCAGTTTGTGTCAATTGATAACTGTGGGAGTTAATTGCAGTGGTACAATATACACCCTGTTCAGCGAAGATGAAAGGGAAAATCTACACTGTGATAAAAGCAGAAATAATAACCTCTAGCCTCTTCCATAGGAGTGGAATGACTATAAATTGCGTTGGAAGCCCTCTGATTATGAGAATGTGACATCCATCAGGGTTCCATCAGAGCTCATCTGGGTTCCAGACATTGTGCTGTACAACAAGTGAGTAATATTAAACTAATAAAAAAAAAAGTTTATAAGCAAACTACTTGCAATAAGCAAAAGAACTTCAATATAAAGTCATGTACAGAAAGGAAACACCAACATAAAATGTCTTAGTGAACTGTTTGGCCACAACGAGCTGTCAGAACAACTTATTGCTACATGTCTCTGGAACTGTACTGGTGGAATGAACACCATGCTTCCAAAAGATTGATGTCTTGATGTTGGTGGAGAGCGCTTTCTAACATGTCAGTCCAAAATCTCCCATATGTGTTCAACTGATTTAAGATATAATGATAGTGAAGGCCACAGCATATGCTTTAAATTATATCCATACTCATTAAACCATTCAGTGAGAATGTGGACAGGGGCATTATCATGCTGGAAGAGGCTACTCCAATTTGGATAGAAATGCTTCATCATAGAATAGGTGCTGATTCAGAAGAACTTTGTATTGATTTGCAGTTAACCTCTAAATGGACAAGAGAATCCAAAACATGTCAGCCCAAAGTATAACAGAGTCACTGTTTAAAAAAAAAACTGTATTCGTCACTGTGTCAGTGTTTGTAAGAAAATCAGGGTGAGCGCGATGGATGATTAAGGCAAACTTTCTATAGTGTAGGGACAATGCTGAATTAGCTTTCACTGAGGAAGGTGAAATAAGGTTACCTACTCTGCTACCACCAGTGTAATACAATAAGTTATTTAATACGCTCGTATTTAAAAATCATATCAAAACACCACCACCTGGTGTTTTTGAGTGGTACTACAGTTTCACCGTATCGATAGCCCTTAAAATGGCATGTCCTCCTCTTGGTTACTGAAGATGTGTAGAAAAAAATATATAATGAAATTACTTAATAGGCGAGTGTGCTAGGTTGTGAAATTCCCAATAGATACTGTGATGCTTGTTTATTGTTTGTTTTACAATATACTATCTGAAACACAATCTTGTGTTGTTTTTCAGTGCAGATGGGGAGTTCGCTGTGACCCACATGACCAAAGCTCATCTCTTCTACACAGGCAAAGTGCGCTGGGTTCCCCCTGCCATCTATAAAAGCTCCTGCAGCATTGACGTCACTTTTTTTCCTTTCGACCAGCAGAACTGCAAAATGAAGTTTGGCTCATGGACATATGACAAGGCCAAGATCGACCTGGAGCGCATAGAGACCACTGTGGACCTCAAAGACTACTGGGAGAGCGGCGAATGGGCCATCGTCAATGCTGTGGGAACATACAACACCAAGAAGTACGACTGCTGCCACGAGATCTACCCAGACATCACGTACTTCTTCATCATCCGACGCCTTCCTCTCTTCTACACCATCAACCTGATCATCCCTTGTTTGTTGATCTCCTGCCTGACTGTACTGGTCTTCTACCTGCCGTCGGACTGTGGTGAGAAGATCACGCTGTGCATTTCTGTCCTCCTCTCACTCACTGTCTTCCTGCTGCTCATCACAGAGATCATCCCGTCTACGTCACTGGTCATACCACTCATTGGCGAGTACCTACTCTTCACCATGATCTTTGTCACATTGTCCATTACCATCACTGTGTTTGTGCTGAATGTGCACCACCGCTCACCAGGCACCCATAAGATGCCAAGTTGGGTGCATACTATCTTCCTCGACATCATTCCACGTTGGCTTTTCATGCGCAGGCCGGCTCCCTATGGACGCCGTCGGCAGAGGCTGGTGCTCCTGAAAAGTCGAAGGTCACAAGGACTCAGGGCTCCTGCTGGATCATGTTTGAGCACTTCTGCCAGCTGGTTCAGGGAGGTGGCTGAGGATGAGGAAGCACACACGCAATGCTTTTATGAAGACCTAGAGTTGGCCACGCTGTCTTCTAATTTCTCTCTTTCCTTCCGCCCTCCTTCTCCTCGTCCACCTGGCTCCACCCCAACTCCTTCTCCTCCAATCCCTCCTCCTCCTACTTCTCTGCCTCTGAAACATGGACCTTCTATGAGACATGATGCAGTGTTGGGTGCCAGGCATCCAGGGGGTAGAGTGAACCATACTATGCGACAGTCAGACAACGAGCGATTCTGTCTGTCTCCCAGCATCATGCAGGCTCTGGAGGGAGTTCACTACATAGCAGATCATCTGAGAGCACAAGACGCCGACTTCAGTGTGAGTGAACAATCACAAATAGTGAACAGTCAGTTATCTCCTTGCTCAAGTATGTCTATGTGGGTAATCTGTGGGCTAAAATATTAATCATGATTACTAAATACTGAAATCATGATCATTTATCACAGTGGGTCTTTTTTCACACTGAAACCATGGAGGCTGCAAACTTTTAGGTCAAATTTTGAGATTTCTACTTTATATAGTTCTGAAGAACGGATATATGCTTGTCTTTTGCACATATCTCAAACAGAAGTAAAGGTAGACCATTTTAAAATCTAGAAGCTCCCAAAAGTGAAAACAAAGAAAGACACATTTAAAGATTTCATTACACTTCCACTGAAAGACGTCCCACCTACATATACATTTGTAACTTAATTACTTGGAAAACAAAATTACTGCCAAGTTGTAAGGAATTATACATTTACAATGGAGGTGACATGTTGACGCAGTGGGTAGAACTGCTGCCTCAGCGCTTCTGGGGCCTGGGTTTGATCCTGAACACATTTTATGGGGGTTTTCAGAGTTGCAGAGTTGCATGTTCTCCTTGTGTTTGATTACCCAACTTTACTTTGGATTCTCCATTGTTATCCAATTGATGGAAAATATGAAGCTTGGCAGATTGGCTATGCTAAATTGCCTCTGGGTGTGAAAGGGTGTATAAATGTGGCTGTGGATGCTGCCCTGGATGAAAGAAAGAATGAACGAATGAATATTAACCATGACTATAGTATTATAAGATCTGGGTTCAGAATGAATGGGAGATTAAACCTTACAATTCTAAGGTCACTTAATGTGTACATGAAGTGCACTCAGTGTCAGGTATATACAAATAGTGTTACTCTTGATACATAAGTTCTAAGTATACCTGAAGAGAAGCACAATAAGGTGCCAGGTAAACTCTTATTTTTTATGTGAGCCAGTTTTAACAGTGTATAATACAATAAATCCAAAATACATGTTAACAGCAATTTTAAATCATATTTGTGCAAGTGATTAAGATATTTGAATCTCCCTTAACTAAATGAATTTGATTTTACTGTGCAGCATTTTGGTGTACACTTCTTTTGCTTTCAGATGTGCTATAAAGAATAGCAACTTGACTCATGACGCTAAACTAGTAAACAAAACACAGAATAGGTTATTATAATGCCAAGGACAGCCTTCCTCACAGTCAGCGCATTCAGGTGTCTGAAGAAGATACATGGCCAGCATTATATAAATGCAGTGTACTTTGAAGTTAATATGTAAGTTTACTCTTGAGAAAAGTAATAAGTATTTGGCTAGTTATAAGTATTTGGCTACTATGAATCCCTTTAAAGTATTCTTCTGTAAGAGGTTTACTGCCACATATAGTTTTTGTCCCAAATTAATCCAAATCAATTATCAAACTAGTGACTGGATAATATATTAAAGCATGCACTGTGATGTACTTAAAGCCATTATAGAAAATGTAAAAAATGTCCCAAGGTACTGTATGCTGTATTATGGAAGTCACGGCAAATTGATCTATGATATAATGTTTCACCACTCATCTAAGGGTTATCTGATCCCATGATTATACCCACTAAAGTGATGAAACCACTCAGATGAATGAAAAAACATCTTCAGGATTAAACCTGACTTAGTACTACTAGGTGATCGTTGCTAAAGGTTATTTGGTATGTCTGCTTGTATTCCTCTCGATACATCTCTGATGAAAGAACTCATATAGCAAATAGATAGATGAGAGATCTCTAACATTGCCTCTCTTTGAACTCTCTGCTCTTTAAATGCAGGTTAAAGAGGACTGGAAATACGTTGCCATGGTGATTGATCGGATCTTCCTGTGGATGTTCATCATCGTTTGTCTGTTGGGTACCGTCGGCCTGTTCCTCCCCCCATGGCTGGCTGGCATGATCTAGAGCCCTTTATATAAACTTGCAGACATGCAGTATGGGCCCTGTGGATATACTTGTCACTGCAGACAGTGAGCGAGTATGCCACATGGATGAGTAATATGGAAACTGTGCAAAAATATTTGAATGAAGAGCAAGAAATTCATCATGGAGCAGAATGTCTATCAGCACTGTGCAAGAGCCCTGAAAGCAAATTTATCTTTGAATGTAAAGCCTTGCAATGAATACTGATGAATAAAATGTGGCACCTTCAAAAACAACTTCTGCATGAGTCCACGCAGGGGTGTTAATTTTAGTTCTATCTATCTTTCTCTCTCAAGAATCAATGGATTAACTTCTGATGCAGTGAGATTTAGAGGACGTGACATGTACTGACAACCCGGCAGACCCTTGGAGAACAGCTGCTAAGAGAAAAAGCTGTAGTGAGCTGTCCTTCATTTAAAATCCTGAGAAAGCCTGTTTCTGAGGGCCAGATTTGTTAACTATTATGTATGAAGTATCACATTTTTAATAGTAAAACATACAGTGTTCCTTCCCATTCGGGGTGTGTGTCCATCTCGTGCCAAGTAATGGAATACATGTAACGGTGTTACATAATCAGGATACAAACAACTGGTAACTGTAATCCGTTACAGTTACGTCAAAAAACTAAGTAATCAGATTACAGGTACATTTTTTAAAAAATGGGAATACTATCAGGATTACAATTTTTTTTTCATTTAAAACCAAAGAAATGAATATTTTGACATAACACGATATAGATAGCTGCTTAATTATAGTTCTGGTTCTCTCTCGCCAGCCGTGACTCACACGAGCAATATCCTGGTGCATGCACAAATCAATTTTGCGTAAAATTTATTTGGTAGAAATGAACACAAATTGTTCTCTGAAATGTTTTTCTTAGGGTGACCATACGCCCTCTTTTTCCCCGGACATGTCCTCTTTCTCTGCATCCAGCCGGGATTTCAAAATTTGAGAAAATGTCAGGATTCAGCTTTAGATTTATTATGATGTGCTTATGGTCTAATACTGCTGCATGTGTGCACATATTTGCATTGCTTTAACCCCTCTCTGTAATTCCCGCCATCTTGCACACCAATTGATCGATTATAAAAGGCTTGCAGCAACTATTGGCCAAATTCCTCCCTCTCAACCATTAGTCTACTGTCAGCGAACACGTGTAGGTGAACCGCTGTTGTGTACAGTTGCTTGACAATAGCAACAACTGAAGCTGTCCTGAGTCGAAACAATGCCCATGGCCATATAAGGTCATTTTTAATTTCATGTTATCACTTTGCTTCATATTGCATGTTCATTTAAATGTATAAATAATGGCAGAAGGTACACTCGTGGCATCTGATATTTTATTTTATTCCATGGACATTCAAAAGAATGTAGGAACAAATATAAAACATGGGCAGAGTGAAACCAATTTTATTTATATATATTTATATGATGCTAATATTGTTTCTTTTTCAGTGTATTAAAGTCTGCATTCATAGTAACACTGTTTTGAACACTATTAAGGACACCCCTCCTCAAAAAAAAGTTTCCTCTTTTTGGAAAACCAGAATAAGGTCACCCTAGCTTTTGTGATGTAATGTTACCCGCATCAGGGACAGTAATTTTTATTTATTTATTTATTTTATTAAAAACAAATCCAAACATTGAACCTGTTTTTAAGCTCTAAAATAAGCTCTGAATAAAAGTATTTTAGATGGTATTGCTTTTCTCTTGATTTTATTTACATATGTGACACTGAAGTAATCCAAATATAATCAGATTACATTACTTTCATGTTGTGATACTTTGATTACGTTACTGATTACATTTTGTATGAAGTAATTTGCAACTGTAAACTTATACATTTTTAAAGTAACCCTCCCAGCCCTGGTGCCAACACACCATGACACTGACCAGGATAAAGTAGCTACTGAAGATGAATGAATGAATGAATACTATGTTTCTGGGTGTAATTGTAAGTTTGATTCTTACTTTTTTTATGCAGTGATTTTAGAAAACTGAGCTTCACATAGGATTAAGATAACACGGTTATTACAGTACACAAGCAAGCACTGTGTTCATGGCATACTGTATGTTGGAACTGGGAAGTTTCTAGCTTATATTTGTGTATACCGTATGTTTAACATCACAGGATAGTTGGCTAATTGAATGGTTGTTCTTTTGCAGTATATTTTTAGCAAACTGTGCCGTTTGTTCTACACTTTAGTTTTAAAATAAATTAAAAAATAATTGTAAAAAAGTACTAATCAAGCAACTCTTTGCAACAATTATTAAAAGCAAACTGAAGCTTTTTATATATACACAGAAAACAAACAAGTGCTAGCTTACTGTGAGCATATATTTTTTCCTAACTTAAACATGTAAAGATGTGTGAACACACTGAGGTGAGGAGTCGGAAATTCCCAGTTGCCATGAAAGCAGCATTAGTTACGTTGAGGGGATTAATAATGAGGCTATTCGATAGGAAAAACAATAGACTGAAATATGCTCCCAGACCCCTTCCTGACCAGGCTTAGAATATCTTATTGGTATTGCTAAAAACATGTAATCAGTAAGGATTGCATGTAGACACTAATAGGGGCTCTGATATCCAACTGTCTTGGGGTTGTGTAGGCTTTTTCAGAGGTACGGCAAAAATTGTGTATAGACCAAGAATTTTTAAACTACATATCAAGCAACATCAATGTTTACACACTCACAAAACAGAAACCTAAAAACCGCATGGTGCATGACCATACAGTAGATTTAAGCGTGATGGGAAAGGATTGCCTTTTGGCCCTTTGCATCAATATTCAGGTGCAGGAAGATATCCTGTGGTGCTGCCAAAATTGCTTCTGCCAGTTTTTTGGCAGACGGGTCCATCTTTGTTTTCTGAAGAAAAAATGTATGTTGTGGTCAATTAAGATATTAGGTTCCAGCATATCCTTGATACATAAGCAGAAATATATTTACTGTGTATGTAGAAGCCTTTGTGATAGATTACTACACTTACTATATTGGCAGATGTTCATTTTTTACTTCATTCTTTTGTACAAGGAAATTTAATGACAGTCTTTACTGTATTTCTCACTTATTTTGCATACTTATTGTTTAGTATATAAACATATTTTTACTGATTTGTACTTTCATATGTCTTTGCTTAAAGACTTCTATGTATTAGTAAATTAGGTAAACGTT
>JANDJT010000148.1:12714824-12729270 GCA_024331685.1 Stegophilus panzeri
GGTCACTTTTGCAGAGTTTCACGGTTCCTCCTGGGCCTGTGTGGGTTTCCTACAGGTTCTCCAGTTTTCTCCCACCTTTTGAAAACATGCCACTCAATGGTTAACTAAAAGTCTGACTTGTGAGACTACCTTGGAACAGAAACATGTGCAATGAAATAGTTTTAATCACATTTCCATTTCTATCAGTGTGAAGATATGCATTTATTAAAACACACAGTTAACAGTACTGTCCCCCACGTTCTTGGCAGCCATGAAAGATGTAGAGCTTCCCCATGTCCTAAATATTACTTTTACCCCTGAGACTTACAAATATAGATTAAATGTTTTGAAATAAAAACATACTGGATTTTACAAGTATATTTATTTAGCAAACTTATTTTTAAGTATGTATATTTAAATTTTGGCATGCATACTTATAATTCTAGCATGCATACTTATATTTTAAGTATGCATATAAACTTTGTGTCCATACTTAATTTGTGTACAACTTTTAAAAAAAGCATACTTATTTTGCATACTTATTGTTTAGTATATGAACATATTTTTACTGATTTGTACTTTCATATGTCTTTGCTTAAAGACTTCTATGTATTAGTAAATTAGGTAAACGTTGCATATTTAATTAATCCATAGTGTAAGCTAGTTAAACTTTAGCTGGCTTGTGCAACTCTGTCCAGGATGAATAAATTGGATGAATTAAGTGTTTCAGCACGATGCAGATACTCAAACTGACATAAGGAATAGTAAAAACCTAAGGCTTTATTTGATCACTGACTGCAGTGGTAAGTTGACATAATGGGTAGTGTTAATACTTCATGTTCCAAGTGTTGCAGGTTCACTGCTGAACTTTGGTCACTTCTCTAGTGTTTCATGGTTCATCCTGGGCCTGTGTGGGTTTCCTACAGGTTCTTTGGTTTTCTCCCACCTCTAAAATTCTAGTATGCATACTTATTTTTTATGTATGCATATAAACTTTGTTTCTATACTTAGTTTGGGTACAACCATTTTTTTTTAAAGCATACTTATTTTGCATACTTATTGTTTAGTATTTATACATATATTTTTTTACTGATTTCTACTTTCACATTTCTTTGCTTAAATACTTCTATGTATCAGTAAATTAGGTAAACATTGCTTAGTTAATTAATCCATATGGTAAGCTAGTTAAACTTTAGCTTGGTCCTGCTGCAGTGGTGAATAAAAATCACAAACATAACACTTGTGAATAAATTTTTTTATATATTAAATGAAAAAATATATAATATAGTTGTCTTGAAAATCTCTGCAGCACATTAAAAATATAAATGGGGCATCCATCAACTGAAAGCATGCTGATAGAGTTAACATTTAAAGTAGCATTTTTGTATTTAGTTTCTTCTGTTTCTGAATAAATAAGCATTATGTCATCAAATCACAAGTCTGTTTTGATTTGATGGTCAGAAGCTGTACTAAATGACGAATAACCTAAAAATCACAAACTTGACACTTGTAAATAAAATAGTTTTATATATGCAGTTGATTAGATCCTTAAAATAAAGAGACGGATAAATAGTGAAAAAAACTTAATAATTGTTGGAAATGAATCACCTGGATCTTTCTAACTGGCATGGGCCTCCAGTCAGTGTTGTTCACACAGAATTCATTCAATGTTACCTCAATGAACTTTCTACAGTGAAAAAAACTCCTGCTCATTTAAAAAGCAGTTAGTTGAGATGAGGCTCAAACCCTGTTCTCTGGTTTAGTAAATCTGCATGTTACCACTGCATTATCCAAACACACATACCAAGCCTCCTTAAGTTAAATAGTATAGATATTGTACCTGTACTACGAGACTCGATCACGCTTACTTTATATTTTTCTTCATGTTGTAATTAGAAACTTGTTTGAATTAGGATTATCATAAGTTTTGATGAGAGACATAATATTTTTATGTGAACCATTCGACCACACATTCCATTTTCATTGTACTGTGTTTAGCTACAGTATGTTGTTCCATGCGCCACCTGGTGGTTATTGTGTGAAGCACAACAAATGAATTTAAATTCTTAGAGCTGTGCCTGCAGTACACCGCGTGATCACTCGTGACAAATCGCGTGATACCGTGTGAAAATTCAGAAAGGCCACATCTGTACACAACCAAACACAGATCTCACAGATGTTATACAATGAAAACTGGTTAAACTCTTTTTACCAGAGACCAAAAATTGGAATTTGTACCTCTTTTGGTTGTGCCTGTAATCAGCATTGAATTTATTTGTGATGTCACTCCACAGTAGTGGTAAGTGGCTCTTATAAAAGTTGACCCTCAGGCCTTTAGGAATTTGCAGATGTTCCTAGGTATTTTCTTTTTTACCCAGCCTATGAGGTTTAAAATATAATAGCTGCATTGTGGCAGGTAGAGTGTTTTTTGTTTGTTGTGCTGTTCATTTTATCTCTGTACCAGTGTTATTGTGGAGAGGGGTGAATCATTTGCCCAGCAGGAGGCTCACATCTTTCCTCTTTCCCATTGCCCTGCTCACCAGCAGCTAAACACAGAGTCAAGATACTCTACACACAGAAACCCAACAGCGTCCTGACTAATTTTATAACAGACTTGTGGTGATAAAATAATTCATTTGTTTATACTGAATGAAATTGTCTAATAAGTCAATATCCATTCCGCCGCCCGCAGTAAACAGCTAGAAAGGGTTAAACCAACAAGCTCTTTTTCATAAGCATTATGGAAATGTTAACTGATTTGCTTATCACATCAGGAGTTTTGTTTTTACGGTCTGAGTCCATAGATTGTAGACATTCATCCTATTTTCAGATGAATTGTGTTGAATTGTCTTGTGTTCATGAAAGTCTACATAAAATAGTTTTCATTAACTGGCACTAATCAAAGTACTTAAAAAAAACCTCAGACCCTGAGATGTTATATAATAAAATATAATAAAAATTTAAAATATAATTTAAAAAATGATTTTAGAACTTTAGCAGTAGCAGTATAACTCCCACAGACACAGCTGGAAAAATACTTTTGAAATGCCACAAAATTGTAATGCCGTAGAAGATAAAGTGTTCATTTTGAGACCATATATTTCAATGACATTTTTATTAGCTCACAGTTTGTTGTGAAAATGTACCTAGACTCGAGAATACAACACTGAGATATCATTTATGAAACCGGATACAATTTGATACGACTTGCTTCCAAATATATGTCTGTCACATATCCTTGAACCGTACAGAGTTGAGAAAGTATATGAATGTAGATACTTACTTTTGCTCTATATACATTATTTGGGTACATATTTCTGCAATCAAAAAAATGTCATGACCATTGTATGTCTTTAAACATTTTCTACCAATAATAGTAGTGCTAATTATCACATTATACAGTAACACACTAACATTACATTTAAAGGAATGTATTTGATTGTGCAGCTCAATACAGGAAGATGGAATGAAGATATTACTTCACTGTAGAGAAACAAGGTTGCTCTCCAGATGAAATCTAGTCTGAAATGTCTCCAAGAAAATTTACTTCCCACTCTTAAGTATGCCACCTAACTCACCTATTACAAATATATTATTTCTTGGAGATAGACTTTGCAGCAGATTGTACAGTATATCCAACAACACTGAGGTTTCCTGACTAAAATGAAAATTAATTTGAAGTGACAGGATAACCTATAAACAGTCTTTTATTTCAGGTGCAATCTGTATTCAGGAAACAAAAGCTGAAAAGGAGGACTAAACTTTATAACCATAAGGGTATGCATTCTGTACCTAGAGATCGTAGTGTACCTTTAAAATCCATTCAAGGTACATATTCAGAATTTCAAGACCTCTGCTGTACCTCTTAGGGCGTTTGTTCCTTTGAGATTAAACATGTACCAGTACAGTACCTTTTTTGACAGCACAGAAAATTGTTTATGAATCAGATTGTGAACACAAATAGAACCAAGCTCGTCCTCTCTCTTTATCTCTCTCTAGTCTGTGTCAAGGAAGACTGCATCCTCAGATTTGGGCTTGGCCAGGTTGGCGCGTACTCGTGCCTGGTCCACTGCATCCAGCAGGTTCTTGGCATCCATGGCCAGCGTGTGAGCTGCTGCCAGCATCTGCTTCTTGCACTCCTCCTTCAGAGAGGTGATGGAGTTTTGTTGAGCCAGCCGCATCTTACTGATCAGCTCTGCCATGTCCTTATTCAGCAGCTTCTGTGTGCCCTCAATCTAGGAGCACAGAGAGACACAACATGAACCACATGATAACGCGCTGACACTTTCCTAATCACTTTCTTATCACCTGGGCTCCACTTTCCTGGTGTAACTGGAAAACGTTTAACTTTGAGGGTAGTTTTACAGTACAGAGAGATAAGTGTGGAGGAAGAAAACACTTAGGATATTAAACTAGGAAAAGACCTCTAACCAGATAAAAAAAAATTGCCTATAAGGCACTTCTTGGAAATTGAAGCTAATTTGCCAAGCTACCTCCGTCCTTATAGCGCCTTGTAAAGATGGAAGAACATCATCAACACTGGTAATTAAATCCCTCAAAGTCAATCCAACAGACTGTTGATAGAACAAAAAAAAAGATTAGTTAAATGGTGTCTTATAGCAATTTTCCTCATCATCCTAAAGTAGTTTTAAACTTCCAGAGTGTTACCTTGACTAAGGATATGTACTCAGTGGATGGTAGTGTGTTCACGTCATTTTTCAGTTGCACTACCACTTTAACCAGATCCATGACACACTCGTACACCTTGTCCTCAGAGCGATCTAGCTCTGCTGTAGGGGCAGGCTGACCGAGAGAGAAGGCAATGATTCACAACAGCGCATTTCAAATGCTGATCAGTCATCCAAAATATTATAACACTCAAGTGGCTCTGATTGAACTCTGACTGAACTTTCAGTGCAGATTCACTTGAAAGATTATAGCTTCTGAATGGCCATGGAAAGAGTGTGTGTAGATGTGTACAGTACGCCATTACCTGCAGTGAAATTCTTGGGGGCTTTTCAGGAGGCTTTTGAATGTCATCTATAATGCCAGTTTAAGCAGAAACGTTAAGCAAGTCAAACACTGGATCATGAATATAATGTGCATTTTAATAGTTTAGACAACAGACACTCCTATGTGTTCATTTGAACTGAAATGAGGGCTTACTATTATTAGGCTGAGGGTCTGGTTCCTAACAGGGAACAGAAAGAAAAAGTTTGAGTATAGTGTTCTGCTTTGTCTTAGGGGTATGCCTAATATCAGATCAATAATGTCCGAATGATCTGTACCAGGGATTGTCAGCTGGCAGACCATGCTCAAGATACAGATTCAGCAAAGTTTTTCACTTGAAAAAAAATACTGAAGCACAACCAACAAATGTATGAAAAAATGGCTCAGTAATAGTTCAGTTTTCTAAACAGGAACCAGTGGGGCTTCTGTAGCACATCCTCTGCTGTTTTAATCACATGCATGTATAGATGTAAATGTCTTATGTTTAACAAAAACTATAACCTTTTAGGGTTTTATTTTTCAGTGATTTTTTTTTGTCAAGCATTTCCTTTTGTGCTTTTTTGCTCATTGTTGTAAAGTGCCTTAGAAGTCACAGAATTTTACAGCATAAAAATATTTTATACTGTATATCTTCCACCATAGGAAATTTGCAAAATGTAATGCAACCAATAAAAACACAACGTCCATATAATCAGGTATGACATGGACGTATTCTACACTGCTCTTTATGTTCGGCAACTGCACGCGCCATCGAATAAAAATGGATACAGACTCAAAACCACCTACCAGCTCAACTGTGGTCTCATTTATTTTAGGGTCCTTAAAAAGAGCAAGACATGAAAAATCAATTACAGTGCATGTATCAAACATACAAGAAGAAAGGTGGTAACATAAAATATATGGTATATGTATTGTGTGGATAGTTCTACTGTATATGTTACAGAGAATGTATCTTCACTCATACCAGAAGCTTCTCCTCTTTCTCCAGCCACTGTTTGTCCTCCACCATCTCATCCTTCTGTTTCCTTATGGTCTCCTGCATCCGTTCCTTTTCTACCTGCCACAGGCGCTGTGCGTCCTCCATGCTGGATGGCCCTACACTGAACTCCCCCTCCTATGCCATGCAAATAGAATAAAGGGAAGTGCATGCCAAAGTAATTTAAACACAATCAGACAATCAGTTAAAATGAAGGCCTTACAGACATATTTATACTATACTAACACACAACCACACTGTAAATGTCAATGAAATGTTAGAATAAGCTGAAAGGCAGGCTTACTCCCAGACTGAGGCGCCGGGCAGGCATGTTGGGAAGCATGAGGTTGTTGGTGGAGTCTACAGGAGACTGATAGTCACATGGGCTAGCCAGATCTGGAGAACTGGCACACAATGCCTCGTTTATCTGTGGAAGAAAATGTGTATTAGAGAAAAGCACACAAAATAACTCTCCACAGTCTAAACACAAATGAATTATCACATATATGAATACCCACAACACCTGAATGTGCAGACCGAAGCTGAGGGTATTCCCAAAACGACCAGGATTCAGTCTTGAGGGCTGCATACACACAGAGAATGACAGCGATGAATGCAGGGAGTAATCTAAGACTTATATTTGAGTGAAGATGCGCGCTGGAGTAAATCATAAGGAGGCCCTTCGGTACCTTTGGAGGCGGTTCACTAATATTGAACTTGGGCTCTAGAAACCTGGTGGCTCTGTTTCTGTCTCTCTCCTTCTCTGCTTCTAGGTCCTTCTCCATTTTGTGCACATCACTGGACCATTCAGAAAGCTTAGGTTAACATTTTGCTACCAACAAAAATACACTGAATTAAAAAAAAAATTATTCAACTACATTTTAGGAACAATTCCTGAGGCTATTAGTGAGAGATACAGAATAGATTACCTGATATTGCAGACAAGTTCAGTGAAGCTAGGCCTCTCATTGGGGTCGTAGCTCCAGCAGCGGGTCATGAGTGAGTACAGGGCAGGAGGGCACAGTTCTGGCTTAGGCAGCCTGTTGCCCATCTCCAGCTGATTAATCACTTCACGATTCTCCAGCCAGAAGAAAGGCTGCTGCCCCCGACTCAGTATCTCCCACATGCAGACAGCTGGATATGAGCAGCACAAAAGCAGCGAATATGATTTTTCTCTAAGCTGAAAGTACCAAAATTCACACAAAAAGACAGCTAATCCAATCCAATTAGTAAAAGTACTGCAAACTACAGAACTAATGGCTGAAGTTAATCAGAAAAGCACTTCACTCCACATTCCTTTGGCAGGATCTAATTTCATGGACATTTAGCAGCAGACCACAGAGGGATCGGCTATCTGCTGCACTCATATCTCAGAACTGATGATGTGACATCTGGAAAGGCAATTCTCCTATATATAACTATCTATCAGAGAGTCCATGATTATAATTCAGAGAAGTCTATAGGTGAGGTACTCTAAGGCAGGCCAGTCTAATGTTATTTAAGCCCACAAGCAGCACTATCCTTTATCTCAATATATCACAGAGAGTTTCCAAATATGTTCACTACTCAGGCTCAAGGGAATGTTGCCATTAAAATGAAGGATGTCTAGTCTGTGTTTATTCCTAGAGGCACAGGTGCTGAAATGTCTACCCTTGCCTCAGGAACAGTCAGTAAGAAGGTTTATCAATGAATGAGCCAGCTGTGTGATTATTACATTTGAATAAGGTTTAACTCTGCATTTATCTTTTCTCAATTTTGGAGACTGTATTTACTGCAGAATCAAAAGTCCAGGGGGTGGATCCTACAAATCTTACCCTAACCCCATTGACATTTGTTCTATAGTGAGGGGTACTTGCATTTTTGTCTTTTAGACATTTCGCTGTCATGTATCCTCGTACTGTAGATTGCCTAAATTATATTGGAGGAGCTTAAATGTGTGCTTGGATAACAGTGCTCTGACTGACAGTTAAAGGTCAACAAATCTTCATCCTTGGCCAATAAAATAATCTCCTGGCCATGGTGGGTAATGCCTTTGATGGCTCGTAATTGAGCTCTAGTGCAACCTTCATAGCCAGTTGCACAACTTGTAAATACACATGTAAATAAAGCTGTGTGTGTACATTTAATTCCATCACATGCCCACACATACATCTAAATCCCTTAACTCATAGTAGTCTGTAAGCGGAAAATCTGACTAAGTATAACATTAGACCGCTTACCAAACATCCACACATCACTGGCAGTGGTGAACCGACGAAAGTTTATGGACTCAGGGGCCATCCATTTGATTGGCAATCGGGTAACAGAGGCTGAACAAATGGAAGAGAAAATGTAAATCACTGATTCTTTGTAAAGTTGTTTAAACTTAAAATACACAGTTTTCATTTCTTACCAATTATATAACAACAGAAAGGTAGATCTGTTACCACCTAATATATTCATGTGTGCATGATGCCTACCACACTTCGAGCTACTGATTATGAGTTCAGTGTCTAAAAGTGATCTGAGGACAGCACTAAGGACTTCTCTCATGCACTGTGAAACAGATGAAAGAGACCTTCCAATAAGAACTCAAATCCCAAATAAAAACCACATCTGTGCATTACTTCTCTTGTGCCAGGGCTTTTGGAAAACTATAATACTGTTATATTCACCTATACCAAAATATACTATACCAGTTTTGGCATTTAAATACTGATGAATCAATAAACAGCAAATGGTTGGTATGGGGCCTTAAATGGGGCTTTAAAAATGTTCATCACATTGCAGGGTTATATAACAAAAAATATTTTTTAATAGAGACACACGGTTTGCGGAGTTAAAGTTTCAAGGTGCACATAAAGGCAGATCAACTCATGACCACAAAGCCTGCATCATTTCACAAGATGAACTGACTACCTGTAAGGGATACTGAACATTTTTTCTGATTTCTGCTAGATTTAACCTCTGATAAGGTCCACCACTCTCCAAAGCTCTATGCTACAAAACCCTTCTCTACAAAGCATGCATGTACACAGTGTTATGTTATCATTATGCCATTCAAATTCTGAAAGTGTCAGTATTACTGGAGGCTTTTGTTCCACATAAGCAGTTATGGACCTGATTCCAGAATGACAAACTTGGCAATACCTATATCTGTAGAATTTGCTGAGTGTGCAACTGCAAAAATAAAACTGCACTCACAGGACTTTTGCAAGCAATATGCAACCGAATAACAGCGCCAAACACTGGCATACATCAAGTGTCGTTTTTTTGTTTGTTTTTTCAGCTAAGTTGTATGTTAAAACTACTCATGCACAGCAAATTACACAAGAACCTCCATCCAAGCAAAAATAAATACCTAACAAGCAGCCAAGCAAATCTTACAATTCAAATATCACAACAATTGTAACCCTTGGCTTATCTCTTATTTCCTTTTAACTGACTGCCTACACTGGTATGGTCTGCCATGCATGTACAAAACAGACAAGCAGGAAGATCCACCTCCAGAGAAGTTTACATACTTGGATGTGCTGAAATATCAGTGATATCTACATGAT
Organism: Stegophilus panzeri; assembly: GCA_024331685.1. Lineage (NCBI taxonomy): Eukaryota > Metazoa > Chordata > Actinopteri > Siluriformes > Trichomycteridae > Stegophilus > Stegophilus panzeri. The sequence goes on from JANDJT010000148.1 coordinate 12,724,329, forward strand.
GCTGCCTCAGAATGCACCTGCAATGTAACTGACATTAATGTTCATTTTACTAAGGCTGGAGCTCATCATACAAACTGTGCCTGGGAACGCCTACTAAGTTAAAAGATGACCTCAGATCTGTCAAAAAGTGCAGAATTAAATAGGAAATGCAACTAAATGCAAATTCAGTAAGTAAGATATAAATGTGATAAGTAATGACAAGTACATAGTGTGGAGGACAATAATGAAAAGACTCCTGTGTATAGTAACATAATCAGTAACATAAGATAATGCATGGTTTTCCTTTCAATAACGAGTTGATGCTTAGATTCTAGTGAATCACATTTAACTCCATCGCTGATGAACATTAATTTTAATGACCGAGTAGTGTTTTTGGAGAAAGTTTCACATGCAACTAACATATACCTAGTTATGACATTTTCTAATGAAAGCTATGATATCAAGGACTGAAGCGCCCACCACAAATGCGTTTCATTTCATTTCACCTTGTTTGTGGCATACACTAGAACAGTCCCAAAAACATAAAACCATACTTTAAATTAAAGGCAGGGATAAAAAACGAATGAATATGATTATACAGTCATTCCATCCTGGCGATTGATGCCACACTACATACCTATTGAGCTTGTCATCATTAATATTCTGGTGGAGGTTGCCTGACTAAGATAAAGCAGCTGCAGGGCTTTGAACGGCCTGGTGCTTTTATGTGTCTACAAATCAGCCGAGGCTTACCTTTGTAATATTCCTCGTTCTCTATGTATCTGGACAGGCCAAAGTCACCGAGCTTCACACACTCTGGTGTGGCGACAAGCACATTTCTCACGGCGATGTCTCTGTTACACATATAGAATTTAGTGGAAATATGTTCTTGAACTATTATTTTAAATATGCAGGAAAAGGGCAGAGATTCAAATGACTCTGTTAAACATACCTGTGTACCATGTTCCTACCCTGTAAGTAAACCAGAGCTTTGCAAATCTGCAGGCTAAACAGGACTAGTGTGACATTGGTCAAAGTGTTCTGGTTTTTGATCAAGTAGTCCCCAAGCTGAAAGTAAAAAAAATAAATAAATTGCAACATTTAAGAATTTAGTCCTTGAAACAATGCATTAAATAGAAAATCTTTTAAGCAATACCTTTCTTTAAGTTATCTAATCTACATTCTACAGCACAGCAGTGGCATAGCCATGAATTAATTTCAGGGGGGTAAGTAAATATGCTTAATAAAATCACAACATAATATGTACAAGTGTAATGTGCTCATGCATTTTTGGGGGATGCCCAGACAGTAGTGGAAGCGGCTGTGTTCTTGAGAGCTTGATAACGTTAATAGGCACAGGAAACAAAACACCTTTATTACAGTTCCACTAAATATGATTTCAATAACAGGCAAGTAATATGGGGAAATGACATCTTACGTTATAAAACCAGATGTATCCTTTTTTTCTCCTGCCATTAATCAGCTATCACCTCAATATCCCGATGTACATCGTGTAGCTACCTGCCTAACAGCTTTCAAACAGACCCAGGAAAACTGTATGATTCTGCTTAATCCTGTTTCTCAACAAAGATGCTGCCAGCCAATAAAAGGGGATTAAACAGACTAATATTCACTAGACGTCTTGTTGACTTTGTCGTCTTTTTATGATCATCATTATAGCAAAACTACTTCAAACTGTTGTCTGACATGTAAATTATCTGTGCTATATGTGTGTTATGTTAAACACCCACAAGTATGCATTTCAGTGACAAAATCAACCCCTCCTAACTACTCTTCTGCAGCATAGTAATTTACTTTAGTATCATTTTAATTGAAAATATACTTAATTATACGTTATATATCTGTCTGACCTCTTGTCTTTTCTGTACCCCTGTATGTCACCATGGTCTTGAAAGTACAATATTTCCTCCTCACCTATACATATACAGTACAGTAGCAGGATGACAATAACATCTACTTGACTTCTCTTGACTGATGGACAATTTGGCTTTAGTAAAGCCATCCTATTGACCCTCATTTGTTCACACTATTTTTCTCCACCATAGTCAGTCACACTCATACTAGCTTCATCAACTCACCCAATGAAGATCTTTTTTACAGACTCACCATTATTGTTGATTTTGGACCATAATGATTAAGTCCAAAATGCATGCCGGAGGCCTGATTAACTCTGGGCTCATTTTAACATAGGTTACATAAAACTACAGGCCACAGACAATTCACTAGCACGTTTTCTAAATACTCTACACTTTACAAACAACACATTTGAAATACTTGCGTGGCTCTGACCAATATGTGCAATTTAATGCACAATGTAGGCATGTGCCATGTGAAACTTTCACATCAAAGTTTAAAAAAATAACAATATTTTATCAAAGGTTCTAATTATTTAAAATGAATACATTGCTCCTAATACTATTGTGTAGCGTCTCTGCCACTTACCTCACCATACTGGTAGAGCTCCATGACGATCCACACAGGTTCTTCCTCTATGATACCTATCAGACTCACTATATGAGGGTGGTCCAGCTTTTTCATAATAGCTAAGAGCATTAGATAAGCAAGAAACATGAATGACAGAATAAATTGAATCATTTCTTTTCTTTGTAAAGTGAATTTTCTTCAAAGTGTATCGATAGAAAACTTCTCTTTACTACCTGCTTCACTCATGAATTTATCCATGATATCAGGTGAGCACCCTTTACAGGTCTTTACAGCCACTTTGATCTTCTCACCGTTCTAATTCAGACACACAATGTTTCAACCCTTATATATTATGTAATAGATAATATATAATTGCAATATCATTTCTATGATACTCATTCATTCAAAAGGCACAAAGATCAAGAAGTACACCATTTAACACAAGAATCAGATTTGAAATTCACCTCTTTTTTGTAAACTCCTTCAAAGACCTCTCCAAAAAAACCGGCGCCCAAAATATGTCCCAAGACTATGGACTTCCTAGAGATTCCGTATTTCACTGCTAAACACAAACCATGAGGAGTCTATGTATGTCTTTAAAAATGTAAAGATGAATGACAGTCGTACGGTGTCAATAAAAAAGCAAAGCACTCACACACTAAAATAAAACATTTTACGTACCAGGAGGTGGAGGTTTCTCGTCCGAAATTTCACAGTATATATCAGAATCTGAAAAATGCATAAACTGATATGAAAAAGCTGTTTAAAAAACCAAAGCTGTAAATTAAAGGTTGATTTGTTATGACCAATGTCTGGAAGAGCAAATATATGGGTTCTCACTCCGACTCTGCCATCCAGTCTCTTTCAAGGGTTCAGGCAACATTATACTAAAGAACAAGGAAGTAGGAAGTAATGTATGAACAGCTGTAATACTTTGCGATATTCTCCACTATATTTAAAACCACAGATGTGTTGAAACAAATGCGTAAAGAAGAAGGTATTCAGTTTCACTTACCCTGAGGGGATTGCAGGAAGGGAGCTACGGAGCTCTGTACCTAAAACAGTCGAGAAAGTCTCAGTTTACATAGTTATTATTTATGACCTTTTTCATATTTTAATGAGGGAGTCATTCAGTAGTATTTAGTATAAAATAACCTGGTGACTGTTGTTATAAATTTGAGCTAAGGCAAGACTTAAATTAAATCTTGTGTAGTTTCACAAGCAGATCATCAATTATTCTTACACAGTTCCAAGGAAATATATAATTGGTGAACTATATTAGGGGACCTAGAAAGATAAATGGAACCTGGCTTACTTTTATTGGGTCGAGATATCAATGATGAATCCGTACTGTTCTCCAACCTGCAGTAGCCATCAATCAGGTCAGCCATGTTCTCTGCAATCGCCATTGTAGGCACATTGACTGAGAGAGGCTGAGAGGCAAATGGGCGCAGTAATGCTGTTATGAGAGAGGCATTTTAAGAACTAGATGTTATAGCTTGGATCCGCAGTATGATGCTTACCTGTTTGGCTCCCTTGATGTCAATGTCTAACAGAGCTTTGCCGTCACTTTGTGCAGTGCACTTAATACTTCGGATCTGTTTAAAGTCTGCTAAACATAGTGTCTGGAAAAAAATTAACAGAACATGCAGTGAGAAATAATTGTAACAATAGCAACCAACATTTGTCTTTCGATCCCAATAACAAGCATAGTTACACAATGGCCACTGCCAAAAAAATACTTGTTGTCTTACAATGTGTTAACAAAAACATTTAAAAGTAGGCTACACCAAAATTTATGCTACAGACAATTCATTAGCACTTTCAGGAAATAGATGGTGGTTTTATATTATAGAGAGTTGTTTAAAAAAAAAAAAGGTAATACATCATAGGGCTGAGTGATATATCAATATAATATCGATATCATGATTAATAATTATGCGATACACATTTCTGAGATATCATTGGTATGATGATGTATTCTTTATGTTTTTAATAATTACAAATTAAACAGTAATGAATGGATGCTGTTGATTTGACATAATTAAAAAAAATCTTTGTCTTTGTAGGCATTAAAAAACTATCAAAGACAGTTTAATGGGTTTTTTTACTACTGTTTTGTGGACAGATTGTTAGCTAAATTATATATTGTGATACACATCATATATCGTAGAAATGTCCTCAAGTATTGTGATATAATATTTAAAAATATTTTTATATATTATTTTATAATATCGCCCTGCAATAATACATAATATATTCGTCTTCAGTAACTGCTTTATCCTGGTCAGGGGATAAACACTGGATGGGATGCCAGACCATCGCTGCACACCATGCACAAACGCATTCACAAACTCATTCATATCTACAGATTTAGCCAATTCATCTACTGCACTTTTTTTTGGCAGAATCAGGTGTGGAGGAAGAACATGCAGAAGAACAGGCGGCTGTGGCTCAGGTGGTAGAGCGGGTTGTCCACTAATCGTAGGGTTGGCGGTTCGATTCCCGGCCCACATGA
>JANDJT010000148.1:12729370-12750945 GCA_024331685.1 Stegophilus panzeri
AATAAAGACAATTTTTCACAGCCTTCTTTGCTCATATTTACCAAGGGTGCCAATATTAGTGGAGGGCACTGTATTTATTAAGTTCAGGTTATTATTGAACATAAACATTTGAAAGGATTTATATTTCAGATTTTGGGTGTTGAAGTTATCTTACCTGTGAATCAGTTTGTGTTCGTTGGCGAATACCCCTTGCTCCAATGACTAAATCCACTGTTAGACTCCAGCCTTGCTGTAGGAAATAACAGCAACAACATGACGTCGCTGCATCATTTAGACCCAAATAATTCTCAAATGTATATAAATGAATTAACCGTGATGACCTAACCAGTCAATCTATCTATCTATCAATCAATTAAGTAGTTGACATAGTTGTTTACAACTCACCACTAGTTCACAAGGGAAAACCTCTTCATTGAAGTTAATGAATTCACCAAAGGTCTTAAAGAACTTGACCATGCACTCTTCCTCTTTGAGTGTGCCATACTGCTGAAACGTCTGCTGGATCATCTTCCTGAGCTGCTTCGGCTGAGGGCAAACACCAACAAAAACAACAAAGCTCTCCATTTAGTCCAGAACAGCTACTGAACCTTTATAACTGCTGATGTTATAGATACATTTTATGACCAAAACTATGTGGACACCTGACCATCACACCCATATGTGCTTTTTGAACATCCCATTCCAGATTTAGCCCCTCTTTGTTGTTAATAATAACCTCCACACTTCTAAGAAGGCTTTCCACTAGATTTTGGAGCATGGCTGTTGGGCTTTGTGTTCATTCAGCCACAAGAGCATTAGTGAGGTCAGGCAGTGATGTTGGGTGAGGAGGCCTGGGGTGCAGTCAGCGTTCTATGTAGTTCATCCCAAAGGTGTTCAGTGGGGCTTTGACCATAGAGTCAAACCTTAGACATTGTACTTTGCTCTTGTTTGAAGTTCAGCTCTATTGGTGTCTCCCTAATTTTTGACCATCCATGTATAACGTTTTAACTGGGAATATTATCAGTCCTTAAACTGATATTGTGACAAGCTTATATTACATTACAGTCATGCCTTAATATAAACAGACTTAAAAATCTAATATGCTTACAGTACCTTCATACTGTCAATCAGTTTCTGTGGAAAGAAAAGGTCTAGCCCAACTTCTTTCCTGGAAGAAAGCATAAAACACAGTTTAACTGTTGCCAAAATACAGCAACTCAGAACACATTTACAGTACACGTGGTGTGATTGTTCTATGTTCTATGTAAAAACAAATACCACAGTGCTGTTCAATGCTTGATTTTCTATAACAGAATGCAGCGAACAGTTCAGTCTGCCAAGTTTTATATATTAATGTGGTCATTCTAATACATTACTGTTTCTATAGTAACAACATAAATGTGGATTTGCACAGCAGATGCTTGAAATAAACGCATTAAAAAATTGTCGACATGGTGACGTTTCACATGAGGAGACATTTGTTTAGCATTTTTGGAAGGAGTCATCAGTGTCAACGCTTTGTAAAACTCAGAGTTAAAGCTGTAACTTTTCAGACACAAACTATTCAGGCGTTGAGGTTTGTAGTTTGCTATTAACATGACAAGCTGTGTATTTGTGTCTTACTAATTTAAAAAAAGGAAAGAAAAAAGAGAGTCTGGGAAGGGAATTCTAGCTGTAATAACATAATAATACCTATATTACGTGATAATAAGAATCAACTTGTATTATGGATGTTGCACATCATTCAACATAACTGCAAAATGTACGAAGTGTCGTTCTTAACTAAAATGTTAGCTTTGGCAAACTTGCTGAGGTATAAGAGGAATAAAACACTTTGGGATGTGCTGTTATAGGAAAATAATCAATATAGTTGATTAAAGATTTCAAAAGCTTGAATGATTTATGACTTACTCTAACAATTCAAAATTGGACTTCTTCTCGAGGCCTCTGGCATTCATGTCTTTGTAAAACCTCCTGCCAGGAAAGAATTTCACTGTGCTATAATGTATATATGACACATAAAGGCTTCTTCTTCTTCAAACAACACAAATCAGCCATAATGGAGAAAATAAAATGACATTTTTTGTCAGAATGTATTCTAGAAATATCAGGACTAATAATCATTTTATTACAGAATAACTATGTGTGTAACTGTTTTACATAAGAATGGCTTAAGAGCCGTTATTAGTCCTACCTGATCTCCAGACAACCCAACTGCAATGCCATGCCATCACTGACTTTACTAGAATACTGCTGCATGTAGTCACTCCGAACCTGTGCCACACCCAGCACCAATACATTATATTAACTGTTAATATCAATGAATCAGTGCTAAAAAGGAGAAATAGATATCCTGTGTTATCGTGATCACCTGATGATATAGATATAACAATGAAGTTTTGTCATCTTTAAACTTCTCCAAAAAATTAGCTGGTATGTAGCGAATCCTCAGGTCATATCTGAAACACAGGCAACAGTGTTCGAAAAAGCAAAGGCTACAAAACATATATAAGCTTACTGTACAGTGACATAATGGAAAGATTATACTAGTTTTTTAATAGTTATTACATATCATTTGGTAACTACTACTACTGTATTAATTATTTAGTAACTACAGTAGAACCTGTCACCAGACCCTAGAATTTTAAGGGTTCCAATGTGCTTATTTAGTTTATACCTATTTAGCTTTTGCTTGTCTTAGTTTTTTCTGGTTGCTCAGATTTCATGTTTTTCCATCTTGTAAAGCACTTGTAACTGCAAATACATGGAATGCGCTATTGAAACTACGGGGTGTCCCAAAAGTCTCTTTAAAATTAACACTTTTTAGCAAAATGTTTTCCAAAATTTTGGAAGATATTTAAGAATGGAATTAGTGAGGTCAGGCACTGATGTTGGGTGAGGAGTAGGAATGCCTTTGACAAAAGAAGAATGTACTTAAATCATTCTCATACATTTTGCTAAAAGGTGTTCATTTCACCTATGTATGGAGACTTTTGGGACCCTTTATTATTTTTGTGAATATTATGACACATATCTTTCTGGACTTCACAAATTATAGTTGTGTATGTATTGTGCATTGCTCCTCACCTCCACTCTGCCTCCACATGAAGTTTTTCATAGCGCTGCTCCACCTCTCCCACAGTCAAATCAGGATGCAGCCAGTGATGCTCCTCAGACTTCAGGTGTTTGAGTCTCAGGCCAAAGCAACTTGCATTCTGCACATTAGGGCCCAAACGCCCACTGATCAGGATGGAATGGATGATAGCCTGATAATAGACAGAAGGAACAAGAAGTCTGTGTCTACTCAGAAATTGGGAACTTCAAATTTAATTATGTGTAACCTCCTCAAAACAGTTTAGTTCCTCTTATCACTTACTTTGTAGCAGTAAAAATTTCTTCATTTTCTGTAGAACATAATTACACAAAAAAATGCAGCAAAACGCAATATCCTCCATTCTTAAACTTTCCTTCACTGAAAACATTCAGGAACAGTTGGATCTCGGATTGTTACATAGCCTTAAAGACTCCTTCCATAAATGTAAACCAAATGTTTCCTTACAGAAATCTTTATTCTTTGTTAAACAACAGCATCTTTTCATCAATTTATTACTTGTCTACTTGTCCCTTTAAATTAGCAATTACTATACAAACAGACAAACAATTCGAAGGATTGCATTAATATAAATTGATGCATATTAATATAAACCTGTGATTTGCCATGCTGTTGAATAAATATTATTATGTCATAGTAATTGCATTTTTAACAAATTTTGTTTGTACTTGAAACCTCAACACCTAACACTAAAAATGTTCTTTTCCTCTTGGAACAATTATTTCATACACATATCTAGGGAAATGTACTTACAGGGTAAACATTCCCTGTACACTGCACCGTCTATTGACTCTTACCCTTATCTGCCAGGAGCTATCACACTTGACAAGTTTGAAGTTTTTCAGGTTGTTGCTGCTGCTGAAGCATACTTTAAGTATTTTCACAGGGCCTCCCTCTCCAGCAAGGGCAAACACAGGGGTTTTTGGCCCGTCAAAGTCCGGGCTTGGCACCTTCCATGACAGTGTGCTGGTATCACCTGCCATTTTGGATACTGCTTATGGCAAATAGCACACCATCACACCCACGTTTGTCCTGTGGAGAACACGTACACAGACTCATTTCAAAATTTGTTTAACATGCTAACACTGTGCCTTTGGGGTTTTTGTTTTTTACAGTGCCAATATAATTTAAATATATCATCAAACTGTCAAATCTAGAACAACAAAAAGTAAAGGAAAGATCCACACACACACAAAAAAAACCCCCACAGTTCTGGGAAATCAAAATGCAACAACATTCACTGTTAAAAACATTAAAAGATGACATCCACCAAATAGATTAATAAGAAAAATAAAACAGTGGTAAAAATCCAGAGTAACTGTTATATGTTCACCTCTAAAGTCCTTATGCAGGATCTAAGAGCATAAATCCATCAGGCCAATATGTGCATGTTTGCTCTCACTGACTGCATGAAAATACTTACATAAGCACTACTTGCTTCCACTGGCCTGTCATTGTACTCTTTTACATGAAATAGTCACTATGTGACTGGGATTCACCAGGAAAAACTGACTGATGTCCCTCAAAAAGGAGAGTCTTTTAATAGAACTGTGGTGGTATTTATCCTGATGATACAATGTTGTCCAGAAATATTACCAAGTTACCAAGCCATCAAGGTGATATTAATAATGCAAGTTATGAAGCAAAGTATTAACATAATATGTGTTAGGAATCGGTGACAAGCTCATCTTCAACATTGTAAACAATTTTCGACAGGACATAAGTCTAGCTGTAACATTTAAATTCAAACAATCCTGAAGAGCCCCATCACCTGAACGAGAAGATGAATTGCCTAGAAGGCTATTTGTAATGTCAATGTTTACATTTGTCAGCAGGGGTTTTTCTCAGACTGGGAAGTGCACAGTATTCTGTCTCTCTCTCTGTGTGTGTGTGTGTGTGTGTGTGTGTGTGTGTGTGTGTGTGTGTGTGTGTGCGTGTTGTCAAGAGTCCCACCTTGCTGATTTTGCAAGCCTGAGGCAATGAATTCCTCACTAGGTGGAAGCTACATGTCTGAGTCTCGCATCTTGTCATACTATCTGTAGGATCCTTTGAGCAAATAACCAAGTACTATTCATAATTCAATTAAGTGAAGTTCTTGCACTTCAAAGCTGAGTAAACAAGCAATACCTACCAAAAGTTACTGACACTTTAATTAGTTTTATATATTAAATTAAAACTAATAACACTAATCACTTGCTTTTACAATGATGAGAAGATAAGATGGAATCAAAATGACCTTTTCCCCACCACACCACAACAAATTCCAGGTTTTTTTTTTTTTGTTGGAATGTTGAAAATGGTAACACGTGAGTGACAGTCAACCTCCAGAAGTCATATCACTTGTAGATAACCACTAAGAAAGAATTCTCATTTCTGCCTACTGTGAATGATGAAAGATAAGCAGTTATTTTACTGAAAGTATTTTATTGAAATCTATCTAACTGTGCCTTTTCGGTGTATGGAATCTGACTTTAGCTGAGAAAACAACAAGATTACATTTTTAATACATCTGAGCGTGTCCATGTTCCCAGGGTCCTATGTTCCCCAGATTTCTATAGCACATAATGAACACGTGGTGATTTAAAGCTGGAGTTAGACTTCAGAATAAGTGAGAGCTGGGACATGTTCATACTAAACATTTTGTTCCTTTTATGACTGTTTACTATGTTTTACAGGCTACAGTATGGCATTTTCTTCAGTTTAGTGTATACATTTCACTATTGTTCATGCATGGAGTTGACCTGTATGAATAAAGACTAACAGCTATTTTTAGAGCAACACAAATGAGGGTTCAGCATGTGCAAACTAGTTCATAAATTTCAAGTGTGGATGAACTTATGAACAACAACTAATGAACTATGTCGTTATTCATTGAAATGTTTCTTTGGTGTTTAAAGTTAAAAGGTAATAAAGTTAATAGGGCCCTGGGAAAATTAGTCCTGAACGAGAGCCGACATTTTAGAATCAAGTAAAACATATAATGAATAAAACAGTTATTCCTGTAAAGTAAAAACAATTTTTTAAAAATTAATAAAACGTAATAAAAATGTCAGTATGAGAAAGTATGCAAACTCTTTCATGCAAATATTACAGTTCTTCCATCATCACCACAACAAATTGTGACCAAAAAAAGTATATCTTAAAATAATAAAATAAAATAAAATAAGATGATAGTTCTGAATGCCAAATTCACATGCCGTTAAGGACTTCTTCAGGTCTCCTGCTATTGGTTATGCAAGGAGGCAAATCTGATTTGTTTTTCCTCCATAGTTATATTTATTCCACTCTTTGTTAGTGTCTTGATGTCTCCATGGTGGTTTTTTTGTTTTGTTTTGTTTTGTTTTTTACTCTTGGTATTGATCTCCTTAAACTTAGTGTTATCTTCTATATCTCTGCAGAAAGGTCAGACTTTTCTGTTTTAGGTCTTCTGGTGACTGCTATAATCATTCCATAGATGCTAAACTGCTCACAGCTAAATGTTCGAGTTAGCTTGTTTGCTAAGTGAAAATAAATTCAAGGGAAAAAACATGTCTTCACAATCATCACACATGCTAAATTTCAGCTTGCTAATAACGCTTATTTAAATGTAATTGCTCTAATATGACTTTTTTCTTAACAGAATAATACTATTACATGAACAAGAAATTCGGTTTTGTTGATAAAAGATGGGAACCCTAAATTATTTATTTGTCTCTTTAACCACTAGAGCCCAACAGAGAAATTTCTAACAAGAACCTCTTGGTTCTCTTGGTTAGGAAGCAATAAACTCTTAGCTATAAAAAACAACAATTTTTCCCTAAGAGTGTATTTATATCTATATGTACAAACCAAAGCAAAGAGAACTTTCCAGCAGCCTAGCATGTCAGAACTTGCTAAATGTGACTAAATCAAGTTGCTGCAGGCATATATCTCAATCAGTATAGAGAATATTCAGAGCACTATAGAAACAACACATGACATGAGCCAACAGTTAACAATGCATCAACACAAAGGATTACAGTAAACAGATTAAATGACTTCTCCTAATCCTGTCAGATGTTATGCTTAACAACAAAATGGGCTACAGTGGCTCATCTGACTCAAATCTGGTGCATACAGTAAACTACAGCTTGACTAGGATATTAGGTGAAATATTGTTAAATCACTGCAGAAAACAGTAACAATATGATATGAATGTAGTTGTCGAAAATCGTATAATGTTATGCTAAAAAGCACAGGAAAGCTTGGATATCGTATTATTTTGTTTTAGTGTGGTATACTCTCAGAAAACGGTGATAAACTGTACTTTTCCTTGTTGTTGGGGTGGTACATCTTTAGTATGTAGTACCTTTAGTGTGTACTTATGGTCCTTAAGGTCCAACTGTGCACTGTAAAGCAAATTAAAGGTACACTACATTCACGTTAGGATATAAAATATGCATAGTACAGGTATCAGAGTTGAGGTTGAGGAAAGGTACCGTTTCTGCGGTTCTATCTGAGTGTAGTCGGCTGTTTGCGCCTTTGCCGGAGCCACTGGAATGCGCAGTGCAACAACCTGGCCTGCGCAGACTTGTCCTGAGAGGAGCTCTAAACTAAACCGCAAAGGAAATATTAGGTTTTTATTCCGAATTCAAATGAAAGATAATTCATTATCTCAAAAGAAAATGTGTTATGTGTGTATGTTCGGGGCGGGGGGGTCAGTGTAGGTTCTGTGCAATCACAACCAAGAGTGCCACGAGCACCTGACGGTTTTAATCGGGCTTTAATTGAGAAAACCTAGAATATATAAGCATGAGCGTGCGCAACGTCACACGGCTTAAGTAATATTTGATGATTCACTCACCTTGTATAGTGCCTTCAGTCCCGTTCATGTCATATAGAAGAGTTCCTCTCAGTGGTGACACTCGTTTCGTATTCAGGTAGATGGAGGTGAAGTGCCTGGCAGGCCACGCCTTAGTTTGACTTGCCCTTCGTACTTCCTAGTTTCCGTCTGCAACTTGCTCCAACTTTAATGGGGGAGGAGATGAAAATTTTACTCCTGTTTGTAAACCCCTGCTTGTATTTTCTGCGTAAAATGGGTAAACGCACCTCTATTTTACAAGCTATAATCACTCCAAAGAGTTAAAAAAAAAAAAAAAAAAAAAAAAAAGAAAAGAAAAGGAAAAGAAAAAAAAGTAGAAGAATAGTTTGAAAAGAAAGAAGTCACAGCTTTGTCCTTTCACACTCAAGACCTAATCTTAAAGAAGTAGAGTATGATATCCTTCAGAGTTGTAGCCTAACAGTTATGTCAAGACAAATGGTCAAAGATTGAGCAAGCAGTCTGGCAGAATGAGAGCAGAGATAGCAGGAGAATGTTCAGGAGATTGTTGAAATTAGTTATAAAGGCAAAAGGTGGACATACATATTATGAGGAATAATCACATTGAGAAACTTGCAAAACTTTTCAGATATAAATAAGCTATTAATAAAGCCTATTCGCATCACTGTATGTTACTTGAAATAATGAATATCTGTGAAACCTACTGTACCACACTAAATATCGTGATGGTTAAATTAATTCGTCCTAAGGGCATGCAAACTTTTGGACTTTATATGTTCAGTCTCTAAGACGTGAAAAGCCCAAAGTTTTCAAAGACAGAGTATTTTTTTTTTTTTTTTTTTTTTCAATTTCAGCTTCAAATGTCTTTGAAAACTAGTTATAAATAACTATGTACTACTTTATCTAAGGCAGTGGTTCTCAAACTTTTTCACCACAAGGCCCCCCTTGTGTAGGGTGCATCCCTTTGTGGCCCCCTGGAGTCATCCAATTTTCACAGTTTAATTTTTTCCACCCTAGGCTCTTCTGTATTAACTTTCTCAGATAATGGACTACGTCCTCAATCTAAAAACCTATCTATTTTAAATAGTCTTAGGTTTTATCAGCGTATGGCTAACAGTACTGTACACTAGTATATCAGCAGATGTCTCTGTTTGGTGCGTCTTAGTGTGCTGTGTATAATTGATTTCATTTATTAATATTTCTAATTTTTGTGTCACATTTTATGTAACCCCCCCGGCACCATCTTGGTCCCCAGTTTGAAAGCCACTGAAACGCACATATTGCAACATCAGCCTTAGACAGGCATCTTAAAGTTTAGCAATACTGACATCTTGTGGCAGAAACTGGAAATTACCTCAGTTGGTAATGTACTGTGCTACTAGCATGGTATCTGATGGTAGTAAACTATTGGAATTTCTGTGGTGGTTTCTATTGTTTTTTTGTTTCAGAAGGGGGAGCAGGGGTAGTACTCTTATATCCATGATGTCACAGCATGTGTTAGTGTGCTAAATTCTACCTGGCCAGGCAGTTTCTTGGTAAGTGAACATTATCAGGTTCACTTCTATTTAAAACCCCTGCTTCTTCTCACTCTCAGTTAGATCATCATGTGGCCTCAAGGGAGGAAGCAAGGGACCATCATCTTCGTTTGGACAAACTAGCACATATCAGGCATATACATGAGACGAAACCAAGTCATTAGGTCTGCTTTTTTCACAGAGCTTTGACCTCAACCTCACTGAACACCTTTGGAATGAACTGGAACACCAATTGCCTCTTCACACAACATCAGTACCTGAACTCACTAATGCTCTTGTGGCTGAATGAACACAAATCCTCACAGCCACGCTCCAAAATCTACTGGAAAGCCTTACCAGAAGAGTTGAAGTTATATGAGACTTATTTCAGAGACACTGAAGAAAATATGATTTTTTAAAAATCTGAAAATAATAATTCATAAGATATACGATGCTGTGCAAAAGTCTTAGGTGCACTATTTTTTTATTGCACATTATACACACACACACACACACACACACACACACACACACACATATACATATATATTCCAAACATTACTTTTCCAATAAAAAGAATGTTACAGAAAAATGTTTTTATGTCAGTAAAGAAAGCAACATATTACATAACAGACCATTTTTCAGGCAAAAAAAACAAACAAACAAAAAAAAGGCTGCTGGGTTTTGCATTAAATTTGACAGAAAAACTTTGACAGATTCTCCAAGATGCTCAGTAAAGCTTACCGGTCAATTTCATTATAAAACCAAACACACTGTACCTGAGACTACTTTTATTTTTAAAAAGCAAAGGGTTTTCACAACAAATATTGATTTTGTTTAGTTTATTACTGTGTACTGTTGTTTGTTTAGATTATTACTGTATTTTTATTTAGAGATGTTTAGTTTCATTATTTTTGAAGACATCTTTGCTTTATGTGATTAAGACTTTTGTATAGTTCTGTATGTGTAAAAACACCACCCCATCTGTCCTGATTTTTCATACTTTATGTCTATTTCTTTTCACATTTCTAAACTACATGAAAAAAAAAAATGTAATTCAACTCACACACTCCTACATTCTATGCCCTGTGGAATGTATTAAATATCATGATCTATAACATTGTTTTTGCTTTTTTTACTGGCAGTTTAACTTGGCAGTGTTCAAGCTCTCTTCGCTTTTTCTATTTTTTTCTTTTTCTTTTCTCCTGCATTGACTGTGCTGGTGCTGGTATTAGCCTGGATGTGCTCCAGCTCAGACATATCAATCACG
Source organism: Stegophilus panzeri (assembly GCA_024331685.1). NCBI lineage: Eukaryota > Metazoa > Chordata > Actinopteri > Siluriformes > Trichomycteridae > Stegophilus > Stegophilus panzeri. The sequence goes on from JANDJT010000148.1 coordinate 12,740,044, forward strand.
ACCGTTACATAAACAGAAGAAATACACACAGATCACTAAGGTTAGTCTACAAATCCTTCAGTGACACTTTTTACATAAGCTATTTCACGAAGAAGGAAAAGGAAAGGAAAGGAAAGATCAGCTCATCCTCAAAATCATATCCACAGCGAAGTGTGACACTGATAGTTTAGTAAATAGAGCAGTTTGCAATTTTTAGGACATTTTGTGAGGGAAATCACAACTGTTATTAATACAGTTACAAACCTTCCCTCTCCCTCTAGATGACCCATGACCCTTGAAACTACAAATATGTAAGAAAATATGAAAAGACTGCACTTGACAAGCTAAACAGGAATATTATTTTCTTGTATTAAAACCAAGTAGGGTTAAATATAAAGCATCATCTATTTTATTTAATAATTTTATAACAAAAAAAAAAATCTATCCACAAAAAAATGAGTGCCTGAATTTAAATCACTCATCTTTGATTTATTATTATTATTTTTTTAATTTCCACACAGGATATCACAAGATAGAAAACAACTGAAGGCATCAGAAATTTTTGTCATTTGTGGTTTTGTACTGCTTCTGTTAATGTTTCTCTCACTGCCAAAGCAACAAACTATTGATCTGAGAGGTTTTAGTGAAGGTGAAAACAAAGAGTGGATTGAGGCACATTTATATCATTTCTGACCACAGAAGATATTTGGCTATTCGCTGAACAGGAGTTCACTATCTCCTGCTCCAACTGTATACATTTCAGTTTGTGCAATTTCTTTAAGAGTTTATCATCTCTCTTATCTTGCTTCAGATTTTCTCTCCTGCAGTCGAAGTACACTTGAGTGAGAACTGTGTAGCTGGAACAGTGGACATCTTTACTATGTCATTATTACAATGAATACCATCACACGTTTATCCACACTTTCAAAAAGAGGTAAAGAATTAGGATAGGATTTAATAGTATGTTATCTGTGACTACATACAGAATAAAAAGGGGAGAACAGTCATTGATTTCTTGAAAATATATGCGCTAACAACTAACAAACATGGTAATTAAAATTAGGTAAGAATAAAACAAACAGAAGTTGTGGATTAGACAATTTGAGTAAATTACTGATCAGTGTAAATCAGTAAGTCACTCTAGGATGTGTATATAGAGCATATAGACATTTTCTCTATGTGTAAGCGCTATAAAAGCATATTACTGAGAGTAACATGCTTTTTATGCTTTACAACAGACAACCACATCACCACCAAATTGCAGTGGGAGACATTTTTACTAATTATCCACACTTGTCCTAATTTCAGTCTATGCCACTCGAATTCCTTTTTAAGAATTAAGGAGGAGCGATGAAATTACAGTAAACCCCAAAATGATCAGTTCTTAAAGTGAGCAGCACTCGAAATGGCAAGAATATAGGACATGCAAGAATGAAGAATGCTATTTAAGGAAGGACTGAAGCAGTAGAGAGAAGCTGAATTATAGGAAATGAATTATCATTTGGATGTGCATGATGATGATGTGTATCTGCCGCTTCAGAGTTTTGGCCTGCTGCCTCGACAATTTCTTCTCCAAAAACACCACAAAAGTTATATTTCCTGGGAAAGGCAGACAGAAGCAGAAATACATGATTTACTCAAACACAAGAGACTGCGCTGAGATTCACAGCAAGCCACAACACACACACACACACACATACACACACACACACACAATTTTCTTGCCTGACAGTAAAGGCAGGACATTTTTGTTCATTATGTGTTGATCTGGCTGCTTAGTCAGATATATTTTATAGTAAATATACTGATGGTAGTTGTTTTTCTCTGAGCGCCTAGTCTACTCTGGCACTAGAGCACAGCTATGATACACACTCATGATTTGATTCAATACTATCCTCTACTGAGACTGAGAGTCAGAGTAAAAAAAAAACAACTTTACAAGTGTAGGCCAGAAGCAAAGACATGGGGTTTCCTCAGAGAGGAGTGCAGGATGTGTGCATCGGTGTGTGAAGAAGATGAGTGATGCCTCCACCTACTGCTTTAGAATCTTCAGCTTCTCTCTCTGCTTGCACCTCTTCTCTGACAGCTGGACTGAAACACGTGTTCAGACCTACAGCTTAAGATGTGCCTAAAGCTAGATTTGCACCTCTAGTTAGATTTTGGCTTGGAGATCTTGCTGAACGGAGAGGGTGTAACAATGAGATTAACAAACATGAAGAAATGGGGGAGATTATCAGATAGACTGCTTGATTTGTGTGACAGGAGTATTGACCCAGAGCAGAAACCAGTAGCTGTTGACGAATGCTATTATATCATTCATTTGTTCATTTATTTTCAGTAATCACTTTACTGGTCATGGTGAAATGGGAATTTACCTTGGATGAAACATCAGTCATTTGCAGGCCACTATGCACACATACATTCACACTTATTCATACACTTTCAGCCTATGCTCATTATATTTTGGATAGAACCAACTGATTTAGGTCATTGTAAATTTGTTGCTCACATGATTTCGAGACAGCAGACAGCACAGGAGAGAAGGCTGACTGAGAGTACAATAGTACACAGTTCTCAGTCTCATAACCTGGAAAACTAGGTCACCCCTCCTGACCTCCAGGTGCAGTGGGAATCACCTGGATACCTTCTTGGCTTTAACAACATTATGAAATGATGTATGATTCAGCAGTTTCAATAAATAACGCTGTCATACAGCTATCTTTCTCTGGAACTGGGCACCAGTTTCTGTAGTGAGGAAAGGTTCTTCTATTCTTCCGATTTTGTGAAGTACAAATCACTTGTTGATGTAAATGTGATCAGAACTCATCATCTATACTTACACCAAGATTCTTTTGGACAAATCTATGGTATATTATTGTGGAAATGTAGTAGGGGTAGAATACTGAGAACTTGAGCTGGAGTTCTGGGCAGCGTTTGCTGACGTGGTAGGGAGGAGACAGGGAGGTGGTGGTGGCTGTAGAAAGATGAGAATTTATTGGACATTAGCAAGAAGGAAGGTGAAGCTTCAGGTATGGTCTTTGTTCCAAACATCAGAGGTCCAGCAGTGTGGTGTTTTTTTATTTTGGTAGTAGATGAGTTCTGTATCAACAAGATTTATTTTCAATTAGATTATTATTAATAATTATTAGACTATCATCGTGATAATGAGTAGACATGCTTCTCTGTTTGTGGTCAGTTAAGCTCCCTTATGAATTGGGATTGAAGTAGTTTATTATGGCACATTCATTTTAATTATGTAGCTACTTTAATTATTATTAACATTTTCATATTATTAACATTAATATGTTGGTAAGATTTTACAGTACAGTTCCTTAAGTAATGCTTAGGTACTTAATGACTTAGAAGTAAATAATCAAGTGTTACCATAGTAGTTCTTCAATAATTACTAATCACTACAACAAGCTACTACTGTATGTTGATTGAAGTGTAATGATTTAGTAACTAATATTAAATTACTATGCTGATAAAATGGTAACAACTTTCTATCCATTTTTGAACCATGGTGTTATCTACATTGTCCTAATTTTGTAATTACATTAAGCATTAAAACATAAATACTGATAGTTAATTCGTGTTAACTATTATTAGTAACTAGTATCCAAAGTTGGATAAGAAGTCATCATAGTTTTGTCAGCATTGCACTGCTGAATAGACCAGTTTATTTAGTTTACCAAGTCATTCGCATTTTTCCAGTGAGTCAGTGATTTGACTAAATCATTACAGTTCAGTCAACATAGTAGTTCATTGTACTGATTAGTATTTATTGAAGAAGTACAATGGTAACGTTTGATTAATCAGTAAGTACTTAAGCATTAATTAAGGAGCTGTATTGTATAGTTACCAATATGTTCAATACAGAAAGTGAAAGAAAATCCTTAACCAAACTATTTCACACTCTTACATAATTTACCCTAACACTGTTTTTCCCTCTAACAAATGGTTAGAGGCAGCACAATCCTTGCATCATTCAGGTATTAAATGCACATGCAAACACATATATAGACAGGTGGACACACAAATTACCGTAGGTGGTCCATTTCTACACATCACTGTTTTCCCCCCAGTGCAGGGTCATTTTAATTGCCTCTAGTCACCACTTCTTTACAGCCTGCCAACCCCGCATTACAGAGGAGGACGTCACACCTGTAGTTTCCGAGTCTCCAATTACAGCCTCCTCTGCCTTTCAGAGAGCAGTGTGCTTATTACCACTCCTGCTGTCCTCTAATGCACACTGGGACGTTGTAGCTGCTTTCAACACATCATCATTTAATTAGACTACATTACAACAGTGACAAGCTGACAGACACAACCTCCAGTCCTGTTAGACACAGTTGAACTAATGATACTAGCCCACAGATGCAGTCAGCCTCCTGTTTACAAGGATTATATAATCCACAATCACACAACAGCACATATATGCATGCACAAGTTGACACAAGTTGAACAGCCTTATTTGTATGTATGTAAGGAAACATATACGTAGGCTATAAAATCTGATAATCTGGTCTAATTCAACTGTTTATAATGGATACGGATTTTAGGTGCCTTATTGGCATAATTGGCAAAATATTAAATTAACAGAGACATACAGTATTTAATAAAGCTTTTCTTAAAAAATGCATTCCATTGAAAATTTGGTAACATCAGGACAGTGTATGTGAGGCAGTCTGGGAAACATGTTTGATATTACTGTTCTGAAGTCTGGAAAATAACCAAAATGAAGAAAAATCATGTTTTGACCAAAATTTAGGGTTTTTTTTGCCCATAATATGCTTTGACATGTTTACTTTAAGAAAGAAATAATATATTTTACACAAACAACATGGAAATAATTTTTTATTTAGGCTACTTTTGAACCTTTTCTTGGCATCTGCCTGCAAAGGTCAGATCTGGTAAAGAGCCAGTTTATCAAATGCAGCAGTAAATGCAGTCAGTCTGCTTAAAGATGACTGGCAGACTGACTGATTTTCTCAGATGATTTGAAAGTAACTGATCAGGAGAGGGGTACAAAAAAAATCCAAAATGTTAGATGTACCATGGAACACCATGAAGGCCATCAACAACAAGTGGAGAAAATGGAGCACCACGGTGACATTATCGAGAACAGGACGTCCCTCCAAAATTTACAAAAGGACATGACAAAAACTTACCAGGAAGGCTCCCAAGAGACCAACGGCAGCATTGAAGGAGCTGCAGGAATATCTGACAAGTACTGACTGCTCTCTGTATGTCACAACAATCTCTCACATTCTTCACATGTCTGGGCTATGGGGTAGACAGAAGCCTTTTCTCACAAAAACATCTAAACCCAACGAAATCACCCCAAACCATGTTGCAAAATGTGTTGTGGTCTGATGAGACCAATTTCAAAAGGTATAATAATTACATAATTCCAAACGGTATGTTTGGTGCAAAAAACACCAACAAAAGAACACTATACTCACGATAAAGCATGGGGTGGCAGCATCATGCATTATGACTGCGTTTCTTCATCCAGAACTGCAGCTTTTATCAAGGTGGAGGAAATCATGAATAGCTACAAATACCAGCCAATTTTATTGCAAAACCTTCAGGTGTCTGCTAGTAAGCAGAAGATAAAAAGGAATTTCACCTTTCAGTACGACTAGTGACCCAAAGCATACATCCAAATCAACAAAGGAATGGCTTAACCAAAAAAAGATCAATGTTTTCAAAAATCCAACTAAAAATCTGTGGGGTGACCTGAAGTGAGCTGTGCACAGGAGATGCCCTCTCAATTTGATTCATCTAGAATGATTTTGCAAGAAAGAGTGGGATAATATTGTGCCATGCTGATAGACTATTCTTCAAAAAGACTGAGTGGTGTAATAAAATCAAAAGGTACTTCAACAAAGTATTAGTTTAGGGGTGTTCACACTAAGGCAACAAGGTTATTTTAAGTTTTTTTTCCCTCTCAAAAGTTTCTGATTGTTTTTCATTTTATTTGTATACTTTGCAATTTCACATTAACGGTGATAAAAGATCTGACATGATTTATCTTAGTGTCATTCTCTTACTTCACAAAAACCTGCCATTTTAACAGGAGTCTGTAGACTTAATATATCCATTGTACATGTCATAATGAAATGGACATAAGACTAATCAAATCAAATACCAGCTGTCAAAATGTCTGGGAAACCCCTGTGCCATCACATCATCATCAAAATAGAGACGGTGCATACACAAACAACAGTGACAAAGTTTTAAAACCATTTAAATTATAATAAAAAGACATTTAGTCAACAGAACAGAACGGACTGAATGAATTCCCACCGATGTTAGCATGAACAGAGATCAGTTGAGTAAAGGCTTGTGTTTAAATGCTTTGTGCAAATGTTACCTCAGATTATGAGACAGAGACTCATGCGGATTATGCTGATAATCAAAATGAGAACTAATTTCCCATTTTAAATTAATAATTCTTTACAATTTGGTAGTATTTTTTATTTTTTCATAATTAGATTAGCTTGTAAATGTGGAAGTAGGTGCAGTGTCTTTCAGTGAAGCTGGACTGGAATATTTAAATGCAATTTTTCTCTGTTTTCACTTTTGGGCGTAAGCAGATGTTAAAATGCTAAAACTTTATGTCTTATTGAGATACATACAAAGGAGAAACACATTTCAGTCTTTAGTTTAGACAACTGACAGTATGAAGGGTTTTTCCAGGCCACCGCACATATGAGGGGAAAAAACTGATTCTGACACCATTTTCATTACTATTTCATATGATTGTTCACTTGTACTGCTTAAGACGTTTACAGCAAATCATCGCTGTACTGTAAATGCAATGGCAGAACAGCACCAGATGGGGGAGTAGCTGCTTATGGATTCACATTATGAAATAGACAGCAAGCCCAAATATAACAGAAAAATAGGACTTTGCAGATTATTTTAACATGGGTTGAAATTTGGGTTAAGGTACAATAAAAGAAGAATCTGCGTCATTATTTTATTATTAATGAAATTATTTGTATTGATGATATGTCAGCTCAGCACTGCTACATACAGTATATAACTGATCCACCTCTCCTCCCTTTCCCATGGTTGTTTTGTTGTGGACGTGCAGAACTTGTACACCCCCAAACTTGCTGACATGCTGGAAGTCACGATCCACACCCCCTGTATCATGATATTGTGGTGAAATATCATGACTTATATTCCAGTTCTCTCTTTGCTGAAATGAAAGTGATGTTTTTCTCAGTTCCAAAGCTTGTCCAGTCACACAGATATACAGAATATACAGAAGCAATGTACAGGGGACAAAATAACAGAAACACACCATGAAAAAGGACTTGAAACCATGAATCTTGACTTTGAAGAGGCTAAACAACATTCATGAAAAGACTGTAGGCAGAAGCATATGACTAAATCCTGATTTCTAAGATTTATTTGGCAGTTAAGACCAAAATTGTAACACTGAGTGGCTTATACATACGGGCACAGGTGCACACTGTGATGCACTCTTTCCTTAACTTAGCCTCATATCCTAGGATGATAATGTCCCCTACATACTGCTAAAATTACTCAAAAGCAATGTGATGAACACTAGAATTAAGTCAAGTTACTTCCAAGTCCTTCCTAATCACAAGATGGAACGCAGAGTAGCTTAGTAGTTAGCACGTTTGCCTCACACCTCCAGGATTGGGGGTTTGATTCTTGCCTCAGCCCTGCATGCGTAGAGCTTGCATGTTCTCTCCGTGCTTTGGAGGTTTCCTCCCCCAGTCCAAAAACATGCGTTGTAGGCATTGTTGTTTCAAAAAATTGTCCATAGCATGTGAATGTGTGTGCGATTGTGCCCTGCGATGGATTGGACCTCGTTCAGGGTGTCCCCCACCTTGTGCCCTGAGTCCTCTGGGATAGGCTCCATTCTCCCTGCAACCCTGTGTAGGATAAGCAGTACATAAAATAGAAAGATGGATGGATCTGGAATGCAGATTAAAAGTAGCTTTTTACCGCCTTCATCCCTCAAAGAACTCAAACATTTTCTTCATGAACAATGGTCCAACATTCCACCACAAATGAAAGTATGACAGCAAGGATTAAAAGCTGTTCTAAGGGCTCAGGACGACCCCTACTCTATATTAAGTCCTTGATATTAAGATATTGTTACAGGCTTCCACTATTTTGCACTTCAGTTAACTTATCATAGACCCTGATACTGGCCCATGATGAAAAGTATTTTTGGAAAAACAAAACAAAACAAAAAAACCTCATGTTACACAGATACTTTGAAATTGGCATAATTGTCTGTCTACATCATTGACTGACAATATGTAATGTTCATAGAGCAAAGCAAAACTATTAAAGTAATTAAAGTAATAAACAGCCTAGTTTTCAAGATGAAGAATGACATTGATTAATACAAGTGAGGTCCTTTGACATATATGTAGTACATGATATTATTTTATGATCTTAGAGAAACGCTAAGAAATTCAATGTTTCTAATCATGTATTAATCATGTTTTAGCACTAAGGTGAAATGAGTTTAAATAATTTCAGAATTTCAAAGTTCATATTTTTTTATTTAGTATTATCAAGTGTATTAATAAAATGTCACATGACTCCTCGTTTTGCAGCGGGGGGGTCGGTCAGGGCACAAGGCGGAGGACACCCATTCAATTCACACACCCATTCAATTTGGACAAATTGGAAATGCCAATCAGCCTACAATGCATGTCTTTGGAAACCCCCAAAGCACGGGGAGAACTTGCAAACTCTGCACAGACATGGCGGAGGCGGGATTCAAACCCCCAACACCAGAGGTGCAAAGCAAATGTGCAAACCACTAATCCACTGTGTCCCCCTATAGATCCACATACGTTTTTTGAAAACTCTGTGGCATTTGTGGTGACAGTTTTAGATTTGTATGACACATCAGCCTATGCAGTAGCATACCATATCTATAATATTCTCCTCATCTATCTTCTCCTCTTTCCTCATTTAGCTCTATATTGATAGTCTTGTCTTCTCTAGCACTTTGTCTCCTGGTGAGAGCAGAGCGAAAGGGAGGCTTCAGGTGAGCATAGCAGTATTTGGAACTCATTCAAACCGAGATTCACCTTCATTTTCTCTGGCCACTGGATTACCCAGCACCATGTATTTTTCATTCACCTCCCCCCCATCTTTTATCTCGGTTCCTATTCAACCAATGCTCAGTGGGAGCTCTCCCACAGCTCTCAGCATTGCTCCCTGACCTTTCCTGGGCTGTCTGTTTGCTCTCTCCTGGGAGGAAGGCACGGGCATCTGTTAAAGCTCAGTGACTAATCTTTTATAAACCGCGTCTGCCCCCTCTCTCTGTTTTTCCAATTAAAGAACATTAAAGTTTCAACTGAATTGACCCATTTAAAAATGAAGGAGAGTAAAAGCATTGATCCAGTCTCATCCAGTGATGACTTCCACTTCAGCAGCTGGAAAAATGTGGCACACTGTGATCACAGCTTCACAGATTCACAGCTGTTTGAACTGAGAATTGCATTTGTGGGTTCTCAAATGTCATAAATGTGAATAAACTGAGTTTGAATATATCTAAATAAAATGATACTTTATTATGGTAAATGGTCTGCACTTATATAGCACTTTTTTAACCTTAGTGGTTTTAACCCATTCATACACACACTCACACACCAATGGTAGAAGAGCTGTCATGCAAGGCGCTAACTTGCCATCAGGAGCAACTTCGGGTTCAGTGTCTTGCCCAAGGACACTTCGGCATGTGGAGACACGTGGGCCGGGAATCGAACCGCCAACCCTACAATTAGTGGACAACCTGCTCTACCAACTGAGCCACAGCCGCCCTCAGTTATTATACCATAACATGATTAACAGTTAATGGAAATGAGAATATATATTTTTGTCCTCATGTGCATAATATTAATTGGACCCTAGTTTTCTTTCATCATTAAAATGAGGTATGGTGTGCATGATAAACCGATAAATTGTTTCTTAATTCAGCACACTGAATCCATAAGAACAGCGTATTCCAGCTGAGTGCTGAGAAGTAGACAGACAAGATGGATATCACTTCAGTGTAATTAGGTTGTTTAAACCCGTGCCTGAATGCAGCGAATATACTGCTACTGTAGTAATATAGTTCAGACACAAGGTCCCAAGTTTAGACTGCAGCCACTGTACTCTGCAATGTCCCCCCCCCCCACCCCCCCGCGCCCCTCTATACACATTCTCTATCTTTAGCCCAAGGTAATGAAAAAAACTGCACTGAGTGACATAGTATGTTTTAGGTCTGCAGGTAATACAAGATCTCCATGTTCCCTGCATAAACCCTGACAGTCACACAGTGACACGTCGTTATTTCATCACCTCAGAGCCTGCTGACATCTAGAAAGGTCAATGAGGGAGGATCTTCTTGGTGATTCTTCTTGATGAATTTGACTTTCTTAGTACGTCATTTCAACCTTTCTCTGCATGTGAGGTACAAAGTGCTTCCACTGTTCGCCATCTGAATCTTAGAGTTACATTTAAAAATAATGCAATGCCAAGATTTAAAGTATCTCATCATGTCTGACAGACATCTAGTCATGGACCAGCTCATGAACATGAAACTAAATCCCAGCAAGACCATGAACACAGTACAAGGCACTCAGGTGGTGGATTGAACTTCCCTTGGCTGTCCGAAAACATGAGTCACCATTTCACTAACCAAGCATGAAATCCAATAAATCCAGAAAACGCTTTGCATTGGTGTAATAACTTCTTGTTATACTAACTGTTTAACAGCATTGTACCATTGAGGTATTCTAAGATCCTGACCTTCTGTACCAGTGTGAGGATGTGTTTTTGGACTGAGGCTATAAAACACTCCAGTAGGTCACTCTGGATAAGGGCATATATTAAATGTTGTAAATGTAAATGTATAAATATATATAT
>JANDJT010000148.1:12754248-12764343 GCA_024331685.1 Stegophilus panzeri
AGTTGTGCAGCTGAAGAAATGCATAATGGATGAATGGGGGGAAATTCCGCTTGCTAAACTTAACCAACTGGTGTCTTCAGTTCCCAAACGCTTAATATGTGTTATTAAAAGAAAAGGTGATGTTGCACAGTGGTAAACAGTCGACTGTCCCAACTTTTCTGGAGTATGTTGCAGTCATCACATTTGAAATTAGTGTATATTTTCAAAAAATAATTTAAATTCACAAAGTAAACATCAAATCATGTGCTAATAATGTGTTTTCAATATAGTACAGGGTGAATTGAATTTTCAAATGACTTTTTGTTTGTTTGTTTTTTTCATTTTCCATACGGTCCCAACTTTTCTGGAATTGGGATTGTATAAGGATGGAGCCATGATTACTGAAGCAGGTAAACAGAGGGGAAGCACATAGTCAGGCCTCATCAATCTGCTATTGCTCACTGCAGCCACACACACACACACACACACACACACATACACCTCACTAACAATATTTTAAGAAAAGCCTGTGTAATGAGTAAGCTTGGGAATACTGTTGAAGCTTTACTTTAGGTAGGGTGACATGGTGACAGGATTGAGGACACTTCAGTGAAATATTACTTGCTCAATGAAATACTTTCTCATTCACAGTGACTACATAGAAACCTGTAATAGCCCAGAATCACAGCACTTGTTTTACATATCAGGAACAGATCACATATGCTCACAAACACTGGATTCATTTTATCTCTGGAGAGCACAATAGTGCTAAAAAAAAACTTTGCTGGTCTGATTATTTAGCACAGTATTCAAGGTACAAGTTCAACTTAATGTTTCAGCCGTCTGTCATTTCACACTCTATGCATCTCTGTATATTAGTCCGATTAGCCATGCTTCCACTAACATCAGAACCCAATGTAATATCACCACTGAATGCACAGTAATGGATGATACTTTATACTTTTCAAAAAGTAGTTCTCCATTAAATACCTAGAAACATGTCAGTTTGGTGGCACTTGGAGCCCAAGTGGTTCAGGGGCTGTGATTCAAAGAGAACAAGCATGCTTCAGTGCTCCTGACAGCCACACAAAGTCAGCTGCAAAATTTATCCTCAACAACTTCTTTCCCAAATTAGGCACAATTAAATCAAGCAGTCAGGTGAAGAGAGCCAACTGTCTAGTTCCTGCTGAACAGTGGTTATTTGGTCAATTGGGAATTAAAGAAAAGGCTCGTGGCTACAAAAATAACCTCAAAGGCATGAGATTTCCTTGAATGTTCATGTTAAGTCTCTGAATGTTTCTGCAAATCGATCATGGCTATAGATTTGGGGGCATTTAGAGGAGAGCGAATATGAGACTTACCTCCACTCAGTGGCCACTTTATAGGTTACACCCACCTTGTACACTCATTAGTCATTTTATCAAATACCATAAAGGTGCACTTAGTGCGTATACAGTTACTGCCTCAAGCCAAGACACTTTATAATTACAGTAAGGATACATTTGAATGCAGGGACACAGTTTGTGAAATGGGTTTAAAAATCCTAGTAGTGCTACTGCAACCAATACACATGTACCAGCACCACCCACACACAGGAGTTCGTCCGTCGATTTCGATGAAGACCGAAGTTTCCATTTCTGCCTCCATTATGGAGAACACAAACTGGAACTTGACTTGCACGTGAATTGGATTAAACTGAGGAAGACTTGCGTAGCATCGGCCTCACTCTCACTTCCCGGTGTCCACCATGATTCAGTGGCAAGACTGAGTCAAGACGACTGAAGATGGCCCCCGGGCACAGTGATTCATACACCCATTCATACTCCCATTCATACACCCATTCATACACTACGGACACACACACACACACACACACACACACACACACACGCCTGGCTAGCGGTGGTCCTATTCCCACTGAGGGAACAGGATCGAGCTTGTCTGACAAATTGTTCATTTAGACAGATGGACTAAAGTCAGTAATGAAATATCTGCTTGGCTTTACAATTCACATAGTGTGATATTTAGCCTAATATAAATATTACCTGGCTAAAACTATGATGGAGGAACCAATGGTCATGATCTTGCCTGGGGCCCTGCAGACCCATGGGCCGGCTCTGCTCATTAAAAAAAGGTAAACAAAACAAGAACCCTAGGAGCCATATTCAGTTGCCAACACACTTTATTCATTCCCTCCAGCATAAACATCGAAGATGGCTGTGTTACTGACAAATGACAAGTGAACAGAATTATGACCTTATATGTCCTTGACATAGATGAAGACTTAAAGGGAGCACTATGCGTATCTTTCAAGACATTAGTCTCAGTATCAGATGTTCCATTTTCCTTGTAGAAGTGTTGAGGAATGAGGTATGGCTTCCAATAAAAATCTAGTTTGTGTTACTGCTCAAGACACAGTTACCACAGTGACCATGGGATGCAGGATATCTGTCTGAGGAGCACATATGAGGAGATACCATAGAGTGAGGAGGCATAAAAGATAATGGGTTAGAAGATAAAATAGACTTGTCCACCTGCGTGTCCACCTGGTTCATGCTTGTTACACCTGTTGAAATATAACGTCATGTTACTGAGATGGCATTAGGTACCTTCCACTAGCTATGCAATTCATTTTGCAAATGCAGAAGAATGCCTTTAAATAAATTAGCTAATTAACATACATACCATAACAACCCTTGTCTCACATGTACATCATTTGTCTTGTTAAGACAAACTGTAAGTAAATCACTAAGTTCATGTAAATTGATCTTTGAGACTATAAAAAAAAATCTGTATACCACCATTATACAATGATTTGATTATGGACAGAAACCCAATACTAAGACATGACAACTGTACAAATGTTAAAGAGTTCATTTCAAAATCCATTTATGTACTATATGTACCTGTTGGAGTAACACCCAAGATAATCAACTGTAAACACTGTGTGGCCATTGTTTTACAGAAGTGTAAACACTCCTCTATCAGTATTGAAACACGTAACACATGGGATGCAGGAGCAACTAGATGTTAGCACAAAGACTCTATTATGGCTTCTTCACTGATTTTGGTCATAATTCACAACAGGAACCAAATACCCATCAGGCACAGCTATCACAAGCACATATATTGTTAATAATAATAATAATAATAATAATAATAATAATAATAAATTTTATTTGTTGGCGCCTTTCATAACACTCATAACAACTTATTTTGAGGTCCAAACAGGTAGAGTAAGGTCGAAACCATAAAGACACACAAACAAGCACACACACACACACACACACACACACACACACACACACACACACACACACACACAAAGGACCAAGCCTCCTAAACCTTATGTCAATGTGAAAATAATCAGCTCACCTGTATGAATAAATTTGTTTTAATTAGTAAAAGCAGTAAATTCTTGTCATGGTTATGAATACTGGTGGTTTTTCTATTTAATAAACAGCATCATTAGGAACAGTGGATCACATGATTGCATAAAATAATTACATTTTCTGTAATACCTACTTGAATAAACAAAGTAAAAAGGGAAAACTATATGACATGAATAAGAGGATTGTAAAGAGTTTTGGTAATCTTTTAAATTAATCCACCAAGAATACTAACATTATGGATTAAATGTTAAATGTATATCTCAGGTCACTCATCTTCTCCCCACTACCTTGCCAATTTTTCCCACTATTACTTTACTGCCTCTCTGGTATTTCTCAACTATGTCATCTGACTCAACTGGCAATCTAGGAAGGTTTGCTTTCTTTTCATATATATGGATTAGGTGGACCAGAATTATTAAGAATATGTCTTGGGCATTGTAACCATGGATACTTAGCTGCCCAATCAGAAAAAAATTGCTCTGGTGCAGCTTGGTAGTAATGGCACAGAATGTGCAGTACTGTACAAAAGTCTTAGGCACATGCAAAGAAATGCTGTAGAGCAAAGATTCCTTCAAAATAATGAAATTAAATGTTTCTACATTTAAAAAAAAAAAAAAAAGAAAGAACGAAAATACCATCAAAAGAGCAGTAAACAATTGTAAATGAAACAAAGTCAATATTTTGTGTGACAAAAAAATAAAAAATAAAAAATAGTAGTCTCCGGGACAGTTAGTGCAGTTTTATAAGGAAATGAGCTGTAAGTTTTATTGAGCATCTTGCAGAACCAGTCACAGTTCTTCTGGAGACTTAAAGCAAAACCTTTATTGAATTGCTCTTGTGTCACTTCATCGCTTCAGTGAAAAACAACCAGCAGGGGACTGACTGAGAATCTTTTTCATATATACTTCTGTTCAAAAAAAGGAATCCAACTAACCAATATAGATTAAAAAGTAAAAAGAAAAGAAAGTTAATTACAGTAAGTTACCCTGTTCAATAACCATTAACACAACAGTGGGGTACAAAGATGCATACACACTGGCAAACTCAAAAGCAAAAATAGATTTAAATGAATCCTGCAATGACTTTTATAAAGCGAAAACTTCTACAGTGTTAACTGCTGAACATCTGGATTGGCTGGATGGACACAGTTTTGTGCAGTTAATAGCAGATATGAACTGAAAGCTCCGATTGGCTGAGAGCTCTGATTAACTAAACTGAATTTGTAAACAAATGCAGGCTTTCTCTTCAACACTTGCTCCAAATACATGCTGAATTGATAGGTAACATGATTGATAACCAAGTAGCGATGCATTCTTGTCCTGAGTGTCAGATGTTGGTGATCGATATCTGTTTTGGTTCTTTTGTTTTGTTTTCTTGTTTTCAGATTCTGGGATACAAGTGAAATGATAGAGTTTAACTGACAGTTAATGGAATCTGAGAAGAATCCAAAATATTACAAAATGTCATTATTATTGCTTGAGGTAACATACTGAGGAATTGTGATTTTAAAACCAGCAGCTCAGTCATATACACCCCACTGAGTCAGCAGATCAACTCTCATCAACTCCAACTCCCACTTACTTTCTCTGCATGCAAGGGATAGAAGGCCCTGTCATTCACCAAGACCTTAGCATGTCCTCATTAGATCTGTCCCAGATTAGCTGTAACTATTCATTAACTGACATCTCCAGAAAAAAACAAAAACAAACTGTGAACGCAGTGTTCACCAAAAGGTGGTTTATGATCTGATAGTTATTACCATTGTCATTTGGTGATCCCACTGTTAAGCAGTACTTATAGTGGCATAAAAATGATTCAGATAATTACAATATATTATGATTAGATTAGTTCATAACAATATATTCAGATGCCTATCAGTAGTTAGTTTTGGATAGTCAGTCAAACACATATGCACATGGTCGTACAAAACAGTATTATACATTTAAATTAAAACAGATTTCAAGACAAATCAGACTATAAATGTACCAATACATATGGCACCATTACCAGGATGAATAGCAATATGTTTCACAGAATCGACAGGACGTGAAACATTTTGATGTGCTAATTAGATTAAAATAAATCATTGGCAGTCATCCTTTAGAGATCTGGCAGACGGCACTGCATCCCACTCAAGTCAGTTTTTACACAAGAATCCTTTCTCTTTCTGCAAAGACTATGTTATTTGGCAAAGCATGATACAGTGTTAAAAGATGTGGGCAGAGCAGGATATTCTGAGAAAATTTTATATTCTCTCACACTCTCACCAAACATCTTCCATCACCAGGCAAATAAAGAGTAAACAGTAATTTAATATCAAGGCTGCACTTCTCTCCCTGAAATTATTTCTACAGTATCATAACTGTGACAGTGCCGGGCATCACGTAGGTGGTACTTTCAGTTCCTCGGAAAAGCAAAGCTCTAAAAATACAACAATGCACAAGTTATATGCATTGTGCACCCAGAATATTCTGCATGGGAATTCTGCTATTTTTTGAGAATTATGTCAATTATGGTAAGCTTCAGTGTTATATAATGCAATATTAACTAAGATTACATTCAGTGTAAATCAGCTAGGTGGTCAAAGAGAATTAAAAGGGCCGGTTTAGCGCCACAATGCCAGAAGTTCTAAAAGGCATATAATTCACCCACTAGAATGTTCTGCCAAGAATTCACCCACTAGGATTTTCTAGTATATGCCGCTCTTTACCCCACTCACTGTTACTAAATTAAGGGCTAGTACAGGATAGATAGTGATGCTGGCTTGTCAGTTCCTGACTTTAATTAGAAGTATTGAAGCTCCTGCTATCACTGAAACCATGAAGTATGGGCCTACAGTGTGCATGTTAAACCACAAAGGTTTTTGTGTTAACGCACAAATGTTTCATGTTTAATGTTTAAGTTAGTTTAAGTTAAGTTAGAGTGCTTAACTCTTTCTGAGCTAATCAAACATTCTCTTGGTAATTGGTTTACATGACGCAACAGATTGTAAGGCTCACAAAACCTTGATGTATTATTGTTTCCCTATCCAACATTGTGCATATCTCAGACAATTATGTGAACTTTGTGCATATCTCCGTCAATTACGTGAACTATTTTGACAAATGCATTACAATATTGTTTTTCAACAACCATATTCTTCTTTCAGATGACATGAAGGTGTGTAAAGTCATCCTAGCATCATTTTAACAAGCAGAAGCGTCAGAGTTAGACAGATCCACCAACATGTTACAGTTTCTCCAAGGGCTTGGCAGCAATGTGACTTATGACAGGAATGTCAAGCTCAGGTCCTATTAGAGCTATTTGTGTTTTCCCTCTTCTAATACACTGAACTTAGCCCATGATGGTAATTTCGCTGAGGAGGTGTGTCAGGTATGTTGAATGAGGCAGAATGTTAAAACTCTGCCTTGCCGAAGCCTTCCAGGACTGGAGACTGAAACCCCTATTTTGTCAGCTATTCCTGCTTACACTTATCAGCGATACTGCAAGCACAGTCATACTTACTGAACATGATGCAATGGTAAAGAAGCATCATGTCAAAATGAATACTAGAATCTCTGCTCTAACTACATATACAGTAACATAAAGAACAGGGGAGACATAAGGAAATTGTGAACACTTTGTAAAACAGACAACGGATCTGGTTCTGTAATGAAATATCTAGTTGCTTTGAGTCATCATAAAGCTGATATTCGGCTCTGTGCCCCAAGTGAAAAGCCAATTGAACACAGAATTATGGCAAAGGTCTACAGGTTGATGCATAAACATTGCCATCAACAGTAAAATAACTGTGCTGTCAGGATATACTGTAAGAAAGATTATCTAGTTCAATGAATGACTGTGGGTCACCGTGTCAAATAAGTCTGACCCTTTAATATGTCAAGCAAAGGTTTTGCACATTAGCTCTGGTATTCATTGCTTTTCTGATGCTATTTGAGAATAAGGATTGAGACAATAACTGCTGTATGTTTCTGCTTAAATTGGCTAATTGTACATTTATTCATTTATTCATTTAGCAGACGCTTTTATCCAAAGCGACTTACAAATGAGAAAATACAAGCAAAGAGATATATCAAGCAGAGAACAATATAAGTAGTGCTACCATATAAGATCTATTAATTGAGTTCTAGAAGAAGCCAAGTGAGCAGAGTAGAGGTGTAAGAGCCAGTGTAAGTTTTATTTATTTATTTTTTTAGGGGTTGGTTACGTGTTCATGGAAGAGGTGGGTCTTTAGCTGTTTTTTGAAGATAGAGACAGATTTCATTTGAAAGTTGTATGTACAATACTCTTAAATCTTCTACCTAGAACCCAACATCTAAGTGTTCTCATATCAGAAATGATTAGTATAGCCTTCTTTGGAAGATAAAAAATGCTTTTTAAGGAATAGAACATGACAGGGCATACTGTTAGATGAAAATAATCAACAATGGTGTGACAACTCTGTAGTTGATTATTTTCTCATAACAGCATGTCCTGAAGTGTTTTATTCCTCTTATACCAGAGTAAACTATACCAATTATAAAATGTTTATATTTAATTAACAATGACGTGTCATACTTTTTCTTAGTTTATAGTTAAGACACGTCGTTGTTTTTATACTTATAGTTTACTGTTGTGTAACGTCTGTTATAAATAGTAGTTTAAATACCTGGATACTTGTGCGCATGCTGATACATTTTCTGCTAAGTCATGTGGCAACCATATAACTTCTGTTATACTGTATCATAATCAATGGATATCTGTCCCTTTATTCGTCTCACCTTGAACATGCCGGTCTGTTTTGAATATTCTGGAGCTATCTGCCTCACAGCTTGTAACCACAGGTAACGCTGCAGGTAACCTGTCTTCCAAACTCCTACCAACTTCTCAATTTTTCAGTTAGCTCTCAGTTTTTACAGAGGGTGATGTTCCTTGGCGTGCTGAGCTTCTTTTCTCACATTGTGTCCCTCTGTACACCGCACTCACTCTGCTACACTTTGAAGTTAGTAGTTTCCATTAATACGCAAATACGGGTAGGAACAGGTTGCCCTCCATTTTTCCTGTATCAGCCCTGAGACAGTGGCCTCCTACTGCGTTTCTCAGCTTAGCCTGACAGGCTGCAAGTTTCTGGGTTAGTGGTCTGTGGCTAAAAGCACTTGCAGCTAAACTATTTAGTTGACTGAATCACTGATAGCAGACTGAAATTGGAGCTGAGCTCTCTGACGATTTTTTCTCTGCTGAGCTGTTTTTTTGTGTGTGTGTTGATTATGCTTTCCCTCAGCAATTCATTCAGTTTCCATATACTCCATGACCTGAAGAAGTAGCCGGTTTGTGTTTTCACTCATTTCCAGGTGGATTTCCCTCAGATTTTCACTCCTTCTGGTGAATCACAGAATCACTGGTTCCCACTATATACATAGTCTTGGCTCCAAGGGAATAATGAACTTTAAGAAAGGTTTCATACTTGTGTGGTCAATGCCTGAACTCTCTGGAAGTTGAGGACAGGGATCAGTTCTGTGCCAATGCCTCGGCACTGATCATATCAGAGACTCAATTGTTAGAACAGTTGTTTCATGCAGAATCCGCACTCATACAAATGCCGACATGGCACACTAGTTTGGCAGATGGACCAAAGTTCGAATCTGGCCCAAGCAGCACAGCCCAAAAGATCTTAAGATCATAATCACTCATGAACAATAATGGATGATAAACTGCTTAAGAAGCTATGAAAGCACTTGGAGTCTCTTTTGAAGCATATGGGTGACATGGCATCAGATGTGGCTCAGCTGAAATCAATGATGTTAGACCTGAAGCTATTAGTGGAGTGCTCAGGAGCCCAGGAGCTGATTCTCCTGCTTGCTCCTCATCTGTTTTCTCTGCTGAGCCATTTTCTCAAATGCCTATTTATTCAGCGACTTCCCATCATCTGATGACTAGTGGGCCTGTGCCGTTCTACTACCATAGTGGGTTTTCCAAGAATAGGACACGGTCTTCATGGTTAACCACCAAGCTAGCTGGTATTCACTATACACAGAGCCTCAGCTCTGAGTGATTACGAGCCATTCTACAAGGTTTGCCCTCCTGCAGCCAATGTTTAAGTTCTCTGGAACCTGGGGACAAACATCAGCAATGTGTCCACTGCCTCAGCATTAACCATATCAGAAAAACAGTGTGTTTCAATTAAAAGTATGGTTTGTCAACAGGTTGGCCTGGGCCATGTACCTGCCGGTGATACTTGCAGAGCATCACTGGTGTCATTGCCAGGGGAAGCACTATGTTTAGACACACAATGCCCAAACACTGATGCACTGATGACATTCTGGTAAGGGCTCATGAAAGACAGTTCACTAATCCATACCTATCAATCCCTCTGTGACAGAGATAATCAAACCCTCACTCCTGTTAGACACCTAGAACAGGACATGGGATGAATCTTCACTAAATTGGTTTATGGATGATGCAGGGAAGGTTGACACAATCACTCTTTAGACATTCTAAAGAAGCCCTGAAAAGAAGGCCACAGGATTCAGTCTTAGAAATCAGAACAGCTAAATGGATCAGCCAGAGGGCACCAACAAAATGGTATAACCTGGCTTACTGGCTAGGCATCCACGTACATTCTGTAGGCCTCATACAGTGGGGGAAATAAGTATTGAATGCATCAAAAATATTTTCAGTAAATATATTTCCAATGAGGCTATTCACATGAAATTTTCACCAGACTTTGGTATTAACTCAAGAAATC
>JANDJT010000148.1:12789212-12800632 GCA_024331685.1 Stegophilus panzeri
CCCCAAGTTGCTCCCGATGGCAAGTTAGCGCCTTGCATGGCAGCTCTGCTACCATTGGTGTGTGTGTGTGTGAATGGCTGAATGAGACACAGTGTAAAGCGCTTTGGATAAAAGCGCTATATATGTGCGCCATTTACCATTTATCATATCATTATACGCTATATGGCCAAAAGTATGTGGACAGCTGACTAATCACAAGCTTGTTGAACATCCCTTTATAGATTTAGTCCCCCTTTACCACTCTTCAGGGAAGGCTTTCTACTAGATTTTGGAGCGTGGCTGTGGGGATTTGTGCTCATTCAACCACAAGAGCATTAGTGAGGTCAGGCACTGGTGGTGGGTGAGGAGACCTGTAGCTCAGTCAGTGTTCCAGTTCATCCCAAAGGTGTTCAGTGGATTGAGGTCAGGGATCTGTGCAGGCCATTCAAGTTCTTCCACATCAACCTTGACAAACCATGTCTTCATGTCTGCATTGTCATACTGGAGCATGTTTGGGCCTCTTAGTTCCAGTGAAGGGAAATCTTATTGTGACAGCATACAAAGGCATTCTAGAAAAGTGTGTGCTTTCAACTTTGTAACAACAGTTTGGGGAAGAACTACATACGAGTGTGATGGTCAGGTGTCCACAAACCTTTGGCCATTAAGTATATTTTGACAGTTTTAGTATATTTGACCTTTTTATTTTCACTACTAAAATGAATAAATTAATACAGTTTAAGACCGATATTAACGAATTCCATTAATTTCTGAAGCCGCGCTGCTCAACACACTATGCAGGCTGTCAGCCTAAATGAATCATTCATGTGCTTAACCATCAGGAGGCCAAGTTTCGAAGCCATAACTGGGTCTGAAGGCTCTACCCCACCACTTAACTAGTAATAACATGGGACTGCATGTCATCATGCCACAAGTTCAGGTGAGGACAAACTGCAGAGAAATAAATAAATCTGCTATTTCTGAGCAAAACCTTAGTTCAGTATATCTACACCGGGACCATTTATGGTTATACATATGTGTGGCCTTACCCGCTTCCGAAGGTTGCAGGTGAGGATGAGGTTACGCGAGAAAGAGTTGGCAAAAGCTGTGTAGAATTCCAGCACCTTGAGCAGAGCCTCTCTCTTGATTACATGCAGGTCACAGTAAGTCAGCGCCCGCACGTTGGCACATGCATGAGCAAGCGTGGTCTCTTTCCAGAAGACATCACCAAACACATCACCCTTACCTGCAAGAAATAACAAATTGACAAAAGACTAAAGAAAACACAAACGTGACACTATCTTTAGTACTGACCACACTTGTTGTTGGTATGAAATTGAATGTAAAGGCATGTAAGAACGCATTTTATTTTTACCACGCAGTTACTATAAAGAGCCTAGGTCTAAAGTCTAAAACTGACTTTCTTTGGGCTTAGTCTTAATCTGGTTTCCTCAAACATACACTGCTGTCTTTTGACAAGTGGCATCATTAGGAGCTCAGCAGGTTCAGACTGGTGAGTTCAAGTAAGCGCCTGGAGCATTACTTAACACACAGAGTTCCCATTTTATTTCATTTCATAATCATTAAGACAAGAAAGCATCTGATCTGCTACACCATTAGAACAACGAGACTTTAAGTTCCTTTCTGCAGCACCCAATCACACCTAATGTGATGTCATTTGATAAAAATAGGGGAGTCAACGCAGGGCACATCATATTCTTATGACAAGAGGAGATAACCATTACAGAGTATTGCTTACTCTATTAGAGGATGCATAAAATATTGCTTTAGAAAATAAATATGTTGTGTTGGATACAGACACACATTTCCATGGTTCAGAATTGCTCTGGTCTTATTGTTTAGAGATTGGCCAAATCTCCCCATGCTCCTTTTATAGCCTTAATGATCTTCACTAGATTGCTAACAAATGACAAATAAGAAAAATAACCATAGTGAATTAGACGTTTAGTATAAGAAAACACAAGCAGTGAAATGTCTCACGTGTGTAATTTAGCAGTTTGGGAGTTCAAAAAAAATCCAGTTTGCTTCTTGGCCT
This sequence comes from Stegophilus panzeri, assembly GCA_024331685.1. Lineage (NCBI taxonomy): Eukaryota > Metazoa > Chordata > Actinopteri > Siluriformes > Trichomycteridae > Stegophilus > Stegophilus panzeri. The sequence continues at coordinate 12,791,245 of JANDJT010000148.1, forward strand.
TTTTCTATATTCATGTCTACAGAATCAAGTGACGTGTGCACAATCCTGACTACTGGTGATCTGCGATGGCCAGAGCACAGGTGCCTACAGATCAATTATGCAGAGTTATTATACATGGAAAGAAGATTTAAAAAAGCCATATGCATAATTTACTATGGTCTGAATATGAGTTTTGTATTTGGCTTGGAAGGTAACCTGAAGGCAAACAAGGGCTATGCATCAAAACGTTCTTTTCTTAAATCCTTTATATCCTATGAACTGCCTTACAGAGGAACAGAAACAAACCAGGTTATACAGCGAGTACAGATTTGTTTAAATCTTTTAGCACACTATTGTACTTGGTGAGTAATTATGCAGATCTGTGCTTCCTTGAATATAATATATGTGAATACAAATTCCTCACTTCAGTAGGATTCAAGGAAATGGCAAAAAAAAAAAAAAAAAAAAAGCTTCCTAACAAGATTGTCCTATATTGTTAAAGCTCAATTAATTAGTATGCTGAGCCAGGGGCAGGCTTTTTCCTAAGGTTTTCTCTTGATAAAATTCTCCAGTGTGTATACTGACTGCAGTGACAGTCACTAAACACTTGTCACTCTCTGGGACACATTTTTTTTTTATATAAAGGCTGCAAGAGTAACCTATCTTACCTAGAATGGCAATAACCTCATCATCCTGAATGACTTCAAGCGAGCCGGACACCACAAAGCATAGCGTGTCAACACTCTCTCCAGCGTGGAAGATGAGGTCTCCAGGCGCGCAGTGTGTGGTCTGGAACTCCACAGCCAAAGAGCGCAGACAACCGTCACTTGCCAGCCGGAAGGCAGGATGCTCATTAAACACCTGCCGGTTTAGGTGTACGCAAATGTCCGCCCGCATGTCTTTGGGGCAGATGGACAGCACCTAGGAGAAAAGAAAGGGTATGAATGCCATGGCAGTATGTCAGACACATTGCAGTGTCAGTTGATGTGTGTGAATCAGGATGGATGAGACAGTGCATCAATACTGTGTAATGAGTGGAGAAGTGTAGACTCGCACTGATTCAATGAGATTTGATGGCAGCAATAAAATTCAAGAAAGAGACAATTCAGCAAGTCACGCCAATAATATACACAAGTCAAAAAAAAAAAGTGCAGAGTAATACAGCCGTGTATCAGTGTGCACAGGATTTATGAACAGGACAAACGCTGCACTGGTGCTCACAGATTTAGCTTCTTGTAGTGTACTTGTGCCAAAAGACGAAAGAAAATTGCTCAGCTGCCGTTGGTATCTGGAAATGATTTGGAGTTTCTTAGTAGACATGAATATTTCATTTTGGTGCAGTAGAGAGCAATAATTAAATCAACCATCAACTGAAAGGTTTTTCCTTCTCGATTTATTTATTTTTTTATATAAAATTCCAAAATTTTAACATTATTAAACATCATTAATAACATTATTAAGCAACTTGAAAAATGCTTACTAAGACAAAACAGGTGCGTTTTCATTCTAATGACTGAGTTTAAGTTGAAGCACAATAATTATAATTATTATCATGTTCATCTTAAAAAAGCATTTAGGACTCAAGTCCCAGCAGTACTATGCCAGTTTTAACTTAATGATGTCTAAGGACATCATAAGAGCTACAGTGTCAACATCTGAATTAAGCGACATAGATTTTATCATTTTTAATAAATGATTTTTTGTTGTATAAGGTTGTGTTATGATGTTTTCTGGACTGACTTCCAGTAGAAATGTATGAAAACATGCTGCATACCATTGTTAGACACTGATGTTTTGACTTCACTAAATACTCTTCGATTATTCAGACATAAATATGGCTAAACACAGCTGTCAGTCTTAAGATATAATAATAATTTTAAAAAAAGATTCCATCTACAAACACAGATAGTTGCATATTCACTCATGTATATGAATCATAATTAAATACCACATTCGTGACCATTCATTGCAGTAACACAGTTTTGTGAAAACAACCCAATAAGTGGTGGGATTATTAAAAACCACATGCGTATAGTAGTGTGCGTGTGTATAGGTCTTATTGGCCTTAGGCATTACTGCTACAGGTACAATAAGTGGCAAAGAGAGGAGGATGTTTTCACCAGTTAAGAATCCATGTGTGACAATCAGATTAGATCTCATCTCACCAGCTTCACCACAATTTGTCTCATACAAGTATGCTATACCTATGTAGTCCTGATTTCAAAGTGGTTTTTAATTAAGCTCCCCTGGAAACAACTTAATAGCCATCATTTTCAATTTCTTGAGCACAATCTAGCTGCAGCCAGTAAAGCTGATGCTAAAGGGAAGAGCTTCTTTTTTGCATTAATTGGAGCTGGTCACTGCAACCCACTGCACTTGAAAAAATAGCTTTTTAAAGTTCTGTTTAATTCAGTTGAACAGATGTTAAGGTATATGTATTTGAATGCCAAAATGTATTTCAATGACAAAATGATGTATCCCTCAAAAGCAATCACTCAAAAGCATGTATCACTCAAAAGCTTTCTGACCTTCTCTGTGTCAATGCCTTTTGACATGGCCCAGGTGGAGACAATGTAGTCCATTACTCTTTCACTCAGACCTTTTGGCACCTGATAGAGCTTCAGAAAGTCCCGTACATTGTTCAGCATCTCATGGTAGCGGTTGGTATTGGTGTACATCTGCTGGAAGATGGTGGTCACGTTTCCAAAGATGGTGGCATACAGGAGAGCTGTGAAAGAAAGATGGCCAGCAAAAACATTGTAAGATACATTTGGTGATGTGAAAAGCCACTCAACATGCTACTTACAGAAGAATCACTAATCTAACGTAATTATTTTTGTAATTAATGTAAGTTCTCAACCCATCATTTGGTCAGGGGATTCAGGAAATGGGTGCCAAATTAAACAGACACTAGGATTTATTTTATTTGTTGTTAAACAGATTTCTCTACACTGAAAGATGATTTTTGTGTGTAGCACGTAGTTGTATGAATGAGAGAGCCCGGGAGATTAGATACAACTGCAGAGAATCTCACAAACTTTGCAGCGCTGCCACACTCTTGGAAAAGAAAAAAAAACCATTTTTTTTTCAAAAAGGAATTCTCGGTAATAATCTAGGTTAATTTATCAAAATAAATAAATTTCAGCTGCAGCACTGCAATCTAAATCCAGTGTATCAGTGGTGCATTAACATTGGTTGAAACTATGTATTTAATCCATAGCCATTTTTTATTTTTATTTATACCTGTTTCTTCTTCCTTGAATGTATAACTCATTAATATGAATAAGGTGGAAAACACTAATAAACAGGACATATATGCTGTCAGTTTGTAAGTAACTGAGATCTGCAGTACGCAACTGGTAGCGGGCCTCAGGACGTTTCCATGGGAACAAACCTAGACCAAAATAGTTCCTGAGCACTGTGCTTGTGTTATTACCAGTATGTTTACTGGTCCAAAAGAAAGAGTTTAGACCCGGAGAAGATAAATATAAAAAGACACAAATGTGTCATATACCAAAAAGGAAAGGAACAAAACTGACAGTACATTGGGTGGTAGATCTGATTACAGACAACCTCAGTTATAGACTAGCTTCCTTTCAGTTAGTAAAAACAGCAGGCTACTGAGGACCAGAATAATGTAAAGATTTACTGCCAGTTGAATCCAATGGATTCAATGAAGGAGTCAAAATAGAAATAGAACCATATTCTGTGTTCTCAAAGATCACTCCCTTTCAGTAACTGTTTTGATCATTGTCATCATCGCAGTGATCCTGGAGCACACTGGGCATGAGCCGTGAATACATCATGGATGTATGACCAGCCTATTAGTGCACCATACACATACATATACATGCATGCACTCATTCACACCTAGAGACAATTTATCTTAGCCAATCCACTGACATGTTTTTGGAAGGTGGGAAGAAACAAGAGAAACCAGAGGAAACTTGCATGGATTAACATTTCAAATAATAGTGGCTAGTAATTTAAACTATTTAAAATCTACTTAAATACCCAGGAGCTGTTGGCTGATCCAGACTTACCCTTGTAACTACACAGCTTTATTAGTAGTTGCAACTAAGGTCAGTACGCCACCTTTAAACATTTGATTAGTTTGATTTTCACTTCAAATGCTCCTGATGGTGCAGATTACAACTCCCAGCATTCAGAGCACACAACCTTATCACATGACCTCGAGTCAAACTCCTATCCCCCCTCACAGTCACCTGATTACTAATGGAACTCCCCTATTTGCAATCACACTATTCCTTTAACTCCTGCACCTGTGATGATGGCAAGCCTATGTTATCGACCTGTTAATGTTATGGCTTTAGTCAGGTCCATGTTTACTGATTTAGTGTTGTCTAGTTTGCCTGTCTAGGACTAATTCCCTGCTTCATGATTGATTTCTAAGCATTGCGAAGCCCTCTGGTTTGTCTCTGAAGCTTTGTAGTTCAATCAGCACAAGCCAGATGCCTGATATTCAGTATGATTCCAAGGCTAGCAGTTTTTCAATATGATGTGTAGCAATGCACCATGGAAAACATGTCCTCTTTCCACAGCTCAACCATCTTTCAGCATGCGTTTAATTAAGAGCTATTGGTGTTTATTGCATATGGACACTGGTGAAGCAGGCTGAATGAGAGTAACAGCTTTTGTTTTAACGCAGCCAAGTAACAGCTATGCAGATCAGCACCAACCCAATAATTCACAGGGTCATCAGCAGAAAAACACAGACACACAATCCCACTAAGCCAAACAATTTCCACACATCAGAACCCAGTGCATATACAGGTCTGATAAGCTAAGTAATTAGGCAAGGATCACCCACAGATTAGTGTTAATTGATAACACCAGCATTTCAAAGGTCATACAAACACAATCAGAAGCCTTTTGCCTCCGACCTGGAAAAGGCCACAGAGTAGAAGTGTTGAACAAATAACATGTATTAATATCACTATTAGCACTTTTTCTCTGGACATTGACAAATAACTGAGCACGGCTTCAATAAAGAACCCTACAGTGAAAGTTTTCTTCTCAGAAAAGGTTAATGGTTCTAAAGTAGAAACTCTTTAGAACCATTACCCATCCAATGAACCCTTGATGAACCCACAGAAAAGGTGGGAGGGAGAAGAGCTGATGTCAGGCTCAGCATTTCTCTGTTCAAGTGAACAGCCTGAAGAGAAAATCTTTTGCAATTTAAACAGACTTTCACTTTAAAATTTCACTTTCAGCTTGAACACATGCTTTATGATAGCCCTAAAGGCACATTCTGGATTTGCCAAATTGGGTGTATAAAAGTTTCATGTTCCTCTTGTAACGACGGTATATCCACAAGTGGAGAGCTTGTAATATCTCCCAGCTTAATAACCTAGTTCCAATGTAATATTCAGCAGGCTGAGTCACTACTCCAGCACATGTGCTCCAGGCTACTGATCCATACAGAAAGCACACACTTGTAGAACTAGCCATCAAAAATCATCTTTGCTCGTAAACCCAGCCACATCCACCCCAAAGCATAATAACTAGATTAAAATGAAGAGAGACTAAAGGGAACATACAGTATGTATGCTCTTCTATGGCCAACTCACAGTGCTCCTGTTCTGCTGTTCTGCTTCACAAACTATTTTAGCAAAATCCCGGGCATTAAAAAGCCTGAGACCACAAGGCATTTTCTAAGTGATTTCTCTGAAAACCCACACTGCTGAGAACCCTGTATAAGTGCCAGAGGGTTTCACAGATAGGGCATTTTGCTGAGTATGGCTTTAACTGAGCAAGTCTGCTTGTTTGGCATAAATACACACTCAGATACTCACCATTTTACAGATAGCAAATATCCTGATTGGAGCATGTCAATTAAACATTTACTCTACAAGTTCTCAACCAATCATTTGGTTAGGGGATTTAGGAAATGGGTGCCAAATTAAACGGACACTAGGATTTATTTTATTTGTTTTTATACAGATTTCTCTACACTGATATCTGGGGAATGTCATTACAAGAAAAGAAGTTTTCTGTTGGATATCAACAGAGAGACTGATCAAGCTGATAACTCATTTTCCATAGTAAATTTCCCTACAATTCTATAATAATATGTCACAAAGTTACAGGGGCAGCGGTTCAATCCTGAACCCAGGTTACTGTGTGTGTTTTGTGTCTGTGTGGGTTTCCTCTGGGCTCCCTGGTTTCTTCCCACCTCATAAAAATAAAAAAATTAAAAAAACAAGCAGGTGGATTGGCAGCTCTAAATTGCACTTAATATTGGGTAATTCCCGCCTCCTCACATCAAGTGTTCCAGGGATAAGCTCTGGATCCACCACAACCCTGGTTATCAAAGTGGATCTTGAAGATGAATGACTAAATAAATGAATGACTGAAATTGTTTGTTTCTATAGCCTGTCAGCTCATAATATTATTAAATCATTCAAAGTGAGTTAATATGAAGATGGCATCTGGGGGATTCTTATTCTAGTTTACAAATATAATGAACTGCCATGCATAAATTGCCTGTTTGCCTTCAAAATATATAATAAAGTATATTAATATTAAACATGGTATGACTACTGGATGGTTTGAACTTCTGAACAGAGGCCTTTTCACTTCTGCGATTGAACAGATTTTGTCTATAAATGTACTTGTGTTTGAGATGTGTGCAAAAGAGAAACACATTTCAGCTCAAGAAAATCTGCATATTTCAGAACTTCATATAGTAAACATTTATTATTATTATTATTATTATTATTATTATATATTTTTAATCCATCATCTGAGGGTTTACTTAGGCACACACAATACATAAACACATTTGGTTCATTTTAATGTTCAAATGTACAGTAGTTAACAGCTGCATTGACAAAGAATATTTTTTTTATTTTGAAAAGCTTTTCTCTAGAAAGTGTGTGCAGCTGTATTACCTTATTATTAATATTATCTCCATTATACCACACTATGATTCACATTTCAATCAAATTATAGTGCTGGAGCTGTACTCTCCTTGTAGGGCACAAAAACCAAAGTTGTTGATCCTCCTCTGCAATGTCATCATATTGTATTTGACAGCAAAAGAAAAAAAATTGTGATTGTGATTTAAAAAAATTGCTTCTTCAGTTTAGTCATTTTCTATCCTCCTGATTTTTTTTTTTCTGCCTGGAAGTCAAATACTGTGTTTAAAGTTGTTGGTCTAGACACTATTGCAAAGCCTCACCTCAGACACCACTACTCAAGAAAAATATGGCAACTTGGAGGCGTAAACAGCATCTGACTGAGCCGCTCAGAAAATCAGCCTGCATCCCTGCATAACCCAACTCTGAATATGTGTAACTTTCCCCGCATTAAATATTGGTGTATCTTTTAAAATTATAGTAAACTCTGAATATAGCTCTAAGAGTGTATAAAATATCTAGAACCAGGTTATCAAATATGCAAAAACCAGTTCAGTGTGTTATTTGTGTATCAAATCCATTTCATGAGCACTGAAAGTGTGAGCACACCAGCACAACAGTGTTTAATGTACATGTATAGATATTGTGTGTTGTCTTATTAGTTGAGATCCTGATTTTTATACCAAATTTTCAAACAATTTAGTCACAACCCCTAACAATACAGGAACATGAGGACTACATGTGAATAGCCACTAAATGTTTTTTGGGGTTTTTTCAATTCAATTCAATTTTATTTGTTTAGCGCTTTTTACAATGGACATTGTCTCAAAGCAGCTTTACAGAAACATATAAACACAGGATACAAATTTTAAATGTGTGAATTTATCTCTATTGCGCAAGCTGGTGACGACAGTGGCAAGGAAAAACTCCCTACGATGATATGGGGAAGAAACCTTGAGAGGAACCAGACTCAGAAGGGAACCCATCCTCATCTGGGTAACAACGGATAGTGTGAAAGTAAAATTTCATTATGGTTTTAATATGAAGTCTTCGTTGAACTAGTCCACTGTTCACTAAAGGAGACCCAAGTGCAAAACTGCATGTGGTAATTGCAGTCCCAAGGCCATATTATATAGTTATTATAAAGTATTACAATTTTCAGTATTGTCACTGTAGTAATGAATTGTAAATTTAGAGGAAGTGGCACATTTGTGTTACACCTAAAATGTCATGGTCAAATGCAGACATATGATAAAGAATATATGTTGTGCGTTTGCTGATTAATGCTTAAATGATCGTTACGCACAGCACAATATAACCACACATAAACACACAAAAAAATGTCTTGCTAAGAGTTTTTCCCCTTTATAACCTCCGAGCTGTGAGACTGGCAGCAGCGTGAGCAGTGTTTAAGCTTACTGGTGCATCCTTGGCCCACCTCATCACAGTCTGGTCTCTCTGTCATGCTGTTTAGCTCACACAGATATCTTTGCATAATGTATAGCTCAATAAAGCTGGAGAGCACAAGAGTGTGAAATACTGGCTAGGCGAGAGGACTAAAAACAAAGCCCAAATGTCATTACAATATTTTTAGATGCAAAAAAAACCCCAAAACCTATAAACAAGGCATGAGAGAAGAATTGTGTGTGGTGTTTCCTAAATTTTCAAACTGGATGGGTATAAAGTTTTGATTCATTTCATTGTCAGTGGACATAAATTTAATGAGATTTTATGGCAACACAGCAGTAATAAACGTCAGCTATGAAAAAAATTCAGCAATGCTTAGCTAAGCGCAGTAAGATATAAATCTGAGAAGAGGGCAAAAGTCCAAAGAAGCAAAATCAAGATCTCACACTTAATGAAGCTGTTCAAACATTCTTCTGAGGAAATAACAAGCCACGGTGTCATTAACAGACATTCTCACATGCTTTAAAATGAGCTATTTTATAAATCAGTACTCCATCAAGTAAAGCGAGAGATCTTATCTTCCTCTGTCCTCAATTAATCATCAGTGAGAGTGCATTTCATATTGTTAGGCCCCATGAGACCGGAGGTACAAGACAGCTCTGAAAAAAGTGCTCGATTCTAGTACACAAAAATAACCGAGTTTGAAACGTTATCTGTCATTTCTGAGATATATTTTAGGGACCCATAGCATGCGATAACTAGAAAAGTATACAAGTCTAGTGCATTGTAGCTTAGTCTATGTAAGAATCCCATGATGTGATTCAACAGATTAGCAGATGTGCTGATGTCAGTCGCACAGGACGATACTTAGGAGTGATTCACATTAACAATGATTTTCAATTCAGACAGGCAAAACTCTACATATGTACTGTTTAATTAAGATCCTTCTGCTAGCTTTTCTAACTCTGGCCACAACATGAACATAGTGAGCCTGAGACATTACATTACATTTGCATTAAGCTGGTGTACAAATTGTCCCAAAAGCCTCCATACATAGGGGAAATTAACACTTTTTAGCAAAATGTCTTCCAAAACTGTTCATACTTTGTTTATATTATATT
>JANDJT010000148.1:12800732-12820943 GCA_024331685.1 Stegophilus panzeri
TATATATAATCCAAGATCCAAGTATAGTCCTTCCAAATGACTGCATCTGATGCAAAACCAATGTGGTTCTTTCCCCCAAATGTTTCCCAATGAGTAGCACAAAGACAAACCACACATAAATATAAGCAAACAAGAGGACAGTAGGCACTTAAGTTTGGTGCATAATCATTTCAAGAGATTGCCTACAACAGATTTTTCTGCCCAAACAATTAGACACATATGTAGCCTGTAGTGTCAGTCTTAATGTAGGTTTATTTCTCACTGGGCTTTATTTAATGGCCCAAAGAAAAACTGACATTGGTACTAAGCACGCCTGCGTCCCGCAAGGAGAATGACTAATTCACCCGGGTGCAGTAATTACAGCACAGCCTGCAGCCAGAGTTCATTTCTGTCCATCATCCTTGCTCTTCACTACCAGCATGAGCCCCCCCCAACATTTCTTCCTTACTGTCTTCGTCTTGTTGAAGCAGATCTCTCCAAAGGAAATGACAACCATGTCATCTGGTCATGCAGTCTCACCTCATACCAACTCAGTGCTTTATCGATATTGAAAAGGGTTAGGTATTCAGAGTTGAATAAACCCATCACAAAACTAGTACCAGCATTTATGTCTGTAAGCTAGACAATAATAAAATCATATTTACAACAACCAAAAAAATAACAGGTAACACTTTACATAAGAGTAGTGTTCATAGGACTACATGATGCCTACACAAATCCTTCACGATAACTGACATAAACCTTTAACAAGGCCGATTCCAACAACTATCAACACTCATAATTACCGCTTTTGTCGATTTTGATTCAAGTTGACGTAACACATGAATTAAGTGACAGATTTTTTTTTGACGTAACACTTTCTGGGCTGAAGTAATTGCAACTGACTTTGTAGCCCAATGTAATTCCAGTATACCAGAGTCACATGATGGTGATGATGTGACATGTGAGCTTGCTTAGTGAAGTTAATTGGAAACATTTAACCAAAGCGAACATTTCCAAAGGATATTTTCAGGACGGATCTCCTGAACCCGAGACTTTGTGGTAACATGAGCTTAAAACCTGCTGTACAGTATATAGTGCTGTTACAGTGGAGGTTTTTAACAGTGACAATCCTGATACATTTTTATGGATACTTAAGACAAAATCTTGATACAACAAAGTTACGTATTGATATGACAAAGTTATGTATTTTTCTGACCCGTTAATGTTTTAATTAATACTCTTGATAATACTATACACAATAATAATATAATGTTGTGTATTCTACTGGTCCCTGAGTGGTTTTTGTTGTTGTTGTCTTGTTTTTTATTTCCGCTTTTAGGTTTTTATGAATGGTCATAAAAGTATTATGACAGATATGCATATATTTTCTTGTAGGCTTAAGTAAAACAATTTTCATTTCACTAATTATAGGATTGTTATGAATACTATTGACAATGTCATTACACTGTAATAAAAAGTTTATGAATATTTTATATCATGTTAAATTAGATTGGTTTCGTGTTTGGCGAGACATCACCATTATTTTGGAATAACCACCTGTTAGAATAAGCCTTTGATAATGTTTATATACGTCTGTATCAGTTGTCATAGAAACTTTCTGCACTGTATGTGTCATGTAGCTGTATGAACACTGCCCTTAAGTAACGTGTTAACAGTAATGTGATCTTGGTCAGTACCTCATGAGTACATGGCAAACTATTGTTTTGTTTATTGTGTTATTTGTGTGTTTGTTATTGGGAAGCTGATATCAGGATCAATTTACAGAGTACTTGCTTTATAGGCATTTGGTCAGAGACGGTTATATGTCAGGGGTGTAGGAGTCATTGCGATACACTTAAACAGAGTAAGCAAGGTCATTAGATATGGGGTAATCACTCCAGTCCAGTTTGACCTTTAAGAGCAGATTAGGCTCTAGACCAGCTGAAACAATCATTACATGAGACCCATTATACAAAATCACTCAACTTAAAGGGAAGCAAAGGCATATACCGGAGCGTCCTCAGAAATACTAAACGAGTAAAAGCACAAATCTCACTGGGAATCTTTGATTGTGCTGTTAGGGAGTTTGTGTACAGATATTTAATCCATAGTATGCTGTGAAAAATGATATTAAAAGTTTGGGATAGAATGTACTTATTCTACACTGATGACTCTTTACATAGTGTAGTGTCTTGCTGTTTTGTTTATTCACACCAAGCTTCTCCCCACAGTGAAGAACTCCTGGTACTGTACTGTGTTGTGCTCTTCTTATTAAACCAATAAGCTAGAGCCTATATCCGACTGTCTGTAATATCACAAACAATCTCTCTCTCTCTCCAGTAAATGCATCTCCCTCCAGTAACCACATCATCCATCGCTGCAACACAGTACAGATCGATGCGCAGCATTGACACACCACTTAGACCCTGAGGCTAAGAGTCGCCCGACCCAGCATCTCTAGTCATCTCTATCCTTCAGCACACTTCCTTTGGCTTCCTCAGGCTGATTTGACTCATTCTGTCTAATAACCCCAGTGTCTCCAGCCACAACTTCCACAACACATTGCAACAACTCCTCTACACACACACACACACACACACACACACACACACAGCACACAAAAAGGGCAAATCAAAACACAGCAATTCCCTATAACGTGAGCAAATATACAGGGCAGGTTAGATAACAGACTGCAAGCTCTCATAGGATCCAGTGTCAAGAGAGTCAAATTGCCTCCCTCAAAAAGAGTGGTCCCACTGACTCCCAGCAAAAAAATGTTGGACTCTATACACAACATGGGCTGTCTTAACACAGTACAGGGGAAAATCTAGTTTCTAGAACACACTGACAGCTTTGATATTTGCTTAAAGAGTAGCAACGTCATCATATAGAAATGGAAAACAATGGAAAGGGAAAAAAATTCACAGCAGTTATTAATCACTGTGTAGAGCATATACAATGTGTACATACAGTAAGTCGAATTCAAGTCCCTTTTCCCAATTCAGGAGGATTATAATAAAATTTAAAAAATGTGAATTTATTGCTTCAAATTAAGTAAAGGAACTGAGCAAATCTTGCTGTAGGTAATATTTTTGGCCTAAGATCAGACTGCATTCCTGCACCAATGTAGGAGTTAACCAGCAGTCAGTCTGAGAGTTTCTCTGTAAACCAAGAGCTTATGAGTTTGAACAGCGACGGCTGCTCGGGATATTAGATTGGAGGGATTAAATCTAATATCAATCAATAGCTTGATTAGATTTGAGCAATGCATCATATCACAACAATCTCACAGATGGTGTAATAAGAACGATGTGGAGAAACTATTACACACACACTGCAATAGTCACTTCTGGGTTGTTACTGTTGTTGTTGTTTTTTTTTTATTGTTTCATGTCCATAATGAGCTATTGGGTTCATTTAATCTCCTCTGAATACAAATATGGTGAACAGAAAAGCTGTGACCCATTCATTCAAACCAATAAACACTAAACTTACGCTTCTGTCGGGTTTTTTTTTTGTTTTGTTTTTTTGTTAATTTAGTCCATTTACTTTTTGTTTCTCCTCCAAAGACATTTTATGGAATAAAGATGACAGTAAATAATCCACCTCATGTGCTTTCATTACACCCATCACTGTACAGTACGTTATAGAAGCCTTTTCAATTTGCTGATGATGTATGACGAGCTGAAAAATATCAGCCCAAATGGAGATCAAATCTGTGTCACTCTGTGTAAACATCTGACATGACTGTCACTGATTTCACTGTTAATGCTGTTCCACTTGGATCCAAGCCCAAAATAATTCAACTTAAAACAAAGCAAAGTATCTGATATGGATATCAAAATTTAAATCTTATATTGATGTTTTTTTATCCTTGAAAGACAGGGTCACCTAGCCCAGCAAGCACTTTTATACCAGCCTCCCCTAGGTCAGAAACAGTACAGGTATGAAAAGATTTTGTTTTAATCTTAATTTTCATATTGTATATTCCAATTATTATGTGCGCTTGCAAAGACACATATTAAAGATTTATTGTGTATACAGAGTTTAAACCTGGATGTCAAATACACAAAAAGTGTATGTCTATGCCTTACTTCAGAACAGATTTACACAGCTGCTCTGAATCATCACAAACAACACACACATCTTTGTGTGTTATCTAGCATACTCAAACACACTCATAGTGATTTGTTTCAGTTTGAGTTTCTAAGCAATGTTTTTTCCCCACAGAAGTGGTGACACGCTCCTGTGTGCTGCAACAGAAAAGTGTGGGAAGATCACGAGTTTCGAATCCTGACAATACCACAGCCATCCGTAGCCTGGAGCCAAGGAAGTAAAATTGGCCATGCTCGCTGGGGTGGGAGGGATAACATACTCTCTCTCCCCTGTCAATCACAGCAAGGTGTGACACCTACATATTGTAAACAACTGAGGAAAGTTGAGGCCGTGGTTCCTTGAATTGTGCACAAAATCCCTTTTGCAAAGCTCAACATCAGCTATTACGAAGTCCGGCATGAAATGAGATTTTAATTTTCTATCTGCAAGTCATTTTCAAGTAAAAGCTAAGCAAATATCGCAAAATTAATACTTTGCTGACTTTAAATTAAGCCCTTTTCGCTAGTTAGGGCTGGCCCTCTGTAATTTATTCTGATGCTCTACTTCTGCTTTGTGCTTTCTGCTCTTGTGACCCACCTTCTGCTGTTGTGGATAGTCCCATATGGATATCCTGCACTTCTCAAAAAACAGTTTAAGATGCACTCCTGCTTTAGTAGATAATCTCAACTGGACACTGTAGATTTGTGCATTTTAAGAACTGCTGCCGTAATCATGACTGTCCTGCGCTCACCCCAGGACTCCTATTCACAATATGCTCATACTGCACATCTCTACAACATACTTAGTACTGTTTGCCTTTACTTTTCTAAAGCTGTATACTGTAATGATGTCTAATCCCATCATGGAGTCATGGTAAATGGTCTGCACTTATATAGCCTTAGTGGTTCCAAAGTGCTTTACACTGTGTCTCATTCACCCATTCATACACACACTCACACACTAATGGTAGCAGAGCTGCCATGCAGGGCGCTAACTAGCCATCGGGAGCAACTTGGGGTTCAGTGTCTTGCCCAAGGACACTTCATCATGTGGAGTCACGTGGGTCGGGAATCGAACTGCCAACCCTACGATTAGCGGACAACCCGCTCTACCAACTGAGTCACAGCTGTCATGGAGACAGACCTTTGGAGTCTGGTTCCTCTTAAGGTTTCTTGCTCATTATGGATCTAAATCTACATCCAAACTTTCTGTAAAGCCGCTTTTCCTGCAATGTTTATTGTTAACAGCACTATAGAATAAAATTTAATTGAATCACAACTCGGTTTTAAATTTATATTAGACAGTGGAGATATTGGTCCAAATCAAACATCTAAACTAAATGTTCATGGTCTGCTTCTATTGCAATACAGGTGTGAGGAACATGAAAAATATACCAATCACTTGAAAGGGAATAATATAATGATACATTGCGTAATATGTGCCATCCACTCTCTCATCGACTCTCTCATCCACTCTCTATGCCTGTCTTGGTATATAATAAGGAAATTTTTCTTCTGCTGTTGACAGTCACACGGTGGGAAGATCAGGCTTTTACGTAGGAGCAAGTGTGAAATTCTTTAACGAGGAGGGACCGATGATTATCACATATGTATTTGATATGTGATGATATGGTAAATTGTGCAGCACGATTATGCCTGTTTTTAATGTAGTTCCTTTTTTCCATCTTGGTTTCAAATTCTTGTCATGCACTTATATATTTCAAAATTTAACCTAGCTCTGTGGGTGCCCTTTTAGCTCACTGTGCTTATTGGTAATTTCCCTGTTCTAGTCCATCTGACATAAAGGTGAGACAAAGGTCCTTCTGAGCTGGAGGTGGCTTGGGGCTTCATGACATGGCTTATTGGAAATCTAGTGGGTGATGTTAACAAGTCCATATGGAGAGGTGGGGCAGGATCTGTAATTAGCCAAGCTATGCCCTCGACTTCTGGCCAGATCAGTACTCAGACTACCAGGAAATGCATCATTGTTGGGCACCAAATTAACAAGCTCATTACTTCATTTGATTTATGAACACTGCCAAGTTATTGACTGAAAGCAAAAGCACCAAAAGCTCTCCTGGGCAATTCTTAGACAATGAAAATCATGAAACTGTCTCTCCCAATTGGATGTACTAACCGGATAAACCTACCTTGCTCTGACTCACATATAAAACAAGAAATGTCTTCTGTTACACCTTCCATCTCTTTGAGTGTTCCGTAGTACCCAATTACAGTAATCAGGAATAAAGCTCAGGGCCAGTCATATCCCACAGTGCTAGTTATTGTTCAGTCATCAGGGTGCTCCCAAAAGAGGCAGCAGAAACACTGAGACAGTGTGAATGGACGGATGAGCATTTTCATCATTATAGTTAAGGTTCAGACCTGTACAGCCAAGCCCAATCAGTTCAAATACAGCTTCACTTGGTGAGACAACACAAGATAGTTAGATGAAGAGACAAAGAGAGAAGGAGAAAATTGAACGCGAGTGAAGAAGAACAATAAGGATTAGGTGAGTGATGGAGTCAATTTGGCCAGAGAAAGGACACCTGGGGAGAATATACAGTTTTTTTAATGAAAGGGGGAAAAAGGAAAAGAAGGACGAAAAGACAGAAATACAATTAAATCTGCACAAGGGCTTGTACAGTAGGTGGTATCAGGCATAGTGATATTGGGGTGGAAGAATCTAACAAACACCTGGTAATGATTTCCTAGCCTAGTCTGTGTGAACTTATAGGAATCTCATGCCTAAACAAGATGATCATAATAAAACTCTGAACAGGTTGAGAAATGATAGTGGTAGACTTGTAGAACAATGTGCTAGAATTGTTTATTGCCAAGCCTCTGACTATTGCAATTTCAAAGGATTTGATTGTTCAACCACTCGCAAAGCCTAAAACAAAGCTAATTAAACTATAGCAAGCTGGTCTGAAAATGTCGCATGCCAACAGCACTTCCGATTTTAAATAAGCATCTTAGGTAACAGCCAGTGATGTTTCCAGGCTATTCCTATCAGTTCAATGTAAGGCAGTCTGTCTGGGAATTAGAGCAACAGATGCCACTATATGTATATGCAATTCTCTTATATGGATCTGTCCTTTCTATTAATTACAGTTTGGTCTAGCCAACTGTATTCTCCTCCGTTTCCAAAGAGAGAAATGCCTTGGCATTATAGATGCATCCATGGATGGAAGTGTCCATTGTCTAGAAAGTAACCTCGAGGCTGCCTGGAGCACAGAGCAACACACTCCTTCTTACTCAGCACACACAGACACCATCCTCCTTACCCTTTGCTTGCATTAAAATGTAATGCAGCTCCACTCAACCAAAATATCCAACAGGATATTTAAGTACAAGTTATGTACAACTACTTACTAATTAAGTACAAGTTATGTACAACTACTTCCACTAATGTATTACAACTACTTCCACTAATGTATGCGTGAAGGTGGTCACTGAGAAAAGCAGGTTTTATTAATTACTTAAGATAGGTCTCACTAAGTTCGGTGCTGTTGCTTTTTTGAATAGAACCACACATGTTCACAAAATCCTCATCATCTACCCCTGTAGACCTGATAGAGTCAGGGAATAAGAATGAAAATGAGAATCAGAAAGAACAGAGAAAAGAGAGACATGGTAGGAAGTTTCAAATCAAAGATGTGTACTGAGCTATTAGAACTGTGGTTAGTTCGATGCCTATTTTTGGTTTCTTAATATTCTGATCATATTCTAGTTATCCATTGAAACATATCAGTGTGCACAGATCTAGGATTAATGCTAACAGGTTTATTTTATGGCTCGTCACTGACAGTTCATTCAACCACCTCATACTACTACATACTAATGATCAATAATCACATAATAAGCCTCAATTCGACCTTTTCAACTTTATCAAGTCCCACATAAAATTATAGCTGTATTTGCAGTGCTATAGCACAGAGGTTCTCTTGCAGTATTTAATGTGTACAATGATAATTAGCTATTTATTGGAGGCAAGGAGTTTTGTTTTTTTGCTGAGTTTGCATTTGTTGACTTTATTTTGATGTTTATCTTTGTGTATTTGATGAACGTATTACCATATCAAAACCAAATCATCATATTATGAAATTACTCTTTGTACCAATACTATCTTTCTAAAATCTATGTTTAAGATCAGTACTGATGCAGTAAAAGAAAGTATTGAAGAGCACTTACAGCCCACCATCATCATGGCCACAGAGAAGATCTTCTCGCCATCCGTGGTAGGAGCGATGTTACCAAAGCCAATGGTGGTCAGGCTGGTCATTGTGAAGTAGAGTGATGATATGTAGAGGGTGTCCTTACTGGGTCCTCCCTCCCACTGGCCTGATCCACTCGCATTGTACCGATAAGGTGTGCCGATACTGATTGCTAGCTGATAGAGCCAGCTGTCTGTCTTAATGGTGTTGGTGACTTCATCAATGACTTCGTAGTCGCCAATGCTGTACCAGATACAGGCCAACCAATGAGCGACCAAGCCAAAGACGCAGACAAGGAGAACCAGAACAGCAGCGCCATATTCCAGATAGTGGTCCAGTTTACGAGCCACACGGCCCAGACGCAGCAGACGCACCACTTTAAGTGAACTAAAAAGGCTGCTGAGACCCTGTAAGGTACAGAGAGGGAAAATACGGATATTATTTGACCTTGACTGTCCACCAAAGAAGGGTTTTGAGAAAGATAATTTACATCAGCATTTCACAATGATTTTCTCTACTATTGCAATGGACTTTAACAGGAAACATGGCAAGCACATCACATACAACAT
The DNA here is from genome assembly GCA_024331685.1 of Stegophilus panzeri. NCBI lineage: Eukaryota > Metazoa > Chordata > Actinopteri > Siluriformes > Trichomycteridae > Stegophilus > Stegophilus panzeri. Next base: position 12,809,592 of record JANDJT010000148.1, read on the forward strand.
TGTTACCAAACTTCCATCAAATTCAAAAAGACTGGACATGTTGCAGGCCAACCAAGAAGTGGACATCCACGAACATCCACTGATGAAGGCACAACCGACAAGGTGCTTGTATATCTGAATAAATATGACCCAAAACTTTAACAGATTTTCACACAAGTCCTAAAAGGAGACCAAGAGATGCCAATTAAACAAATGAGACAAAAATATTATACATGGTGACTTATTTATTGAGGAAAATGATCCAATATTACATATCTGTGAGTGGCAAAAGTATGTGAACCTTTGCTTTCAGTATCTGGTGTGACCCCCTTGTGCAGCAATAACTGCAGCTAAATGCTTCCGGTCATAGTTATGCACAAATACAGAAAATTCTAAAGGGTTTACAAAGCACCACTATAGTACCCTACGTATGGGACACCCTGTAGTATTGTGTAACCACAAAGTACAAATGGTACTATATGGTACATCAGTCTCCACATCCACAAGATCCACACAAAATACCCAGAAGACATTTTTAAATTGTGAGAAACACTTGGTTTGGGATATTTTAAGCACCTACGGTATCATGAATAATTTTAGTCTGAGCAATGATTCAGCCATCTTTTGCCTATAGTTACTTTGATCTAACAGTTTTCAACCCAGAGAAGGAGAGCAGAGGTTGTAATAGGCAGCTGCACTTCCCCTTCTCAAGTCACATCAAAGTCTCCACTTCTCCTTCAAGTAGGAGGAAACAGGGGGATCATCATAAAGTCGATGTGTTAGAGAGTGGCCACCGACCTGAAACGATTCTCAGTAGTCTAAATATAACAACATATCTCAAGCAAAACAGCACGGTTTCATTATAATACCTAACCACTGCTGTTAGACTCCTCAACTCCTCATAGCGCCATCTTTTTTGGTAGTACTGTATGCATTTATGAATTACAAAGTGGGGCTTGGTGGCTTAGGGGTTAGCACGTTTGCCTCACACCTCCAGGTTTGGGGGTTCGAGTCCTGCCTCTGCCCAGCGTGCGAAGTTTGCATGTTCTCCCTGTGCTTCGGGGATTTCCTCTGAAGACATGTGTTGTAGGCTGATTGGCATTTCCAAATTGTCCATAGTGTGTGAATGAGTGTGTGTGCGATTATGCCATGTGATGGGTTGGCTGCCCCTGCCTCGTGCCACGATTTTAAACTCCAGGCTTCCCCGCAACCCTGTGCAGGATATGCGGTTCAGACGGTGGATGGATGTATTACAGCATTTATTACAGATTTTTTTCTCATATGGATTTTTACTTGATGCATGTTTTGTCTTCTTCTGAGTTCTGCATAACAGATTCAGTTTGCATTTATATATGCTTTGTTAATCAAGTGTGTTTTATGTATGCTGTGTTGACTCTACTTGTTTTTAAATATGTTGTGTTGAAATGAACTGAAACTAATTCCTCTCAGTCAAGCTCGGACTAATGAAGTATATTACGTACATTAGTCCAGTTGCTGGTTAATATTTCAATTTCAATTTTAAAACTGAAATTTGAAATACTAACCAACAACTGGACTAATGTACAGAAAAGCAACATGTTGCAAAAGACTTTTTTTTTTTTTTTTAACAAAAGAGAGTAAAAGGGTGCTCTGTCACAGGTACGCCCACACAGACTAAAACAATAGATCCTTAGACAAAACAAAAACTAAATATCACTTGCCAACCTCATCCAAGTGAAAATAAGAGGTCTTAAAGAAGCCAAATTAACATGCCAAACAATGCTATTGTATTTCTTCAGATATTCTCTATTTACTGACAATCAAATGTTTTGCTTGCCTACTCTTTTAAAAGACTAAAAGTCAACAAAATAATAGCTTCTATCTAATAAAATATAATCCCTGAATTTCCTTGGTTCCATGTTCATACCTAACAAGATTTATGGGGATAACAGGGGAAACAACTGAACTAGCAGTGGCTAGCCTAATTCTTGCATCTTCATTAGCTTTAGCAAGTGGCAAACTGTCAACTTGGAACCATTTATAAATAGCTGCACCAGTGTGCACCTCAGAATTTTAATTAGCATTTCTTCTAGCATAGTCCTATGCTTTTTTTTTCTTGCGTTTTTATAGCTGTCACATAATCATAAGGGCAAATTCTCAAACATGCAAATGGAGCAATTTTCCCACAACACTGTCATGGAGGGGGAAGGGAAAGTAAAAAAAATAATGTTTGTAGAATAAAATAAACAATACTTTTTTATGCTAACACATGACAGTCACTGATTCTGCTAACCAGCCATTGTATCGCCTATGCATACTATGAATCTTTTAATTTCTGCCTAGTAATTTATCATTCAGAGCTTTGTGCATACTTAGCATCCAGCAAACTACAGCACTGGTTTTCTTTCCCAGTAAGGAAACTGACGATCTGAGTTAAGCCTATAGAGAACTGGAGTAGAAGAACTGTGTGGAGAAATAGCTCAGAACTGGTGAGTATTCACAAGTATTTGTGTTACCATAGTAACAAAGGAAAAAGATATTGGTGATAATTGTTCATAGTGTTTTGCTTTCGCAATTTTGAAAAAAAAAATTTTTTTTATTTATTTTTTTTAAAAAATATGCATAAAATAGGTAATATAAATGTAAACCTGTTAAAATTTAATCTAAAATTATTGAATTTCCCTAAATATAAACTACATTTATGTTTGACATTTTCATGAGTTTGTTAAATAATTCACCGTCACAAAAAATACAACAAATACTACTGCTACTACTACAATAATAATAATAATAATAATAATAATAATAATAATAATAATAATAATTACACTTTTGTATTGTCTTAGTTTTATGAATATAATCTAAACCTACAGTACTATATGGAGCCATGGAATTTTCATTCCTGAACTTTCTTCTGACAGAATACATTAGGTCCATTTAGGTCTATTTGCTTTTGAGTTATTGAGGTTTAGGGCACGGTGCCCAGTGTTTGCATGTTCTCCCCATGCTTTGGGGGTTTCCTCCAGGTACTCCGGTTTCCTCCCCCAGTCCAAAGACATGCGTTGTAGGCTGATTAGTGTAGTGTGTGTGTGTGTGATTGTGCCCTGTGATGGGTTGGCACCCTGTCCAGGATCCCCTGGAATAGGCTCCAGGCTCTCCACGACCCTGTATGGGATAAGCAGTACAGAAAATGAATGGATGCATAGATGGATTAGGATTTCCACTACTGTATTGATTTTCTTTAAATCACCCTGTGGCTATACTCCATGGGTCCCTGGGGGTCCCTACTTTAAGTAACACTGTTCTATATAGAATGTACCATGTGTTAACAGTTGTTATAACTGAATAAGATTACAGAAGCAGTGAACAAACATTTGTTATTAACTGTGGTAACCATATTCAACCTTCCTGCACACACACAGACAAATGTATTACATTCACGTATGGGGATATTTGGGGGTTCAACAAAAGCTAAATCCTCTCACAAACACACATTACCTCTGACATCCAACCCTTGATACCTCTCCAGGAACTACGCACCAGAGCTTTGCTTTATACAAGAAATGAAGCTTGTGCCAGAAGAGAGCAGGTCACAATGCTTCAATAATAGCTCTAGTAAATTCCACTAGCATGTGTGTGTGCGTGTGTGTGTGTGTGTGTGTGTGTGTGCGTGTGTGTGTGTGCGTGTGTGTGTGTGTGTGTGTGTGTGTGTGCAGGTGCCTGCAGTGTCTGCTTAGAGAGCACGGTTTTAATGCGGCAAGCTAATTTGGATTGCTTCGCATCTAAAATCACTTTAGACAAACAAACACATGGGTGAATTGTTCAAAACATCATTAGCATAAAATTACAATACCATTAAATGCCTCCATACTCAATAAGCCAAAGCATAAAGGAGAGTCGCACGCTGCAGGGAGGTGGTGGGAAACGAATGGTGAGACAACCACGACGACAACAACAACAAAGAGAGAAGAATGAATTACCGGCAGCACGGAGTCTTCGGTGCGCGTGCCGTTCCGCCCTGCCGGGATGTGGCCCACTGGAGAGGAGTCAGAGATGGAGTCCTGAAACAATGGAGAACAAAAGGTGGTTAGTTAGCTTGCTTCCATGAGGTTAGATACTTGCATCAAATAAACCTGGTCCATTTTGACAGATTATTTTGCTTCAGAAAACCATGGAACCATGAGAAGGAAAAGTGGTTACTAGTTTTTGAAATTGATTTACATAGTTTTGTAGCTATAAGAGGAAGACCCATCCTATTGTGTCCCAGTAATGTCTAAGTAATCCACCATCTTCTAACATGAAAAGCAATAACCTACCACAGTTCATGAGAATTTCGTTAGCTCCTACTCAGATGGAGTCAGCACATCCTTCATCTATACATGTCCTCACAAAAGTAGCCAATATTAATAACTTCAAACCTTAAAGCATCTCAAATTAACCCAATAACTCAACAGAAAAATGGCTGCTGTGTGGACTCTCACTCATTCATTTGATCTGCCCAAGTATGTAGGATTTGACTGAGTGACCGTGAAAGGATGAGAGAGAGTGTGTGTGAGAGTATCTGACAATCTTGATGCAATCAAACAAATCAGTGAACAAAAACTGATTCAAGTGTGAACACAGAAAACGATTGATACATCAGTAAAATGACCTCAGGAAGCTTCTAGGAAAAGTTTGAACAGCCGGAGCTGTACTGCATTGAGGAAGGGGATAGAGAACAATTGTAGGCACACACCTGACAGCTGCATGCCAGGAAGATGACATAAGCTGGGTGTTGTGCAACAGCCTCAGAGCCCTGTTTTAACATGCATACAGTATATTCAGTGTTCACGTGCATGACATGACCTTTCTATATTTGTTGGCAACAATTTCGGGCAGGTTGTGAGAAAGGGCTACTGTGGAATGAGCGTAATGTGGGTCTGTCATAGCAACACACAGTGGTTGCACATAACACCTGTCAACTCAACAAGTGTGCTGGTGAAGCTGACAACTTGTTATAAACTGAAGGGAAAACAGAATGCAGAGGGGTCACAAGCAGCGAAGCAGGCTGTGACATTTTAACAGCATGTGTTTCAGTCATACCGGGCCCGTGTCATTTGACTCAGGCTTCGGTAAACAAAGATACACTCGCTTCCCTGAGTCTGGAAAAATCTTTTCAAATATAAGAAAAGGTACATTTCTACTGCTCTCCAGTGTATTCCATTTAATTTCCAAAACACTGATATATTAGCTCTCTCTCTCTCTCTCTCTCTCTCTCTCACAATTTTTCCATCCTGCTCTTCTCCATGTCTTGATTTTCTTTCACAGGGACACTATGGACTGGAAATATTCTTTGAATGTATGCTAGGGATTGATTAGACTAGGCAACTAGTCACTTAGTATGATCAGTAAGTTTACATGGACAACAATAATCCGATATTAACCAGATTAAGACAATACTCTAAATAAGAAACTAGCTCATTGTTTACATGGTAAAGTCATCCATCCATCCATCTTATATACCGCTTATCCTTTTCAGGGTCACAGGGAACCTGGAGCCTATCCCAGGGAGCATGGGGCACAAGGCGGGGTACACCCTGGACTTGGCACCCTGTCCATCGCACCCCAACCCTGGCGGTGTGAGGCAAACGTGCTAACCACTAAGCCACCTAAGCCACCATACTCGAAGTAAACACCAATGGGCAAGTACGCGGTTTGGGACGCAGCCCATGGCTTCAAGCAGTCGTCTATTTGCACGTACAGCATGACAAATAATTAACTGCACTTGAAGCGTTTGTAAAAATTAAAACTGTATACCAAAACTGTATACGGTGCCATAACAAAGACGAACTGTATGTCGATACGTGAAATTCTGGAGGAAATGTCGGACAGCATGGCGTGGTGACGTAATGACGTGTGCCGTTAATCGATCTCTGTTCTATACACTGGGGGTCCGTGGCGTAATTGCAGGGGGTACGTGGGAAAGTTTTTTAAATGTTTAAATAATATCATTTTTTTTGTTAAATGTATCAAAATATATTCAAATATATCATATAAATGTCAATCAAATGTAAGAACAATTTAAGATATGTTTTAAAATGAACAAATTTGGTTATTCGCGCGCATTCACGAATATCACGTTAGCTGAGCTGATCGTTCACTGACGGATTTATTTTTAATCTATTTACAAATGAAATGATCATTTGCAAAAACCTACGAGCGGTAGAAGTTCGAGTGTCGCATTGACGGATAAAATAAACAAAAGATCATTCAGAGAGTCAAATTAAATATCAAACCAACAATAAAATGTAAAAAAAAATAAAAAATCTTGAAATGTTTTGATACCATTTTAAATGTCCAATGTTAATATTATTAATGTTAAATATTAATAAAATAAAGTAACATATATAGAAATATATATAAATATATAGCCTATAATTGTTGTAGAGTGAGGGGGTCCATGTGGATTGTTCACAATATGCTAGGGGTCCAGAGCTCACAAAAGGTTGAGAACCACTGCCCTATGACATGTAAAACAGGAACATGAAAGGAATATCCTAAAAGCGACTCATGTAAACACCTTAATCACAATATTGTCTTATTCAGAATAAGGTCAATAATTAGAGTACTGCTGTTTATGTAAACGTAGTGAATTCCTTGCTGTGGAGAGAGGCTGACTTGTCAGACAGTTAAGAAAGCATATTAAATGTACTTAGTTTGAAAATAACAACTGGCCATGTTGGGATTTTTTTTTATTTTAATTTTTTTTGCTTTTGGAACATTAACTCTGATATCACGTTGCATGAAGTGCAATGTGGTGTTTTTTACTCAGGTGTTTTTTACTCCAGAAGGAATTCCTCCCACAGTTATTTTTGCTGTCATTTAAAGCTAACTAAAATCCTTGCACTGTGGCATAGTGAATTCTATTGTGCCCCGTACTGTTTAAAAATAGCACTTTCAGAGGTTCTACATCACTGTTCAATCTCACTCAGCTAGTTTCGACTCAGATCAGTGGCACATGCCAGCTCAAAGAGGCTGTTTCCGACTCATTTTCAGATCTTACTGAGGTTAGAGTTGAAAATGGAGAGGAAAAAAACTGCAGCTATAGACACTGCTTCATCTAATATAATGATAATATAGAGTAATGATGATATGCAGATTTATTATTTTGCACATTTGTTGTACTGATTTATTTACTTTCATCATTAACAGTGTAGCCTAAAAAGCATTAGAGCTGGAAATTTGATTTCTAGCCTGTGTTATAAATGCTGTGGCTGTTAATTGCAGAGCAGTTTCAGAGCATGTTCTTTGCTGCACAAATTAAACAACCTAAATAGTGATGTCTTGAAACAGTTTTTGCTTTAACTATGAATAAAGATGACAAGTCGACATCTTTTTTAAATTGCGGGTCGAGTAGTAACAGTGGATATAAAAAGTCTACACACTCCTGTTAAAATGACAGTTTTTTTCTGATACTTCTGTTATCTTCGTTTTTCTGAAACTAAGATCAATCATATCAGAACTTTTTCTACCTTTTTCGCTAACTTTTTCTCAATGTGAAATTATAACGTATAAAAAAATTCAGTGGAAAAACAATCCAAAACATTTACGGAAAAATAGGAGAAATGAAAAACTTACAACAACCTGGTTGTATAAGTGTCCACACCCTTAAACTAATGCAGTACTTTGTTGAAGCACCTTTTGATTTTATTACACCACTCAGTCTTTTTGTGTAAGAGTCTATCAGCATGGCACATCTTGACTTGGCAATATTTTCCTACTCTTTCTTGCAAAAGCGTTCTAGATCCATCAAATTGAGAGGGCATCTCCTGTGCACCACCTGCTTCAGGTCACCCCACAGATTTATAGTTGGATTCAGGTCTAGACTCTGGCTAGGTCATTCAAAAACGCTGATCTTCTTTTGGTTAAGCCATTTCTTTGTTGATTTGGATGTATGTTTTGGGTCATTGTCATACTGAAAGGTGAAATTCCTTTTCATCTTCAGCGTAGTAGCAGACACCTGAAGGTTTTGCACTAAAATTGACTGGTATTTGTAGCTATTCATGATTCCTTCCACCTTGATAAAACCTGCAGTTCTGGATGAAGAAAAAAAGCCCCAAAGCATGATGCTGCCACCACCACGCTTCACCACGGGTATGTGGTGGTTCTTTTGGTGATGTGATTTTTTTGCACCAAAAAAACTTTTGGAAATATGGAATTTTTCTACCTTTTGGAATTGGTCTCACCAGACCATAACACATTTTGCCACATGGTTTGGGGTGATTTAGTTGAGCTTGCATGTCTTTTTGTGAGAAAGGGCTTTTGTCTAGCCACCCTACCCCATAGCCCAGACATGTGAAGAATACAAGAGATTGTTGTCACATACAGAGAGCAAGCAGTACATGTCAGATATTCCTGCAGCTTCTTTAATGTTACCATAGGTCTCTTGCCAACCTCCCAAGTTTTTGTCTTGTCCTTTTATAAATATATAAAAAGGGATGTCCTGTTCTTGGTGATGTCACTGTGGTGCTCCACTTTCTCTATTTGTTAATGATGGCCTTTACAGTGTTTCATGGGACATCTAATGTTTTGGAAATTCTTTTAGACCAACCTGTTGATCGATATCTTTCAACAAGTGAGATACCATACATCCTTTGTATGCTTTTTGCGGACCATGGCTTCAGCACTCGGATGAAACCAAGAAGACGTGAAGAAAATCCTACAGAAACAGCTGGTCTTTATTTGAGGTTAATCAGAATCATTTCATTGATGCCAGCTGTATGATTACTACATTTGAACATGAAAGGGCGTGTACGTATATCCAACCAGGTTCTTTTTAACTTTTTTTCTTTTTCCTATTTTTCCCTAAAATGTTTCTGATTGTTTTTCACTTCATTATTCTAACTTTGTAATTTCATACTGAGGGTGCAAAAAGTTCTGGACTGAGATGCACAGTATCACGTGTAGTCTTCCCCCATAAATCTTTAAATAAATCACCTGCACCTGCATATTTAAACAATATATATAATTAAATATAATTTGAATAATATCATTTGACTAAACTGACTCAATTTTGAAATCCTAATGAGAGCCTTGGAGCTCTTAAAGGCTCTGTGTAAAACTACAAAATCAGACTCAGAAGAGAACACATCCTCTTCTATGAAACACAAGATAGTGTGAGTTGAATTATTTCAGCAAATGATCAAATACTCTCACTCACTTTCAGTAAGCGCTTTAGCCTGGTCAGAGCCTATCCTGTAACGCTGGGCACAAGACAGGAGAATTCACCTAGGATAGCACCAGTCCATCAAAGAACACCATGCACACACACATTCACACACTCATATATTGTGAATAGGTTCTAAGCAGAAACCTTTTTAGACAGCAAGAACGAGTAACCATCCAAAAAAAAAAAAACCCCTGATGCGTCTCATTTTTCTAAACGTGTGTATTTTAACTCCATATTTCTTACTATACAGTACATTCCATAGATGATGACCACTCCTTAATTAAAGCAACGTACAAAAAGTAAATTGCATTGTGCTCAACACTGAGAGATATTCAATCAGTCAATGAGTCAATGCAAAATATTAAATAAAAAAAGTTACTGAACAAGTCAGTTACTAATAAAGTTAATTGTTGGAAAATGACAAATATAATCATTCATTTCCTCTGATGAGATGAAGATAAAAGAGCAAACTTCTGGCCTTTTTTTACACATAAAAAAGAAATTCTTTGGAAATTTATGTGGAAAATATGACAAAATGACTTAACTATTGTCAAAAGGATACTGGATGCTAAATATGTACCCTGATGTATTCGGTTACATTGTCGTCACAATAATAGAATGATAAATTATTATTATATTTGTCTGGTTTTTCCTGCACCTGTAGCCTACAGCTGAGCGCTACAGACCTGGAGATAGCTGTGAACAGCCTGCCTTTGAATGCACTCCTGCATGCCAGTCACTGTGTCAGAGTCTATCGAGCTTTAAACACATCAGATTGATTAAGTCATGCAGGCAGAGCCCCAGATGCCACAGCAATGAAGCTCTTTATTGCAAACCAGTGCTCTGCAATTTGGTGGCTTTATTGCGTTCATCTTGTTGCTGAGCTGTATGTACACTGATGGCATCAGCATGATGGGAGATGACGGCTGTTGCCAGGGTGACCGTGAAAATGATGCAGTCTGGGAGGAAGATGTAAAGTTTGCATTATCTATGTATAACATTGCGTGTATTTATAGCTTGCTGAAAAGAATAATGAGAACTGAGAATCACACTGTATTTTGCTTCAGGTGACCCGCAGTTGCATACTGCCAGAGTTGTAGATAAATAAATGCAGTAGGCATGCATAAACTCAGCATAATGCGCTGGAATTGTGCCTAGTTTGGATTTTTCTTGCTGATGCCCCACTGTGTCTAACAACCTTTCATTTCAACCTTTCAATGTATAGCTGTATTCTAAGCTCTAGACATTGAAAATGGAAAAGGTTAGCAGGGATTCAGTTCTTATAATGCAGAGGGCATTGTTATGCCCCAAGTGAACGATAATAATCAAACTTGTCATGTGCTTTTCCTTGAGTCGTTTAAGTTTTGAGGTCCTCTGTCATATACGCCAGCCCATGCCTTACATCTCAGCCATGCTGTTTGAGAATAGTGTTGAGCTTATTCACGTATTCATTTTGAATTATATTATTCAATAACAACTATGAATTATTTAGTAACTACTGTGAAGCAAATAGGAAAATTAGAGGTTATGTGGATAATTAATGCAAGTCAGGACCCACAGAAAGGTCCTGGGAGTTTAATAGGTTAACACTTCAGCTGGGCCTGCTCTTAAAACTCGGTACTTTAAACAAAAGATAGACTTTGGAGTACTAAGAGGTCTTCAAATGATCATGTGACCCGCCAGCTAGCAAATGCCCTTCAGCCACTGTCCGGCCTGCTTAGAATCACTATGCGTAATGTATAGTTCTACTTGTACTTGAGTAGCCACTGTAACAGAAGATGGAAATAATGGGAAGAAGTAGGCATTTTAGATTGTGGATCTCATGTACACATTTCAAAACTTTCCACATATAGTTTAAATATAATAGCCACACAAGCACACCATCACACATGCACATACAGTATATCTTGTGTATATAATCTGTCACGCTTGGGACATTTATGAGTTCACAAGAGGTGTGTGAGAGGCAATTTAACCCTACAATATATATCAAGTCTTCACAGGACATACAGTAATATCATCAGTGCTGACACTAAATGTGTAAGGGGTTTGACTGTGTGGTGTTTTTGGCATTATTAACTTTTAGTTTGCTTGCAAGTAAGAGGCCACATAGACAACCATTAAGATGAAAGCTTTACATTAGTAAAAGTGACACAAAAAAGTGACAATTAAATCCTATAAAGTCC
>JANDJT010000148.1:12823486-12843398 GCA_024331685.1 Stegophilus panzeri
GGGGGGTGTTGCTTTGGCGCCTAGAGCTCTCTGTTCCTAGATCTCAGTCCCTTGTCTTATTCCTAGATCTCAGTCCCTTGTCTTATTCCTAGATCTCAGTCCCTTGCTATATTCCCAAAACCTTTTATTATGTGCTCCCCTTTTCTCCTAAAAGGAATCGATTACCAGATTCTTATAAGGCCATAACATCAAATTGACTTCGAAATTAAAAGCACCACAGCACAGGACCACATAAAAACAAGAAGCATGGATGCAAGCTGCGTTCCAGATTTGAACCCAGCCCCTCATCATTAATGTTTCGTTAGTGAAAAGTTATTCTTTTGTTGAAAATCAGTTAGGACCAAAGGGGCAAGGCAACATACAGTACACTGGAGGTAATATGGCCATACAGCACATGTAATCCCTGCACAGCAGAATAGCGACTGCTTTCTGAAAGTCCAGCAATCAGTCTGCAGTACTGAGGAGATCAAAAGTCATCATCTTGGAACTGGTATTCATCCCCGTGTTTGTTTAGTTTGAAATTGCAGTAGACTAGATTCATTCTGCCTACTACCTAAAGAGACTGAGATTTATAGTGTCAGACACTAAAAGCAGACTGGAGGAAAGACAGAGATGTGTCACCATTTTTCAATTTTAAGTCACATCTCATGAATGTGCAAAAACAACAACAAGAGGAAAAGCAGCACAAAGTGGCACATATCTCTTGTGACCATTTCATGCATTTTCACAGCAATAGTACACAGGGGCTCTCTAACTGTGCAACCACATGCCACATGGGCTCTATAGAGGATAAGGAAGGGGAAATCAGCCTTGTGTACTGATTGGCTTGGCGTCCAGCAGAGCATGCAAACTTAAAAAAGAGCCCTATGGCACGGTACCTAAACCAGACAGACATGCACTAAGGGTTTTAGGATCTGTATGCAGGCCATTATTGGTGAGTAATCTTAAGAAGATTAATATGAATAGGGTAGAAGTATTTCCACAAGAGACTTGAATAAATTGATGGAAGAAGGCAACTAAAGGGAAGGAGGGAAGTAAATAAGGGGTGTGGGGGGAGGTGTGGGATTGTCCAAGCTATCTAGCTCATTCTGAGGGCAAGGTGATAACTGTATGAGACAATCAGAGGTCTCATGCAGCTTCCCACTAGGGAACTACTATTCCCTTCAGAGTTCTGCTAGGTTGATCTGAGCTTTCTTTGCCTGGGTTAAGTAAGTCTGCCAAGCACAGGGTCAGCAGTAACCATAACAAATAGTGACAGAGTTAGAGATAGAAGAGGACACGGAAGGAGAACGAGTGGGAGATATGACAATGTCTATTTGGTTTCTCTGTTCCCTCTGGGTTTCTGATTCAAGATTTCTCTCCATCTCACTGCTTAACTTCATAACTGATCGCAAGCATTGTGGTTGAGCAGCTTCTTCTGTCAAGATTTCATGTTATTTCTGCATTTGAGGTCATTTTGATATTATACAGCTCCCAATAACCAATGGTAAATGTTTCAGTGGTTCAGATACACACAGAGTCCTACATGTTCATATATACAAACTAATAACTCATATTTGGTACACTAAGAGGTTTAAAGATTACTGTAATATTACATAACAAAAGCACACACATGTATTTTACACTGATGTACATTCACTCTAACAATTATGAAAAGCTGGTGTATATTTTATAACTTCCTCCAAAAGCACTCCAGATCATGGCAGTGCATGCTATCCAAGTGGGACTTCTATTGCTTCTGAAACCAACACACACATCTAGGTCTGTGTACCCAGAGGCAAGTAGAGGAAAGTACACAGTGGTATGGAATACAGCTCCTAAAATAGCTCTTTACTACATGACTTCCTAATTACAGTGCCAGAGCTTTATAATGAGCATGTAATAGAAGCTTTACCACATTATGAGAGCCTCTTTAACATAATATCAGCAGTAAGTGCACAGACCAGCCTTCCCACTGCATTATGTTTACTACAAAACAATAGTAGGATACAACTGTCTTAAAGACAACCCAAAATTAAAACTACTTTTTTTACTTTGTTAATTAATATTATGCACTGATTCATCATTTTCAATCACTTAAAGACAAAATTCTTGCACCAAAATGCAATTTTTTTTTCCCCTGCCTCCCAATATCATGCACATCTAACCAGAAAAATCTTTGTGAAAGATCTTTGTCTTCACAGTGATGAATCAAGCTAGATATGACCATGGAACATCTCATGGATGACTAGAGGAACATGAATTATGTTATATGTTTTATGGTAGTAAAAATTAATGACTGAAGGTGCACGGTGGTTTAGTGGATAGCACGTTATCCTCACACCTCCAGGGTTGGGGGTTCGATTCCTGCCGTTGCCCTGTGTGAGTGCGGAGTTTGCATGTTCTCCACGTGCTGCGGGGGTCTCCTCCGGGTACTCCGGTTTCCTCCCACAGTCCAAAGACATGCATGGTAGGCTGATTGGCATGTCCAAAGTGTCCGTAGTGTGTAAATGTGTATGTGATTGTGACCTGTGATGGATTAGCATCCTGTGCCCCATGCTCCCTGGGATAGGCTCCAGATTCCCCACGGCCATGTAGGATAAGCGGTATAGAAGATGGATGGATTTATGGATTTTCACACTGAGCACTGTAAAGTTGTTGTTTTTTTTAACTGTTTGTTTCTTGACCCGTTGTAGCCTACTGGAAGGCACAAGTAATGCACTCTTGCCCTAGAAGGAAATAAGTCAGTCCAATCCCCAAGCTCCACCCATGCCACTACTGATTTGAACTGATCTAACAAACTTACTTCATCTATTTACGGTAATATGGGATGAATGGTAGTCTTCACTGAACATCCCACATAGCATTTGTTTTACATTAAATACAATTTAAACATTAAAGCATTTAGCATGCCAACTAACTCTAGCTACATACTAACTGTATTTTCATACACACAACTTTTTTTTTGAGTCAAATCTAATTTGTATAACCAACTAAACAGCAACTAGACAGACATATTTTGATGATATTGTCTGCGTTCTGCTGAAATTTACCACACAGATTAACTCAAAACTGGCTTTTTTCCTATTTTGGGCTTTGAAAAGTGGCAGAAAGCAACACTCTTCTACTATATCACAGTAATGAGTGTTGTTTTTACATGCCCCATAGCCACAGCAAAGAGAGAGAAAAAAATTGTTCTGACTTTCACATGTGAAATTACATGTTTGTCTTTTTAGATTCGGTATTTTCATGTCTTGACAAATTTACATTCAAGTATATGGGATTGTTTTCATGTGTTTCACAAATATGCATGGAAATGAAGATGTGACAATACAGCTAACAATTCACCCAACATGTAATATACGTATGTCCAAAAACAACGGGAAGTCTGTCTTTCGACCATATCTGGAGCTTCAAATTCAAAATACGTCAATGGGAAATGGTGGCACACCTGCTCAAGTGCTGAAAGATTGACCGAGGTCATGGCGGATAGCAACGGTTACTAAGCATCAATTGGACAGACAAACAAGGCTGTGCCTGGGATCAGTCAATCGGTGGTCATATCATATGGTGACTCTCCACAATTCACATGAACCTTTACTAGTTAAACACTCGTGCAACTCGTTCACCTTGATGAAAGTGGCAGAGGTGAGTCCCAAACTTAATAATCAAACTGGATTACTATGTATGTGCCATAAAATGAGCATGTATAATTTCACAGATATTCCTGAGTCATAAAGTAATGCTGAGTGGGCTGTCTACACACAGCAATGCACATACGGTAAAACAAAAAAAAAAAAAAAATGTGCATTCGTAAGAATCTGCCATATTACAGTGGCTCAGATTGCTATTGACTCAGAAAAGTCATGTGTAGTTGATGCTTGAGATGCTTGACTCAATTCAATTATCACCAGAGTCTGACGAATGCTAGGAACTGAACATATCTGCAGTGTGGTTCTGTGCACTGTCATCTTGTGCACTGTTATTTGGCTCTTTTTTTTTTTGCCACAAGGGTTTGTATACAGAAATTGTTCCATGACACATAGAAAATTCTTCATGATAATTTTGACAAATAGGTACAACACTAAGGAAATGAGCACCACAGAGCAGGTGGAATAGAGAGGATGAGAAAACAGGTTCACTCCTCATCCTCTTTAGCCCTGGATGTCTATTTGAGAAGGGAGCAGGTGTGATTTTTGCCTCAACTCCACAGCTGACACCTTACACCTGCTTGCTGTTCTGCCAATCTAACAATCTGACAGAAGTTATTGGCCTACTTCGAAAACTGCAAATATGAGTGTGTGTGTGTGTGTGTGTGTGTGTAGGTTTCGGGACGGTATTCTGCAAGCCAGGATCATGCCAATGTTGTGCTTTAACTTACCAGAGTTACAAGCTGATAAGAAAAGTAGCCACCAAATAGGGGGCTGGGGTCAGAGGGCAAGCAAAATATAGAGAGATCTGACACTTCCCATCAATCACACACACACACACACACACACAAACAAAGCGGAGTTCTCCAGTGCTCACCCCTGTGCCGGTGGAAAAGAGAGTCTTCTTAAACACAAAGTGACAGCTTGTCCGTCTCCTGCTCTGCTCTGCTAACACAGACTGCAGCTCGCAACACTGCACAAATCAGCTCGGAAACAGCATCTATAATTGACCTTGTAATGGCCCTTTCACACTGTATCTCTTTTTTACACAGTTCTGAAATTTACAGAAGAGTTTTCTTTTTTTTTAGTAGTAGTAGTAGTAGTAGTGTGTGCATTGTGAAACCGCCAATACCACCAATTTTTGGTTTCATTGCATGAACGACTACCGGATTCATCGAAATTTTATATTTATACGTCAATAAAATGATTAGTAATCACTAGCTTTAGGTATGAACTGTATATATAGAGTATAATATAGGAAATGCAAGTGACGCGTGGGAGATCTGAATGGTATACTAGCATTTAGCCAGTAATTTTCAACTCACAGATCCCTAACCTTCAGTCCAGTACATTTTACTATAAGCACAGAACTTTTATCTTTGGAGAAAATTCACATCAGACAGTGCATTTTGAATGTTTTATCATGTCTGCTGTAATCTTACCTTTGGTGGTCTCGTCCTCGATGGGTTGTTTGAAGACGGTTATATCCTTGAAGGTGCAGAGGAACAGAACCACTTTATCGTTTTCGTTCCTGATCGGCGCCACCTGCATGTATAGCCATACTGGGCTCCCTGATTTGGTCGAAGACAGGAGGTATGAAAATAAAGAAATCAGGATGAGATGATATGAGTGGGTGAACAACCACCGGGATGAAATAAAAGGAGGAGGAATGAGAAAAGTGGATATAATTTGGTGGATATAATGGTTTTATGGGTTAGATACAGAGAATAAAGATATGAGAGAAGGAGTGGAGAAACGTGAAGCTGATTCATTAATATGTGAAATCTGCTGTGTAGTTGCCTAAAGGATCATTAAGCCACAGATTATCCAGACGGGCTTATCTTTAGAAAGTGTTTTAGAACTATTGAACCAAAGTGCCTATACAGACGACTGGGAAGTGTAAGATAAGTGCAGGCTTTAAAAGCATTATGTAAGCTTGAGTGTCTACATCATGTTCCTTATCACACCAAATACACAATGAAGAATTGTGAAACTTCTGAGTAAAGATTACAGAGACTCTCTGAGCTACACCATCGAGTACCAACAACGAAAGGTGCGTTCACACATGCAACGATTTTATCGCTGCAAGTCGCCAGTCATTTGTACTATGAAGTCACCAGTAGGCGTTCCTGCTACTGGTTGCCATAGTAACATGGGTGGTGCAACTAGCGCTCCACTGTTGACAACAAACCATTTTTTTTTTGCCGCTAAAATTAAACGTTCTGGAGAGAGAGCGTTTGTATATAAAATTCACAAGTGTATATATGCATCATATTATATTCACAAAGGCGAAGCAGTGTGTGCTCTTTGCCATTGTGGCAAAAGCATGAGTGATATTTAGCTTAGCTTAGCTTAGTTTATGGCCTTAGCACAATTGGTCAGAGCCATATCACCTGGTTTCCTACTGAAGCTAAACAGGATTGAGCCTGGCCAATACCTGGATGGGAAACCTCCTGGGGAAAACTAAGGTTGCTGATGGATGTGGTATTAGTGAGCCCAGCAGGGGATGCTCACACTGTGGTCTGTGTGTGGTCTAATGCCCCACTATAGTGACAGGGACACTATACTGTAAAAACAGATGAGACATTAAACGAGGTCCTGACTCTCTGTGGTCATTAAAAATCCCTGGTGTCCTGGTGAAATTCTATCATGGCACCCTAATAATCTCCATACCTAAACTGGCTACATCACTCTCCTCTCCTCTCCTCTCCAGTAATAGCTGGTGTGTGGTGGGTGTTCTGGCACACTATGGCTGCCGTCACATCATCCAGGTGGATGCTACGCACTGGTGGTGGTTGAGCAGATTTCCCCCAATACAGTGTAAAGCGCTTTGAGTGCCTTGAAAAGCACTATATAAATCTAAGGAATTATTATTTAAAACAAAATAATAATAATAATAATAATAATAATAATAATAATAATAATTAAACAAAAAAATTTTTTGCAATTGAGTAAAATCCCAGTGTAGCTCCTATATTGGTAAGTGAGCATCACCGTCAGGGTGTCATTCACTATGTGTACGATGGTGACCGGGAGCCAGCCTGCAGCTCCTTAGCTGCGGCCTCCATGTTTCCTGGGTGAAGTGTCCTTGGCGCTGCTCGGTCCAGCTCGGTTCAAGCCAGACACTTCACCCAAGATAGGAGCTACACCGTGAATGTGTTTCGTTATTATTATTATTATTATTATTATTATTATTTTGTTTTAAATGCGCTAACACCATAAGCTAAGCTAAGCTAATTGGTGCTACTTCTGCTAGTGAGCACTGGATGCAACGGAACACATGCGCTCTACTGTCACTTCCATTGGTAGTCGCTGCACCAAGTCACTCCAAATTTGCATAAAATTAAACTTTTCTCAAATTTGTCACATCGCTGGACATGCCCACATCTAGTCGTCAATGGTTGCTGTCGCTCATGACGCTGAAAGTCACCAGTTCTCACTGAACATGAACGGTCTCTGGACGCTTTGTCATTGCAAGTCGCTGTATATGTGAACGTACCTTAATTCAGAAATGATTAAACCCTGAAGAATGCTCAAATCTACAGGTGTAAATGGATAAATGCTGCACAACAATTACTGGGGAAATAGTTTCAAAGAGTCTAAATAATAAGGTTGACAATAATCGAGCCACTTTATAAGAAAAAGACAGCTCGTTTTAGTTCTTGCTTTTATTATTGCTCACATATTGGACATATTTCATATATTCAATGTTTTTTGGGGGGTTTTTTTCAGGGGGCTCCTTAATACTAATGGTCCTAGCGTTTTATTATACTGTTCACTATACTGATCAATTTATTGAATCATCGTTATTTTTGCTTGTGTCTGCAAGCAAAGACTGAATTTAGAATGCAGAAAGCTCTTCCCGTAATAGCTAAAGTACGTAATAAATAAAGAATGATTTCTGCTTTAAAGTGCCTCAAAAGAGTATGTGCCTCTTAACGCTGTATCCTGTACACCCAGCTAAAAGCCTTAAACATAATGATTGTCTGCATGTAGTCCTTTTATACTCACTGTTCTTCTTATAGAGCAGAACTTCAAAGCAATTGGACTCATAGTTGTCAAAAGTCTGTCTGACTTTGTCTATTGTCTTCTTGTCTGTCAGTTCACCATACATAAAACTGCCAGAGGTGAAGTGAGGAGACGGGGTGGGAGGAAAGGAGGAAGGGGGGGTGGTTGAGGTACAGACAGGAAACAGGGAGCAAGAGAGAAAGAGAAAGAGAGAGTGTTAGGTGAGTGAACACACCTGCACAGCACAAACACAAACAGCCACTCAACAAACTCTTTGTCTGTCAATGTCAATTAATTTAGTGTGTGTGTGTGTGTGTGTGTGTGTGTGTGTGTGTGTGGGTGTGTGGGTGTGTGTTGCGTATGATGGGTGCTGACACTGGCTGAATGATCCCACAGTTCCACTGTTTGTCTTCATCAAATAAGAGATTGAAAAAACAAACACATACACACCAGTCTGCTCAAAACACACTGATCTCACTCCTCATCCTTAAAGCCACTCCAGCCATTTAGTGCGCTCGTTTCTTGGATTTAAGCCTAGTGCTGAACTAAATTACACAGTCAAAGGGTCTCTGCTGAAATGCTCATGTACACAGCTGAATCAGTATGTGCTAAATACATGTTCTGACATTAGTACTCAATAATTTAAATAAATAAATTAGCAAGGCAAGCACATTCATCTAATTACACAGGTGCTTGTAACTTCTGTATTTACCAGCCAAGTTTTTTATGATCATATAAAAGAACGTTCTCATTGCAGCCAATAATGAAGAGTAGTGAAACCAAGCCAGTATTATAATAACAAACTGACTGGATTTTAGGAACAAATGTGCCTCAGGACTTCCTTGGATGGCTTTCTAATCTTTTCTGAAAGGGAAACTATAGAGTTCTACATAGAGTCTTAAAGAGTTCCCCAGAAGGACAAACCAAAGAAAGATCAGTTTCAACTCAGGCGTAGGAACACTAGTTCAATAACTTGATTTAAATCCATATTAAATAAATATTTCTCTAATCTTACTTACTATACACACACATATATGTATATACTTCTGTGGGAAAAGTAAGTACACCCGTATATTTATCACATTTAGAATAAGGTGTTGAAGATTGGGTTGGCACCCAATCTTCAACACCTGATTCTAAATGTGACTATGTCTTATTTAACCCCTCTCACATCTGTCTGGTGTTCCCTTTGCTATTGAGGTGTGTGGTGTCATCATGCCATGATCTAAAAAGTTCTGTAAGGCCTTCAGAAAAAAAGGTTGTGGATGCCTATGAGTCTGGCAAGGGATTTAAAAAGATCTCCAAATTATTTAAAATACATCATTCCACTGTAAGGAATATCATCTACAAGTAGTGCAGATTTCAAATGACTGCCAGTTTGTCCTGGACTGGCCGTCCCAGCAAATGATAATTAGAGGCCATCTGTCCGAAAGTTGAGGTAGAACAGAAAGTGACTTTTCATCAGGATGATGATCCTAAGCATACTATCGAATCCACCAAGGAATGGCTCAAAAAGAAGAAATGGAGGGTTATGGAATGGCCTAGTCAAAGCCAAGATTTGAATCCCATTGAAATCCCATTGAAATACTGTGGGGGAGATTTGAAACGGGCAGTACATGCAAGAAAACCCTCAAACATCTTGCAACTGAAAGAATATTGCATGGAAGAGTGGTCAAAAATTCCAGCAAGCCTGGTGGACAATTATGCAAAATGTAGTTATTAAAATGCCTACAAGACATTATTTCTGCTAAAGTGGGGAATACTAGCTTCTCAGGCCAAGGGTGTGCTTACTTTTTCCACAGAAGATTATCACATCTATTGACATTTCTGTTGAATAAATGATTGAAAAAGCTAATTTTCCTTGTGATTTTATTCAGGTGTATCAACTTTATTAATAAGTGCTCTTTCAAAGATGATCAAATGTTTGCTTGTCCAAATATGTCAAAAAAGACAACAATTTCCACGGGGTGTACTTATTTTTCACATGAATGTATGTTATAGCAGCTATAAACAGTAGTTCCTTCACCAGCCTCTCGTTCCCTCTCTCTCTCTCTCTCTCTCTCTCTCTCTCTCTTTAAGTTTATAAGACAAAAAAAATGCAGCTTGTCAGGTTACTAAGAAACCGGAAAACGTCCTCCATCCAGAAGACTTCCCTGTCTGAAAATTTAAAGTTACAGCTTTACCTCTCACTATTACAAAGCACCTACAGTGGAGACTCCTTCGAAAAATGCTAAACAAATGTCAGCTCACATCATATCAACAACTACATATGTTCGTTTATTTTTTATCCAGTTATGTTCAGGTCTGCTATACAAGTCTCTGTGTAAGTTGCCACTATAGAAATGCTAACCTGCATTAGTTTAAACCTGTAATTTAGTCATTACAGCTAGACCTACTGTCAGAGCTGCTGATATAGAAAAGTAATCAATATCTTCTGATCAGTCAGATTTGAGAATTGAATAGTCGTAAATTTTTCTATATTCTATTTATATGTATATATAATTTTCTCTTTTCTAACAGCAGCTCTGACAGTAGTGCCAAATCATATCTTTTCTATGCTAAAAAAAAAAATGACTCAAAGATATATTTTTTAATGTTGTAAATGTTTCTATAAAATTACTGGTATGGAGAAACTTTCTGTAAGGTGAAAGTTTATTTAACATTTGTGGAAAGAGACCCCAGTGTGTATGTGCCTCCATTGTGTACCAGCCAGAGGTAAAACTGTTCCTTTAGGTTTTCTGCAGCAGGGAATGTCTTCATTGCAGTGGACTTTATGTTTTTCAGTTAATCAGTGACAACAACAAAAAGTGACAGGCAGTTTTTAGCTTATTCATTTCAGGAGAGAGAGAAAATGAGAGAATGCACCACTGAACAGGCAAAAAAAAAAAAAAAAATGATAAGTTCCTTAAAAAAAATTGCCAATGATAACAAATTATTTCCTTCCAATAGCTTCTCCAAAAGTGTTTTATTTCTCTTCTAATTAGAATCACAATCACGTTTATTTTCTAAATACATTTACATATATAAGGAATTTGCCTCAGCATTTGGTTAAAAACACACCACATTCAACACAATCACATATATGTCCTTGTGGTAAGTGTGCATCCAACGTTTATCATTTATAAGCTAAATGTGTTTACACACATACATAATATTATATACTGTATATAGATCTAGATATAGATTTGTAAGCTATAATACATATAATACATAATTATAAATGTGTAAAAAAAAAAAAAAAAATCATTATTATATCTTATAATATGCATAATAATAACATAACATCTTCCATATAACTTTATTCAAGATGAGCTCTTGAAAAGGGTTTCAGAAGGGTTCGCTGGCTAGTTAAGGGTTCTTAGCGTCCTAAAAGGGTTTTATTAGGAACCCTTTCTGATAAGGAAACCCCCTATAGGGCTGTAGGTTCCTTTAGACAAGCCTTAGTAGTATTAGAGTGAAGCTTCTTTACTAAGTAGATTTCAAATGACAAAGGACGTATCAGAAACAAGGACGCTCCGTCATGGACATCTCACTTAGCTTAGCCGTCTTTTACGTAGATCTGTCACAGGGGTCTCCAAGTGGGAGTCTCCAAGTTCCTCATAAGGAGGAAATCAGAAAGTTGCTGTCCCCATGGCAACTGGGCAGAGAGAGATATTTAGGACCCAGTCGGAGACTGCAGACAGGTGGCTATGACTCACTAAAAAGGGAGACACAGTTATCTTCTTCTCCTGCTTTTATTCTCTCTCTGTTAGCCTGATTATTGTTAGGCACATGTGTCGTTACGGAATTATACACGAATTACGGCACTCTTTAACACAAAGCAGTTCTTCTCTCTTTAAAAAGTTTGTGATTGTTTTCACACTCCACTCATTACTTTGCCCTCTTTAAAGAGTGGAATCACAGGCGTAATGACTTCAGTGAGCTGTTACTGGTGGGTGCTTTCACAGGATACAGTATCAGATCCACATTAGTTTTATTGCTTTGGCTGACAATTCTTGTGCCAGCTCCATCTCTAAAACCCCCTCTTCTCCCTAAGTTACTTGGATAAGCTCTCCATTTCAGTGGGTGTTTCTACTCAGGTGACTGGCAACCTACTGGTCTTGTTGGGCAATAATAAGACACTCTAAAGAGAAGACTGGGGAATTTAGCATGGAATGGAAAGGTGAAATAAGATAGCACAAGTGTGGCTCCAAACATTGCAGGACTGCAGTGATGCACAGTGAGTTTAGAGCCACCACCTACAGAGATAGGGGGGGAGGAGTGTGGCATTTCCCCTTCAGCACTGCAGAGGAAAGTGATAATTATGGCTCAACCAGTCAGCGCTGACCTGGAGAACCAGCAAGTCAGTGCACAATAAAATTGGTCACTTTTGATTTAAACACAGCAGAACATGTAATGGAGCGTTAACATGCCCTTTTCTGTGCTCTCAATATCAAACCCTGATTGGTGCTCAATGATACTGCAGATTCTCTCCAATATTATCATCTAAGAGTATTGGAGAAGGTTTTATATATATATATATAAATACCAGCAATGTAACCAGTATAAGCCACTGCAACAGAAGAGTTAGCACTTCTTTTTTTTAATTAGGGGGATATAATCCAGTCATTTTCTTTCTAGCTAAATAAACATTAAAATGTTTGTGCTACACTAAGGCACACATAATACGTGCAGCCTCATTGGATCAGACTCCATTCCATACAGAGAAAAAGTGCTGAACTGGATTGCTATTTATAAACCCTTCCATTCGTTCTGCAAACCTTACACATAACATGCATAGTCAACTTTGCAGAAATCTGAAACTTTTATATGCACAATGTATCGGGGTGAAATTTAAGCATAGTGCAGGAAAGTGCCGTTTCGGTACCTTTGGTTTATGTGAACGGCAGGTTGAGCTGAGCTCTGCGTACTATAATTGGATAAAAATGTAAATCACAGCATGGCACAATGAAGATATATTTCCACCATGCTTTATAGAGAAATGCTGTCATTTGCAAATTATACTTTACTTTTATTTTTACTTTTACTTTACTTTTAATTTATTTCCAGACTCAAGATCCATTAGAAAAGAAACATACAACAAAACCACACAAAATGACCTACAATACAAAACATTTCAAAGAGACAGTTTATTATATTGTCAAATGTTTTCCTTCAGCAAAGGCAATTGTTAAATGCTGTCTACAGTATACACACAGCACCCTCCAAAATTATTGGCACCCTCCGTTAAAATGAGTGAAATAAAAGTTATTTAAGTACGACATTTATTTTCTACAAAACACTGGTTTAAAATTACCTGTGCAATGAATAATTTGTGCCAGCTGGCCTGGCGAAAACTACAGTCTCTTCCTGTAATGTCTAACAAGGTTGAAGACTCTTGTAAAGAGATCTTAGTCCACTCCTCCATGAGGAATATTTTAAGCTCCTTAAAATGTATGCTTAGGTTTGTGCATGTGGACTTCCTTCTTCAATTCAGACCACAGGTTTTCAACAGGATGGAGATCTGAGACTGAACTCATTGCAATACAGTGATTTTGTTGCTTTCTTTAACCATTTCTGTGTTGATTTAGAAATGTTGGCTCATCATCTTGTTGAAAGCTCTATCTATGGCCTGAACCTCCTGGCAGAGACAACCGGGTTTTGGGCCGAAATATCCTGATTTCAGGCAGATTTCAAGATGTCATCAATCTTAACAAGAGCCTCAGAACCACCAGCTCCAAAACATCCAGCTTCATATTTTACGGTGGAGTATCCGGTGCTTTTGTATGCAGTCCTCTTTTATCACTAAACATGCTGATGCTGTGCATAACCACAAAGTTCAAGTGCTGCTGCTTTCTTGCAACACTGTTTCCGACATGGGAAAGTTTTTGTTATGACCTTAATCGTGCTTAATGTTTTTTCCTTTGCTGTTGTTGTTTGTTTGTTTGTTTGTTTGTTTGTTTGTTTTACAGTAACTGATTTCTTATTTATAGTAATTATCTGATTCGAGCATGACATGGTTAATAGCAGCAACAGAGAATTTGTTTTCATTTACTTTAAATATTCAATAGGGGTGTCAATAATGTTTACATGAAAAAATATATTGACTTATTTCTAATGCGCTCTAATCTAATGTGGACAAAAGTAAGTACTTTCTATTGTTTGAGAGGAAGATTTTTATTATCGTGTGGAATAAAAATGTTTTATTATATCAGTGTTGAGAACTCTAAAAATAAACCATAATAGTAATAGTATCAATCGTAACAATTAATAAATAATACAACAAATGGTATTTACTCAAAAGGCCCCCGCACATAGCAATGGACATTTAAAATAGTTTTAAACAGAATCGTTGTCCACATATTCAGTCGAGTCTGAAATGCAATAATTATTAAAAACATGTTGATGTTTGATGATTAGACGATTGGTTTCACGTATTCTCTCAAAACCTGAAAGCCATTTTAAGGACAAGGTTTTGAGGATATGTGCAAATCAGGGTCATATGCAAAAGAGGAGAAGAATAGGAGACACAGTAACATTAAGCTAGGACCTGTAAGCTCAATCGAGCTGAAATTACACTGCATTATTGTGCATTTTTGATGATGGCTTAATTACCTGAAAAAACACCAGCATCCGTCAATCAGATTTCAGTGGTTATTTGACAGGGTTAACATAACTATCATCCTGAAATTTGAATGGCATGTCCTCCTAGAACGGACTATACTCACCTGCAAGTACTGCTCTTCTGCATGACCTCAGCCCTGTGGTATCCAGACAGCTTGCAGAATCCGTCATTACTGTACACTATAGGCCACTCGACGATCTGAGCGTTACCCAAGAGAAAACTGGTCTCTGCAAAAGAAAGAGGGGATTCAACTAAAACAATGCATAATAGAGACCCACAGTAGTGCTGCTGGTACAGTTTGATAATGAACACCTTCTCAGAGGCATTATGTGAAGACAAAAATGACAAAGAGTGCACAGCAAGCACCTGGCATTTGAATATGAATATTACAATCCAATAAAAGAAATATTAACAAGAGCTTCTGCAATTACGTTGTTAAGATCTGCTGTACTTGGCTATTTCTTAGGAGCTCAAGCGTCCGATCCAAATCTGCCCACATTACTATGCTCATGGTTGCAGCAGTGCAAGGGAAAACAGTTCACTTGCTCACACACACACACACATACACACACACACACACACACACACACACACACACACACACGCACGCACGCACACATGCACACAAGTGAAATCTCAATCAGTTCTAATCAATTAATGCTCTAATTAGCCAAATTAATACATTAATTGCTGTTGTGGCATCACAACAAATGAAGCCAGACGCAACCGTTACAGTGGCTGAAATAATACAACAGCAGTGGAGGGAAAAGAGGACTGACGGTGTAAAAGTGCTCCCAATAAAGCTGAACTCAGCCCAAAAGTGCATCCTTCTGAACCATGGCATAAAAATAGACAAACAACGAGGACATTGTGTCAGAAAAGAAAAATCAGTGCACATTTTGTAACAGAAACATCAAAGAGCATAAATATTCTCAACTCAGCTTGGCCATGAGCCTTAGTGCAGAGAGTCAACCTGCTGAGTCGCATCCAGCCAGGAAGAAAAGATGGAGAGAGAATGGGAGGGAGAGTAATAGAGTAAGAGATGTAAACAATGAGAAATAGAGAAAGGTAGAAGTAGCAGGAAAAAGAGGAGCCCTTGACAGCCATTAGTCGGGGTGGCTGCTTTTCTTCCTGGTTGAATAAATTCTACTCTCTCCATTCTCCACCTCCCTCATGTGTGCAAGCCTGGCTGAGAGGGGGAAAGTAAAGCGATGGATGCATGCTGGGGACTCATTACAGGGGCCGCCACAAGCAGGGCTCAAGTGTCAGGGACCAATAGAGAGGGAGCACTGCTTAAGGGCCTGGATGATCCAAATCCTGTTTATAGATTCAGTCCCTGTGATATGAAAACTGTGTCACTGGTGATATAAAGATATCCATCTGAACAAACAGACCATGCTTGCTAATGGAGTCACATCCAGGCATGAACCAACACTGCCTAGGGAAGAGGCAGGACAGAAGATCCGACGTGCATTGTAGAAGAAGCATGAAGTATGGACGAGCACCTCAACACTAGTGATGGTCCAGTACGTTCTAAAGTTTAGGATTACATCCTAAGAGCATAGTAACAATAATGATGTAGTCACATGGCTTTTGCTATCTAGAGGAGCTGCATACAGGCCCACAGTGTATAGCAGCCAGGTTCAGGCGGCATAACATCCTCGGATTAAACCACTATCAGACCACTTCCACATGCATGCGGTCAGAGATACCCACAAATGGCTAATGTCCCAGTGATTGATACAGGAGAGAGAGTATGCCCCTCCCACCCAGAGAGCACAGGCAATTTAGCTGTCTTCGACTTCTGGCCCCAGATGGCTGTGGCATCATCAGGCTTTGAACTAATGATCTCCAGACGATAGGGTGAACGCTTTTCTGTTTCGCCACTGTGGAGCCAAACCTACATTTTTAACCAACCAAATTTATCCAAATAGGCCTACTCCAATGTCTCACTTGTTCCACCACCAACTTACACGTTGGACAAAAATGCCATATTGACATGATATTGCAATGATGTTGCTACATACTACGATTTGGTCAAAATTTGCTTTTTGGCTCAAACCAGTGCCACAAATGATCAACACACCCATAAAAAGTGGAACCTCTAAGATCAGTAAGAATGCTTGCAGAACTCATAAAGTTATGCTTTTTTTAAACAAATCATTTGCATATTGCAAGCTTCTACAGTAACACAAAGCAAAGGCGAATATCGCGATAACATTTAATAAACAGTGCCTCATTCTCTAGCCTGGGTGAAACAAAAACCAGGTACAAAATGAAAAACCACGGAAAACAGACAATAATAATAATGACTTTCACAAGCCACAGCAGTGTGCTATCTGTTTAAATTACTCAGCTCAGTCGACACCTGTATCTTTACTGGATTACCTCAATCTATCTTAGTTTCTCAAGACATCACTGTCTTCTCATGCCAGCTGATGCCTACTTAAAATAAACCTTTAACATATGCACTAATTACGACTCTGGTCCCTGGTGAAGCTTAAGACGCTTATTCACATGGAGGAAGTGCTTTCTGCCTGCAGATGGGATGCTGGCAAAAGCTTATCATTTGTATTGTGAATACGAGCCATATTGAGAGAGATGAAAGACACAGCACCATGGGTTCTGGCTCCATGTGGGAGGCCAACAGGCAGCTCTCCATCCCTGACAGTTTACTAAAAATAAATAAATAAATAAATAAAAACATAGGCTTCTTCACACATACGCATGTACATTTGGCAAGCAACTGCCACAGATATTAAGTAAATATTCTATAAATGGCTATATGGGACAGTAAGTCATGGAGTCTTACTGTTCATTGGTTTTAGCATATACATCCCTCAGAAAACATAACATAACATTAATCCTCAGATACCTATGCACTCTTGAGCTGTTCTAATCAAGTCAGATAAAATAATAAGTCTTATTTGCCAAACATGCATTCCTTCTCCATCTTCAATTGACCCTTTAAATGTGTCAGCATTTAACGAGGAGAAAGGACTGCTGGCATGTGCAGAAGGAAATAGCCAATGCCAATCTTTTATCCAACGCTAATGCCAAGAACTTAGCTGACTGCAGTGGGATGGGTTGTTCAATCATCTGTATACATTTAGTCTCCAAACATTCCCAAAAGGAATCATCAGCTATACCCTAAAAAAGTAAACTGTAGTAGAGTAGACGTGAAAAGATTTACTGAAGCATACTATCATGTCTCAAATCACATCTAATAAAAACAATTGTACTGATAAGATTCATGCAGTTTTTGTTCGCTATACATTTTGAATTGAACAAATCCATTTATACATTTGAATAATACATTATTTTGAAACGGTTGAACATATTTTATATAATACTTCCATACGCA
Organism: Stegophilus panzeri; assembly: GCA_024331685.1. NCBI lineage: Eukaryota > Metazoa > Chordata > Actinopteri > Siluriformes > Trichomycteridae > Stegophilus > Stegophilus panzeri. Next base: position 12,841,092 of record JANDJT010000148.1, read on the forward strand.
TCCATCCATTTCCTGTACTGCTTATCCCACAGAGGGTCACAGGGAGCCTGGAGCCTATCCCGTGGTACTCGGGGCACAAGGCGGGGGACATCCTGGACGAGGTGCGAACCCATAACACACACACATTCACACACTACAGACAATTTGGAAATGTCAATCATCCTACAAAACATGTCTTTCAACTGGGAGAGGAAACTGGAGTACCCGGAGGTAACCCCCGCAGCACAGGGAGAACATCCAAACTCCATGCACACAGGGCGGAGGCAGGATTCGAACCCCCAACCCTGGAGGTGCGAGGTAAACGTGCAAGGCACCGTGCCCCCATATTCTATACCAAAATTAACACATAACATTTGTTAACAAGATAATCACAAAAACAGTTGGCTAAGGAGGCCTACAAGGAGAGCGGAGGGAGACATCGATCCCATTAAACAAAATATACTTGTAACTGCACTTCACATTTTAAGTGTCAGTGTCCTTTATGAGTATGATTTTTTTTCTTTCTTCTGCCTAATTATCGAACTGTAAACTGCCTGCAAGCAAAGCGAGGGTGTAAACAAAAGAGCACTTGGTTCATAAGATGTTAAAAAAATGTATTATAAACATCCAGAGAGCTAGCCCTCCTCAACAATCAGAAGCAAACGGGACGTGACAGCTCCTCGTTAAAGATTTCCACTTGTCCAGCTCACTCTCTGCCTTCTTCGCCATTAGTTCCCTTCATTCTTTTTTGTCTTGCTATTGACAGCAGGCCTCTTTTGCTTAATCAATAAGGTGTCTCTTTGTGACTCCAATAGTCTTTTAGTCTTTTTGATGGATACAATTACTCCAGTTCTACCTTCAGCACTCTCTCTTCTTGGCGTCATACACTCTTGTAAGGCTTTGGATTTTCCTCCAAAAATACTCTACACTAATGGTGTCACTCATCCTTCTCTTCACTTTCAATGCCTCCGTCTTCATTCACGTGTGTGCCACACACTGTGCCTTCTAAAAGAGCTGTGGATTGCCGGGGCAGCCGAATAACTGAGAACTGTGCTTGGATTGGAAAAAAGAAGGATGCAATTCCAGAAGACAATGATAAGCAAATAAAAAGACAAAGATTAAATAAATGCACAAAATAAAAAGAACTCCAAACTCCCGTTCATAACCGACTCTCTAGCGCTCACTGTTCCATCTTGGGGATTATTTTACGGGAATCCCTGGTGTCTTGCATCAGTCAAAACTTTTTGGTGTCTTGCATCAGTCAAATCAGTCAAAAATGCTCTCAGCTCTGAGACTCTCATTATCTTACCATCATTACTCTCCTTAAATAAACACATGGACTCAAAAGAACTGGACGTCCTCTCGCCTTTGCTAAGAAAAGGTTATGTAAAGGCAAAATTGCCTCAGGCTGACATTTGCTTTATTACAGCTATGTATGTCTTTTGCCCCAAAATGTACCAAAACACCTGGTCTGTGGCCTTTCCAAAGGAATAATACAGACTCATTTCCACAAAAGGTTAAACAAGGTGACAAACAAAGCTGTAATAACCTCTTTACCAGGAAACCACAGCCATGCTATGCTACAATATTAAACTGCACAAAAGGGAGTATACAAAGTACAACAATTTTAGGAAAACAACTAAGCAACATCAAATGTTTCTAATGCACTGCATGTTAAAAGCAAATAAAATGAGTTAGAACACCAAATAGACCTCTCTTGGGTTACATTCCCTGTAAAAAAAATAAAATAAAAAATAAATAAATAAATAAACTTTTTAAAATTACTCTAGTAAATAACGAAACAACTATACACACTAATTAGTTATTGTTAGCCACACATCAACTTTAACATCACTAATGTTGCACCAGTGACTGCTACAGATTTTCATCCATATGTGTTTAATTTATTGTGAGACCAAATTTTATTACTATATGGTAAATGAACTCATAATATCTACTGGTACAGAAAAAGAAGAGTATATTAGCACTGACTGTGACTTCCGTTAAGGTAAAATAGCTTTACTGTACTTGTGTGTGTGTGTGTGTGTGTGAGAGTGTGTGTGTGTGTGTGCGTGTGTGTGTGTGTGTGTGTCAGCGACCCTGTGTAGGATAAGCGATACAGAAAATGGCCGGGTGAGTGTGTATGTGAGTGAGTGTGTGTGTGTGTGTGTGTCAGCGACCCTGTGTAGGATAAGCGATACAGAAAATGGCCGGATGGATGTGTGTGTGTGTGTGTGTGTGCTGTGGTCTTGCAATTCCAAACTTCTCATGATGCCCTCACTACAGGGGGTTTGCGTGCGCGTGTGTGTGTGTGTGTGTGTGTGTGTG
>JANDJT010000148.1:12855414-12866385 GCA_024331685.1 Stegophilus panzeri
TATATACGGAAGTCAGTTTGTAATGTAAAGACAAGCAGTGTTATAAAAGTGTGCAGGATATAAACCGCACTTAAAGCCTTAAAAGTTCTTGTTGCGACACTGTTAAATGCAGTCTTTGCTCTATCGCTTGACCTTGATAAACAAGCTCTTGTATGATGTAGTACAGTGTGTTACAGTCTGTTGTGGCAACTGCGACATGCCGATATTTTCTTCCAGCACCATGCTTAGATCAGCAGCATACCATACACTGGGTTTCATCATACCGTACAATTGTTATGCCTTGCTTCATTTGCACGAATACTGCATCAAGACAGTATTGACAGAGATTGCTGATAAACGTGAGAATTTTAATAAAAAATATACATCAAAGCAAAATGACTGGGAACCCACTTACATACTGCAACATGTCTAAGCTCACTGAAGACAGGTACTGAGTGGTGTATTGCAAAAACTGTTGTTACATACTGTATAGCCAGATTGCAGAAATCAACATTTGCAAATCGAACATGAAGCACATCAGCACACTCGTTCCGGCTGTGCGTCTGTGTACAGTCAAAAGGCACAGGTTTGCAAACAAAACAAAACAAGTGCCAAATAGAACAACTAATTATCACTAATTTTGCATTCGTTTCTATTTCCAAGAAGCATCCCCTTATAGTTGCCTTCTACAGTCCCTTGTTCACATTGGTGAAGTGTGTTTGTAAGCAAAGGCAGTACACAGCTAATCAAAAGCTTTGCCTTGTTATGGTTTGAGTACAGCTTCACAGACATGATTTGATTAATATGCATAATTAGCAGCGATTGTGCTCTCAGTTGACCTGGGTTTCGCTCTCAGGCAGTTTAATCAACTGTACTAAAATACAATATCCCTAAAGACTCTGTCGGTTATTAAACAGAAGCTTAGATTTCCATATACATATTGGAAGAGCGTAGAGTGTTTTTACTTTTTACTCTGAGTTTCTATACTGGTATGGATGCTTGTGTTCATTCAAACAGCGTGAACTACTGTGTTCCTTACACGTGAAGGAAAGAAATACAGCAGAACAGCTGAACAAAAATTTGGATCTCCCTGTGCATGCATATTGCATGATTATTGAACCCCAGTGATGACTGTCGTGACTGTCTGCCACAGACGAGGAATAAATGGAATTCTTTACTACATTTTAAATAAGATTGAATAAAATGATCATTTCAAGAGTGATGATCAAGAAGGCATCTGCATTTTAGTCTAGTAATCGTGTTATCAAGTGCATGTATACCTTCTAAAATCATTCATTTGCAACTGGGTACAAATATACCGGGACAGAGGGGGGAAAAAAAGCTTGTCTCTGTCATTGGTGCAATTTTTAGTCAGAAGAAATCCCCAAAACAATATTTGCCAATAAACTCCAGACGATATGTTAGCTGCCAAGGTGCATCAAGAAATACATAACGAGATGGATTTAAGTTAATAAAATAAAATAACTCTTTGGTATTTGGTTTAAAAAGTAGTGATGTTATCAAAATTCTAATGAAAAGTAATAGTAAATACTGATCACACTCTTTATTAAATTATTCGGAAAACTCCACCCTAAAACACATATGGTACCAAAATACGATACCAGTATATTGAAATATTTGTGATGTGTTTAGCTAGGGCTAATTTGTTGATTGGTGCTGTATTTTCAGTATTCCGTCAGATGATAGTAGTTGTTATGCTCAGCCATAAGGGATCCAGCAGAGGTTTCGCTGTCAGCACCTAAAAACAAAAGAGCAAGAGCTTCTTTTCTCAGTGACCATTTTCCAGTGACATTCAATTTCACACTAATGAGAAATCCAACATAGAAGTAGTTGAAACTGGACTTAAAGTCCCATAATTCAGTGCAGCTATACAATACCGTTGCGCCAAGTTATAGAGTGGTACACGAATGAGTCCTAAAACCCGGAAATGAGTTAGCATTTTAGAACTTCCGGTCCCATCATCCCGAAGTCAGTGGGTTTTTTTAATGGGTTTTTGGGTTAAATGCCTGAAATAAGGTCTATGGTTAACACAAGCCCAAGATATTTTCACGTCTTATTCTACGGCATAAAATACATCAGTAATACCACACTCGTGACTTTTTAAAAATCTTTTACATGTCTTGAAAAAGGCATTGCTAACAAGTGGCTAAATGGGACTACAGAGTTTGTCAGGGACATTAAACGTCATCACGTCAAACAGGAAAAACTCATCTACTATAGCTTCATTGTGTTTATACTTGCGCCCTTGCAAACTTTTCCAACTCAAACTTTCCAACTTGTAGATTTATCAGTTTATAGTATTTTCCAATTGTAGGTTTTTTGTTTTTATAAAGATTGAAAGAGTTGTCGTAATCCAAAGTGTCCCGCCTTGTGCCCCATGCTCCATGGGATAGGCTCCAGGTTCCCCACGACCCTGTAGGATAAGTGGTATAGAAAATGGATGGATGGATGGATGGATGGAGTTGTCGTAAGCTTATCAGTGGTGACGTTGAAGTCATGCGAACAAGGTGTAGTTTGTTTATAGCCTAACTTTAGCTTTTTACATCTGACGATTGTATTTAGGCTTCAAAATTCATAAAAGTTGTGTTCATTTGTGAAGATTATCTTGATGAACAAAAAGTGTAAGAATCATAAACTTTTGTTGGTCACAGAGCTTATTTTCTGCAATAATCCAAAAGCCAATTGAAAAATCATTTTGGCTTTTTGTGGAGGGAACTAGCGTGATGCTAACTTCCGGGTTGGCCTAGAAAAATACGTCATCCCTGCACCACTCTATTCAGCTTGGCTTGCCAAAAGATTTGGCTTGGCAAGTTAGAGATCTACAAGAACTATGAGATGACAAGCATTATGGCATGATGGCACTGACGGTAGTATTAGCATGAAGATTGAAAACTTCAACAACAAAAAAAAACATCAGTTTTTGGAATTTGCAAAATATTCCATACACATATTGTATATTTCATACACTTAAAGAAAAAAAACATTTTCTTTAAGTGTATGAAATATATTTAGTATACAGTATATGCAATAATCAGTGGTCACTACCTGATTTATACACATTATAGTGGTTGATACTGTACTGGAATGTCAGGGATTTTCCCACTTACACTAATAGCACTGTTCAAAGCTGTTTATCTATTGTGCTTTCCTCTGACTGGGTTGGTCAGCTAAAGAAGCCATGGTGGCTCTTTAAGCGTACTCGTATTACACAGAGCCACATTGTAAGAGGCCTGGAGACTTATCCACACCCCGAATCACATTACACAACATGTGTGGACGTTTTCGGCTGGAGGGGGATGATTGGAACAACACCACACGTCTCTCTCCAAGCTGTGGAGTAAAACAGCAGGCCCCATGACGAGAGGCAGCTGACCGGATGGAACAGCTGAGAGCCCCTCTACCAACCCCAGATAACCACAAGATTTTTCCTCCCTCTTTCTTCCCCTCCGTCTTTATCCTTTTCCTGCCTCACCGACAGGCAAGAAACAGTGAAGGGGGACCCAAGAGAGGAAGATGGTGTGTGTCAACAGTCTACTCCTTATTTAGTCAGACTGTCTCAGGAGGCGAGCATTGCTCCTATAGGGAGTCGCCAGGAACAGCTGATACACTGCAACAGAGACTAAGCTACAAAGCATGTCTAAATGAAACGCTGCCTCAGTTTTACCTAAACACCCCTCCCCCCAAACTCTTTACCAGTCTTTTCAGTTACAGCTGCAGTCCTTCGGTCCTTCTCCAAGAAATTGATAACCTCCGAAGTGCAGAAGTGCCTGAGAAGCAGAGTTCAGCACTTCCTCACTGCCTCTGTGCTGTTCAGCATGCAGTTGCCTGCAGTATTTGGGATCGAACTTTTGTCTGCATTAGTACAGGAGGCTAAATTTAGCAGCAAGATTAGTAGTCGTGCCAGTAGGTATAAGACACGACTCAGTTGATTTGAATTTCTGAAGTGCTCTATAGCCTCACGCAGCACATAGTCACTCATCAATTATGTCTCTAATTTTTCAAGATTATACCACATGCTGCCAAGGGATACAATAATGCTTGACATAATGACATGATCTGCAGGGAAGTTTCATTTCACTGCTGTGTCTCACCAGCCCTGTGGAGCTTTTAGCATTTCAGCTCGTTACTACTGCAGATTAGGGGGGAATATTTAAATTACTGTATTGGCTTTTACAAGCATTGAGATGGAGTCAATGCCCAGAGTGAAACCTCTAGGGAACATGGAGACAGTATAGTGTGTAGTTAAAAAGACAGGAAAGAGCTCAGCTGACACAGTTGTTTCTTTGTTTGTTGACAGCAAAGGCAAAAAAAAAAAAAAGAAAAGAAAAGAAAAGGGAAAAAAGGGAGGGGGAAAAAGCATGGATGTGTCTGGTCATTTTCCTGTTAATTGTAGCAAAACAACTGCCCTCTTATCCCCTCATCACCCACAAGGATGTATATTGTTTCCACACACACACACACACACACACACACACACACACACACACACACACACACACACACAATGCCCCTCCATATAACACTTTTAAAACTAAACATCTTCAGCTGTCAACAGCAGTCTCATTCCAAACCCAGCCCATTTCCAGCCTCTACAGCTGGCTAAACAGTCAATTCTGATAAGATAATATGTTTCATCAACAGTGGTTTTGGCTTACTTTAAACATTTCGGAAAACACTTGGCATGACTGTCAGAAAAACATTCTATCCCTCCCTCCCTAACCAAACTATTCTCAGTTATGAAAGCGGATGAAAGTGAAAGGATAAAAGAGTTTTCTCTAAAGCGGATCAGAGTTAACGGTGTCGAATAAAAATTCTATTCATTTGGAATTCAAGAAAGACAAAGAAGTTGTCATTATAGCTCCAGGTATTATTCACGGCTCTCGTGAGACGGGAGCTGACTCTGGCTCTTTTCCCGAACGTTGCACTAAGCCCTGTTAGTCTGCATTTGGTCATGTTGATAAAATGTAGAACTTTTTCAGGTGATATTGATGATCATTTGGGACACAGTATCTTTTCATCTGTCTGTATAGTCTGTGTTTCTTTCAATCCTTTTTGCTACAGTGTAAATTACAACAATTTCAGAAGCAGTATCTTATTAGTTCATTAGTAGTTCTGTTGACATTCCCAAAAATGGCTGTATGATTCTAGCATATGTACAGCATGTTAAACAAGAAACTGTCTAGCTATTATTAGCTATTATTAGCTGTTATTAGCTATTATTGGCTAGGTTGTAGCCACTCTCTCATGTTTAAATCGCTCTCCTGAGTAAACCTGCAGGACCTACCTGGCTGTCTTGCTGTCGCAGATACTCAGCTTAACTCTGTTTTAAGCAACTTTGTCATTAACACACACTTACTAGGAAAATATCATTTTTGTAGTCCATGACATTAACGTTAAATGATTGAGGCGTTTGTGGGGTTTTTTTTGTCCTTGCACACCATTTGTCTTCAGTGTGCAAATCCAAAATGACGAAACATGGTGCGTAGCGGTGCAGTGGAAGCTACTGTATATTGTCAAAGAGCCAAGACAGTGCTCAGCACACACACTTGTTTCTTTACTGACAGCATAAGCATAAAAAGCATGGTGTGTTTGGCTATTTTCCTCTTAGTCATGGCAACACAACTGTCCTATTATCTCCTCATCACCCACCAGGATGTATACTGTTTCTACACCACTTGTCTTCAATGTGCAAGTACAAAGTGATGAGACAGAAAAGATCACCTGTGCATTTAAATCGTAGGCGACGTGATGTTTTATAAAAATAGATGCACTTAACAACCAAAAGCAATCTGTATTAAACAGTGTAACCAGTAGGCACTGGCGGCTCCTCCAGAGGGGCAGGTGGGGCACAGCCCAACCATATAAGCCTTTCAACAAATCTTAATTTTCATAAAGTCCTCATTCCTCCATAGATTTTAAGTGTCCAGTGAAAATATAAGCCAGTGTTCCATTGATTTAGTCACCTTTATAGATGTTGCATAATTGTGGGGAAGCATACTCACTGCCCCTTTTTAGACCCATAGAGAGCCATATTGTCAAGAATGGGAACTACAGTAATGACTTACAGGGGCTTATTGAGGCAAGGGTCTCTCGTTCTATGAAAGTGTTGTTTGTGAGTGGAGGAGGAACAGCAGCCAGGACACTTACTGATGTTAGCTCTTCTATATCCGTCTAGTACATGATGACAGTGAAGACAGGAACCACATCTGCTCTATCAAACACAGCTAAATTATTCTTTAAAAGTCAATTTGCTAGTAGGTTATCAAAATGAACAGTCTTTTTCGTCCACAGTTTTCAGTCCTTCCCCTGATTTAGAAAGGATGTGATTAGCATGTTTAATCTACACTGTTATCTAGCAATTTCACTAACTACCTAGGATGTGAATGTGTCTTTGGAGTGCAATTATTAGCAATCAGAGACTATGATGCACCAGTTGCACCACAGTTAGCCGAGATTGAAAAATGCACGCATCTGAAAGATCGACGAGATAAACGAGGCAAATTAAATCAGGGAGGTATCAGTGTTATATCAGACATGTTTACTTTGATCAACTAAGGGAATTGTACTGTTTGGCTTTTTCTTAGCCTGTTCCTCAGGGCTTGGGGAGCTGGCATTTAGACCCGACTACATCCTTCTGTTCTGTCACTGAAAACTGGTGTATGTAATTTGTTCATTTAAGACTCAACTGCCTATTACAGGGTTACTCAAAAATAATAATATCTTTAGCCAGTAGCCAATAGCTTCAGTCAAGTGTGATAGGCTCTCAACATGAAATAGTTTGAGATAGGGCTGGACGGTTAATTGAAAAGTAATCGAAACCAAAATTCAGAACCTCTAACTGACGTAATTTGCTCTTGTCGGTTATTTTGTGTTTTTTTTTCCCTGTCATTACTTTCCCCTTAAAAACATACTACCGCGTGTGTAGTCACGTGACTCCGCCCCATTCAGTCAGCGGCATGGAAGCAACATGGAGGCCAACTCTAACCCTGAGTCAACAGAGCAACAGGAGCAGCTTATACCAAAGAAAAACATGGTGTCCCTTGTTTGGACGCATTTTGGCTTCAGTAAAGACAACACCGAACAAAATGACTTCAAATGTAAACATTGCAGAAAAACCGTTTCAGCGACCAAAGGTAATACCACCAATCTGTTTCAACACTCGGAGCACAATCACGTAACCGAATATGAACAGTGCATGGCTCAAAAAAAGAGAGACTGACAAACGCCCAGCAACAAGAGCCTCCACAAAGCAGGTGTCAATAACACAAGCATTTAAAAAATGCTACACAATGTGAAAAGGATTCAAGAAGATGGAAAGAAATAACTGACGCCATTTGTTACTACATCGCGAATGATATGGCTCCCATGGCTACAGTGGGTTTAAACACCTCATTAAAACTCGACAGAAGATACACTGTGCCATTGCAACCATATTTTTCCCAAACTGCGCTGGCCAACATATAAAAAGGTAGCTGCTGAACTGAAGGCTACACTTTGCAGCCACATCTGATCTCTGCTCAAGTAGGACGATTGTTTATATAGTTTAATAGTTTGTGTTTCCTTCAATTATTTTAAAACCATAAAGATAAGAAATGCACGCTTTCATTAGAAAAAAAAATCCCACCTTTAATAGTTGAGCATATTTACAGTACAAACTTTGTCAGTAAACTATGAGGGCAGAAAAAATATAAATAAATAAATAATCGTTCATTAATCGTAATGGAGGTAAAATGTTCAATTAATCGAGGTTTAGATTTTAAGTCATATCGTCCAGCCCTAGTTTGAGGCTATGTTGTTGTTTAATGTCATTCTGCCCCACATAAATCTATGCTCACAAGCTTCTGCTGACAGTAGGATGTATTCAGTAGTCTCCACAAAAACACAACCTCATGCTAGTACACTCATGCTTGTCGAAGAATACTATGAAGCTACTACGAGTTGGCACAGCAACAAAAACAAGGGGTTTTATTGTCCCCCTTACAAAAAAAACCCTACAGGAATCCTGCAGGAATATCATGCAGATATCCTACAGGACTGTCAGCTACCATTTTCCTGTAGAAATCCTGGAAAATGAGCAGGTCTATTTAAAACACACACTTACTGCAGAACTATTCCGCAGGACATGACGAGTGTTTGTATCCTGCAAGATACATAGAGGGGAAACACGACGGTTGGCGACAGTTGAATTTGTGCCAAAGAGTGACATCATCTCAGTGAATCGAATCTTTTCTCGAAAAAGATTCGTTTACTGGCGTCTTTTTTTTATGCGTTGTGAATGACTCACTGAATCATTGACTCAACCGATTCAATTACTGAACCGAGTCCCTCATGACTAAAGTATTTTATTTCTGCAGGAGGTTTGCAGCAGGATTTTTCCCTTGTGCATGTTTCTATTGTACTGAAGGCTTCATTCTAAAACCTATCGGAATATCCTGCATGGTTTGTCAGTGTGTCCTGCAGCATTTCATTATTCCTGCAAGATACCAGCAGACATCCTGCCGAAAAATGAAAATCCTGCAGGATTCCTGTAGCGTTTTTTTTTGTTTTGTTTTGTTTTTTTTGTAAGGGCAAGGTTTTTTAATATTCATATATTAATTTCTTTATATTCATTCATTCATTCATTCAAGAGGTAGGTCTTCAGTTTACCCAGTATGGGTAAAATACCCATGTATTTTATTTGCAATTCCTAAATATAGATGAACTCATCATTATCATGTGGCTTCTTTTACAGTAAATGTTACAGTATCTGGCAGACAGCACTTGTTGGGGTTGTACGATACAGCTGGGCAGGTAAGTCACAAGTCATTACATCATTTGCACGAATCACTTGTGTAGCATGGTGCATGGAAACATATAAAGTATTCTCAAAGCCCAGAATTTCACTAATAACGTATACAGTATGTTCAGACCTGAGGAAGGGCATATTTTGTTAGACATGCACATTTTGCAAAAGAAATTTGGACAGTTTTGACATGCTGATAAATGACCTTAGCTGTTTCTCTAATAGATCACTCTGGACTGGTTCCCTTCATCGTCTAACTGTTATTGGTGGTTTTATTGCTTTGTAACAAATAACTCAATATCTCCAATGTAAATAAGCTTCATCAGATGGCTTACAATAGGGAACACATGAGAAAGGCGCACACAATATTATGCAGCCTACATCCATCTGGAAGAGAGGGACGCTGTCAGGTGTTATCAACTCTAACTGCTGTGTGCTTGTTGGCTACAGTCTGCAAACACTGTAATATGAGACCTAAGGTGGGTAGGGGTATAGACCATGCCGGTAAAGACCATGCCCATCTGTGTACGAAATCGGATATGAATACCTGACTATTTTAAGGACTAAACAGATACAGCTAATGCCAGTGCATTACACCCCTAATATACATGTATGATTTTCATACTCCTTAACCCTTGTACCTTGTGGATGGGAGAGACCGCTCCCATCAGCATAGAAATGTTTCATCATAGGACAAAAGAGATCAGTCAGAATATCTTTGTACTGATTTGCAGTGACTCTAAAGGGGACAAGTGGACCCAAACCATGCCAGCAAAATTCTCTTCACAGCATAACAGAGCTAGCGTTTTTTCCTTAATAACCCGCCTGTAGCTCTTGTTCAAAGTTTATTTCCACATGGTATTATTCATCGTCACAAGACATTATATGGTTTCTCATATGAAAGAATATCACACAATTGGACCACTGTTTGGAGCTTGAAGACACTGGCTAATTAGGTTTTCCTAGTAAAGTGAATGTACATCCATGTAACTAACTTCACTGCAGTAGAAATAACAGAAACCGATCACAATCATGTGGCAGCAGCGCAATGCAAACAATCATGCAGATACAGGTCAAGAGCTTCAGTTAACGTTCACATTAACTCTATGACTTTGATTGTGACATGGATGTTGGTGCCAGAGCCCATCTGGTTTGAGTATTTCAGAGACTGCGGATCTCCTGGGACATAACAGACTCTAGAGTTTACATAGAATGGTGCGAGAGAAAAACATTGAGTGAGTGAGAGTTCTGTGGATGGAAGCACCTTATTGATAAGAGAGGTCAGATGAAAACGTCCAGATTGGTTCGAGCTGCCAGGAAGGATATAGTAACTCATATAATCGCTCTTTATAGAACTGTGGTGCGCAGAAAAGCATCTCAGCATGCACAAAACATCAAACCTTGAGGTGGATGAGCTACAATAGCAGAAGACCACATCAGGTTCCATTCCTGTCAGCCAAGAACAGGGATCTGAGTCTGTCATGGGCACAGACTTAAGCCCTGTTCACACCAACACGATTTTCACAGTGTAAAAAAACGGTCCGTTTAACACCCCAGTGGCTGTCCATGGGAGTGTTTTCACACTCAGGCATAAAACGTATGGCGTCAAAGTGGCAATTTTTTTAAACGTCGAGGGGTTCGGGTTTTTTTTTTTACACAACGCATCAAAAACTGACCAACCAATGAGATTTGTGCTTTTGTAAACATGCTCGGAGCCTCTGAAGTTCGACTTGATGGCGCTCAAGTACAAGACTGTCTTACCGGCGAAAAAGAAGATTCCAGCACCCACCATTTTGCTGAGTGTATAAGTGACATACCTGAAATAAAATGCTCACTGCTAATAAATCCTTCTGCCTACAGACATAAACCAGGTGTCCTCTGAAAGCACCAGATTCAAAATTACACACCTAATACTATATATAAGTGTATTTATTATGTTGTGGCTATTTTTTTGACCACACTGAAATGCAAGCATATATTCAAAGTGATCCATTTAATTCTTTCAGTGTTGCTTTCTACACTAAATAGCATGCTTTGTTTCTTTGTCTCTTCTCTGCAAATGATAATCCTCTGATTGATAGTCCATTATATTTATTTTGCACCTGGCATATGTATGCATATAAGTATTCTTGACCTCTTATTCAAATAACTAAGTGTCCCATTATTGCATCGTTGTATTATCATATTGA
>JANDJT010000148.1:12866514-12882066 GCA_024331685.1 Stegophilus panzeri
TGATATTTCTGTAAAGCTGCTTTGAGACAATGTCTATTGTAAAAAGCGCTATACAAATAAAATTTAATTGAACTGAATTAAGAATTTAGCTTTAAAGAAGTATTTGTTGCAGTGACCAAATCACCAAATAGCTTACATTTCACAAAAGTGCATACGTGCCTTAGCAAGTTCACAAAAAGTGTGTGAACTGCTTAAAGACATAAATACTGTCTCTCTTCTTCTTTCTCAGTGATGAGCGGTGTCAGAAACAGAAAGTTGTGCAGCGCCACCTTGTGTTTCAGGGTATTTCTGCTTTTCAATAAGCGCCATCTACTGTCAGGGAGTGAATTTACACTCTCATTCAGCGCGTCGCTCGTGTTTAACGCCTGGGTGTGAACACAAAAACACGCACTAGGAAAACCGTCCCCGGTGTGAACAGGGCTTTACCCAAAATGGACAGTTGAAGATTGTTATTTTTCTAATCACCTGTTATTTTTCCAGTCGTCCACTGTCCAGTTTGGGTGAGTCTGTGCCCATGGTAGCCTCAGATTCAGGGTTTTGGATGACATGAGTGTAACCTGATGTGGTTTTCTGCTGTTGTAGCCAGTATACCTCAAGGTTTGATGTGCTGTGCGTTCTGAGATGCTTTTCTGCTCACCGTGATTGGCTGATTAGAGAACTACATTAATTTGCAGGTGTACAGGTGTTTCTCATAAAGTGGACAGTGAGTGTATGTACGCATTGAACCGGGTTTATGTGCAAGCCAAATCTTGTCCTATCCAAAACTAGGAGATTTTAAATCTCAACTTGATTTAAAACTCAACTGGATGTAATACCATTTAACATCTGTAGCAGGTAGTCATAGAAACCAAACATTCCCACAGTTCATTAAGCAGTTCTCAGGCAGCTAATATCTGTGGTGAGGGTGTAGTCAACAGTCAGACCCCGTGCCTATGAAGTCTGCTGTGCAGACACACTGATTTTACTCCATGTGCTGCGCTGCACTGAGTAAACGAGGATTGTGTTTTTCACTAAAGAGCATCTACATGCTGGGATCTTCTCTGATAATGATCACTTACTCTTGAGATCAATTGCACTTGAGCAGTGAAGGGTTTGGCTCTCATCATGAAAAACTGGTATTAGTACAGCGCTCTCATGTTGCTGTGTAAAAAAAAAAAAAAAAAAAAGTGTTTCAAACATGTTTGTATATTTAGATTTAGAGATTTGCATACATCCCGGCCACTATATTAGGAACACCTTTTACACCTGATCATTCATGCAGTAACCTAATCAACCAAACATGTGGCTACAGCACAGTGTATAAAATCATGCAGATACAGGTCAAGAGCTTCAGTTAATGCTCACATCAAACATCAAAATGGGGAAAATATGTGATCTCAGTGATTTTGACCTTGACATGATTGTTGGTGCCAGAAGGGTTAGTTTGAGTATTTCAGAAACTGCTGATCTTCTGGGATTTTCACACACAGCAGTCTCGAGTTTACACAGAATGGTGCGAAAAACAAAGAAAAAACATCCAGTGAGCAACAGTTCTACAGGTTGGTGATGAGAGAGGTCAGAGGAGAATGGCCAAACTGGTTTATGCTGACTGGAAGGCTACTAAAATAACCACTTTTTACAAGTATTGTGAGCAGAAAAGCAGAACACACCGAACCCTGAGGTGGATTGACTACAACTGCAGAAAACCACATTGAGTTCCAGCCAAGAACAGGAATCTGAGGAAACAGTGGCCACAGGTGCGCTGAAACTGAGCAAGATTGGCAAAATGTTGCCTGGTCTTTTTCCAGTCTTCATCTGTCCATTTTCAGTTCAGTTTCCAGTGGGTTGTCAACTCATACGTTGCCAGGTTTCCGCAAAAATCCCCAACAAAGTGTTTCTTCTTTTTCTAAGCCTTTGTGTGTGGGAAAATAAATAAATAAAATCATATTTCTGTTACATGTCAGGTCTAGACAAAATACGAAATAGGTAATCAGAATACATAGATATAAATGTTTTGAGCACTAAAGAGATATACCCCTAATCTGCATTGTTTTATGCATCGCATTGCTGCCACATGATTGGCTGGTTGGATAATTACATCATATTGAAGTTGCCAGTGTGGACATATAGAGAGAATCCAGCATAGCCAAAGGTTTAGGAAAATGAATTTTCTAATTGTACAATGCATTGTGTAGAATATATTTCATTATCACCTTTCTCCTATACTGTAAGGTTTTTCAACAGTAGACATGCTTTGAATGAAGAATGGATTTCACGTCTTGTCATCTCCTGTTTGATCGTCTGTCGCTACAGGAAGACTACAACCAGCTGCGGCCCCTTTCCTACCCCAACACTGACGTGTTCCTCATCTGCTTCTCCGTGGTGAACCCGGCCTCATATTACAACGTGCAGGAGGAGTGGGTTCCCGAGCTCAAGTCCTGCATGCCTCATGTGCCATACATCCTCATAGGCACACAGGTGAGTACCACGTATGCGATTTTCTTTTACAATTTTGTATATACCATGTATATATTTATATTTAGTATAACCTCACTGGAAAGTTTCACTGTGTGTATCACTCTGCTCGTCTGTGTTCGCCATGTAAAATTCCACTTCCTAGTTCGAAAGGGTTAACGACGTCTTAACGACGTCATCAGCATACATGGCAAACGGTATATTTCAGGAATATAACTTTTGACTTAAATTGTCAAAGCTCATCAGGTGAAGATGAAAAGGAAGAAGGGATGCCAGTTTCACCAGATGTGGGCTCGTGCCACATAATATTGATATGTGGGGGGAATGTACAGTCATGTGAAAAAATAAGTACACCCCATGGAAATTGTTGGCTTTTTTGACATATTTGAACAAGCAAACATTTGATCCTCTTTGAAACAGCGCCTATTAATAAAGTTGATATACTTGAACAAAACCACAAGGAAAAATATATTTTTAATAATTTATTCAACAGAAATATCATCAGATGTGATATTCTTCTGTGGAAAAAGTGAGTACACCCTTGGCCTCAGAAACTAGTATTGCCCACTTTAGCAGAAATGACTTCTTGTAGGAATTTTGCACAATTGTCCACCAGGCTTGCTGGAATCTTTGACCACTCTTTCATGCAATATTCTTTCAGTTGCAAGATGTTTGAGGGTTTTCTTGCATGTACTGACTGTTTCAAATCCCCCCACAATATTTCAATGGGATTCAAATCTGGGCTTTGACTAGGCCATTCCATAACCCTCCATTTCTTCTTTTTGAGCCATTCCTTGGTGGATTTGCTAATGTGCTTAGGATCATTATCCTGTTGAAAGGATAATGGGCAGATGGTTACACATGATCTTAAAGCACTCTTTGATACGATGCAGAATTCATAGTTGAATTAATGAATGCAAGTTGTCCAGTTCCCGAGGTAGCGAAGCAACTCCAAACCATAACATAACATTTCCACCACTGTGCTTCACAGTTGGTATGAGGTGCTTCCCCTGAAAAGCTGTCTTTGGTCAGTGCCAAACATGTCTGCTGTTACTGTGGCCAAACACCTCTATCTTTGATTCGTCTGTCCAGAGCTCATTATTCCAATATGTGTACTGAACCAGACCGAGAGATTAAAGGCTCAGGAAACCTTCGCAGGTGTTTTGAGTTAATTAGCTGATTAGAGCTCTTCTCAAGTCGACATTTCTGTATTATAAATTCTTTATTCTAATATTTTGAGATGCTGGATTTTTGATTTCCATGAGCTATAAGCCGTAATCATCAAGATTAAAACAAAAAAAGGCTTGAAATATTTCACTTTATGTGTAATGAATCTAGAATATATGAAAGTTCCACTTTTTGAATTAAATTACGGGGAAAAAAAGAACTTTTCCACAATATTCTATTTTTTTTAGATGCACCTTTATATTTTGTACTTTCAGTTAGACAGATTGTGTAAATGAAATAGTAAAAATCCCAATTAAGTCAATTGCAGTTCCAGGTCCAACAAAATGTGGAGGTTTTCTGTTTTCAAAAAGTTTTCAGGTACTGCCAAACAGCACCAAGCATGCTATAGGACTTGAGCAGCATTCCCCATGACTGAGTAAAGAAGTAGATGTTAAATAAGGTCTTTATTGCTTTATTGCTGTAATACTGAAATCTGGATTTACAGATGCTTTACAGGCCTCAATCTGGCCTTGAAATTTCTGTCAGTTACAGATGATCAGTGTGTCTAAAACATAATAACTGCTGCCTACTAAGGTAGAAAGGCTTTGAGTCATGTCCAAATGAAATGTTTGTACAGAATGCTGTCCTTCATATCCCAGAATCCTGTGCATCAGCAGACTCTAAAACTTGATGTGAAAACCGTGGCAGAGGGCAGTGTATATGTTATTTACAATTACGATTTTTATTTGTGACTTATAAGGGCCAGCAAATCTGGCCATTTCCTTACAGGTGCTTTCAAAGCTATTTAGGCACTGCATTATTAGACAACTGACTCACCTTTATGTTTTTTCATATTAAAAATGTTTGCAGTTTAATGGTAGAAAGAATGGTTGCTCTCTGGAGACCATGATAGCTGGTTTCCTAGAAACAAAAGGCCTCGTTCACGCAAAGAACTAAGAAGCAGTGGTGCTCTAAATCAGGGGTCGTCCACTGGCAGACTGCTGTCCAAATGCGGACCCATTTCTGCAGTATTTCAGTATTTGAACAGATTGAATCAAACCCTTGAAAAAAAATACTGTAGCAGAAACGATCAACATATGATGGAAATTGGTCATAATTCAATGACGACCATCTGATGCGATGATATGGTTTGTTTAAAAAAAAATGTATAAAGACGGATTTTTAAAAAGCAATTAGACATTGGATTTTGGACGTGAAGCATGTAATAAACACAGAATTCTTACATATAAGAACGAGTTGTTTTATATTGACAGCATAAACTCTTTTATAGGCTGATTCCTACTATAACGGATTTTGCTATGCCTATATTTCAACATTTTTCATTTGTGATGTTTGGGTCGTTTTGTTTCGCGTGCTCCAGATTGACTTGCGAGACGATCCAAAGACACTGGCGCGTTTGCTTCAAATGAAGGAGAAACCACTGACATACGAGCAAGGCCTCAAGCTGGCCAGAGAGGTATGAAAATCTCATTCATCTAATCTCCAACATACCTTGCCGAAGATGCATACCGACAGTCTCTGTCATGTTTGTACATGTTTTTGTGTTGTGTCTGCAGATTGGGGCGCAGTGCTACCTCGAGTGTTCAGCGCTGACACAGAAGGGACTAAAGACAGTGTTTGATGAGGCCATCCTGACAATCTTCAGCCCCAAGAAACAGAAGAAGTGCTGTATATCATGTAGGAGCTGCTGTACTATTGCATGATCACCACGCCAAGAGGCATATCACCCAGTGAACATCAGCAAACATCCTGAAACCAGTCTATTTAAGGCAGGAATGAGACACAGCCAAGTTCCTTCAGTACCTAAAGAGGGGAAATGAGACACAGCCGAGGGCTTTCAGCACCTCCAGCTCTGTGTGTATTCTGCATCACCACTATTGTCACGAAAATGAGAAAATCACACTACAGTTCCGTATTAATCATATTCTGTCCTCCAGGTTTGAGGCTTTTCAGCTGTTTTCTCACATGTTCTGTCATTTCCTGGACACACACATACACTGACAGTAAAAAAACAAACCATGCTTTACTGAATTGGAGTGCATACAAATGAAAGCAACGTGTATATCTGCTCTGCTTACATTTAACTCCTAAGATGCAGACTGTGTGATAAAGGAGTTTCCCTTTGGGATATGGAAACTCAAAACTCTCTATATACATGACTATATTGGTCTTTCTTTAAGCTCAATACAAGTGCCTCAATCAACCGCCAGTCCTTCTGTTTGTGCTCACGCCAAAGACCGGTTGCTTCCTCACCTTAAGCTTTAGTCAGGGATGTAGGTCTCAGAATTGCCACAGAGCAACTTCCCCAATTACCAGTGTAAAAAAAAATCTTGTTTTCCAACCATGAGTTATTTTAAAGTTCGTACATTATAAGCTTTTCAAAGACCCGTGAATCAAATGTTGAAAAATCTATTCTTCGGTAAAGGCTGATCTCCTTGCTTTTGCCTCAGATCAATAACATGCTCTTTTCTGCAGTTGTGGTCTGAGATAGTTAATAAGGGAAATTCTCAGGAGGCTGGCCAGATCATCAAAACAGAGCGCAGATACAGAACAGGAATGGTAGAAATGGGGATACAACACGGTTTAGTTTCCAAGAGGGCCGTTTAAAACGAATATTTCAAACAACACTTAAACCCAATGGTGCTACGCAGTAAATTGCTCACCCTCCTAAAACACAATTACGCAGTTGAAATGTTCTCATACACACGTATCTATCTATAGGCTTTCATGAGAGAATCTTTCAGAAACTACTCTTTCAGTAGCAGATGTGCCAATGTCTACAGCCAACATCTACAGTTTAACCATAGCATTTTGTTTTATTGCTATGGAAGTACAGGAGCCACCTGAATACCATGCTTTTTTGTGCCATTTTCTCTCTAATCCCCACCCACTCGCTAACTTTCCCAAGAAACCGGGGAGGATGAAGCTAACATGCTTCCTTTGAGAGACTTGAAAACCAACCTCCACATAACATAACATAGGAGGAAAGTGCTATCTGTGCTGTTCTGAATACATGCCCTCACAGACGCCCTCTACTGGCTAATGTCACTGTGACGGACACGGGACAGACAGTAATGCCCATCCTTCCCACCCAGAGAGCACGGACAATTATTCCTGTTTACGGATGGCTGTGGCATCATCGGGATTTGAACTCACCTTTTGATCTGTGAATTCATGAGAATCTGTGAAGAAAATGAGACTGGTTTATGGTTGGTTAAATAAATTATAGGAGGTGCTTATTATTAACTTAGTGGACACCCAGATTTTTGCTTCGCTGTTTTCTTGGCACACATCTTTAAAAAAAGATTAGCCACCTCATCCACCGCCAGGGCTTTTTTGATCCAATAGAATTGCTTCTCTCTGCCTGCTTGGATTTTCTTGTTGGCACTTCTGCAATAGCGGTTCTATGAAAATCCTCAGGGCATGAAGCAGATGCTTTTATTCTCTGCATTTCACAGTTGTACATATGTCAACACAGCCAAGACACAAGATTTTACCAAAAGTCCACTCTGTTGTAATCTCCAACAGCAGTCCTATACTGTTTTACTGCTCCCTTCTGCCAAATCCACCTCCTCATTTGACCTGAACTTGAAGTTCAGACACGTTCTCAAATTCACTTATAGCTTTCCAGCATCTGAAATGACACCAAACACACACATCTGTACTCAGTGCTGTTTAAATGCACACCTGCACTGGCAATAAAATTCCATTTGCCTTGTTGTACACTGGTTGCTGTTAAGTGGCACCTCAGGGACTTCTGGATTGAGCCACCTCCTTGTGAAGATGAGGAGAGAGGCCCCGTACACACAGGAAGAATGAGCCTAAATCCACATGCCTTCCATGTAGCACAGAGTTAGTTTCTTTTCTTCTTTACAGACACTGTGCCTTACATCATCCTATGCAACAAATTGTATACTGTAATCATACACAGAAGACCAGCATTAGCCCTGGCAACATTAATTAAAATTGTATCTGTGTACTTGTATCCTTTTTTATTTAGAATGTGGTGAGAAGTTCCTTTTTATTTGTATATGTATTGGTTTGTACATCACACATTAAGACAGCAGTTTTAGTTACATCATCATTATATCTAATAACTCGGCAACTTGGTGTATAACTGCTTTTCTTCTCAAATATATTTTATAGCTTGTCCGGATCAGGTGTGATTAAAACTTGAGAACAAACTGAATTGTTTAACTTTCTTTAAGATGCCATTTACACAATTCTTTTCAGCAGATTATACGGTGCCATGCTGACAGTATATAATCGTAACATGCTATGACAATTTGGACATCATCCATGAGACACTAAGACTGGTAATCACGCACAGTAGTTTATCACTGTTATGACATGGACATAGTTGTGCTGTACCAAGGAGCTGTAAATGTTCAATTTAGATTCCATGATTGGAGTGCCAGCTAGCCCTTGTCGAATTAAGTTTTCAAACCATTCAAACATGGGTTAACCCATCTCTGGCAAAAATAATGTTTTTTTGTTTGTGTGTTTTTGTGAAATGCATGCTCAACTGGGTTAAGGTCTGGTGATTGACTCGGCCAAATCGAAAACCTTCTACTTTTTATCTCTGATAAAGTCCTTTGTCGAGACGGCAGTGTGGTTCGGGTCATTGTCCGGCTGCATGAAGTTAGATCGGATGCATTTCTCTTTAAATTGGAAGACAGAATGTTTCTGTAGACTTCTGAATTCATTCTGCTGTCTACCATCAAGAGATACATCATCATTAAAGATTAGTGAACCAATTCTAGAAGCAGCCATGCAAGCCCAAGCCATGACGCTACCTCCACCACGTTTCACAGATGAGCTTGTATGTTTTGGATCACAAGCAGATCCTTTCTTTCTCCACACTCTGGTCTTTCCATCACTTTGGTAGAGGTTAATATTTGTTCCAGAACCCATCACAAGCAAAAAATAGTGGTTTTATCATTTTTTTGTGTTTTTTTTTAACAAGGTTTCTTTACTAACAATGGCTGCATTTTGCACTTCAGTGGTTGAAGGAAACAGGATTAAGGGTTTTAATTTTTAATAAAAAAAATAAAATTCAAATGCAAAAAAATGTGTTAACTAGCATCTGTGATAATAGCATGAAGAAATTGTAATGATTAGCTTTTTTCTGTTTGTTTTTTTTTCTTTTTTTTTTTTTACATTAATAATCTATAATTTAGGTAAAAGGATTGTACTATCAAAGTAACCTCAATATCACATTATTGAAAATAAAGCAGGAAAATGAGAGCGCTTACTTTTCTTCTTCCCATGATCTTCAGGAAATGCGGATGATTATGTAACACGAGATATTCCAAATATTTCATAGGGATGAACGTTTTGAGACCTAAAAGGTAAATTTTCCCAACACCTATAAGAGATGATTCATGGAAAAGAATGATTCAAGCATTAGATATTAAATGAATTCACACTAATGTAAACATGATTACTATTTTTGAAGTATTGTAATTATTATTATTATTATTATTATTATTATACAAAGGTTTAGTAGTGTAGGTCTAGATGGCTAGGACAGGCAACAACACTGTTCCCTAAATAGGTTTTATGTTTAAACGCTTTTTAAAGATTATTTATCTGAAACATGCACAGAAGTATGAAGAAGAGTGGACTTATGTTTAAATATATTTTACCTTTACATACATATTTGTAAATGTAATTTCAGTGGGACACAAACTGCATCACAAGCATGGAATAGCTCAGTAACAAAAGGCAAAGTTGATAAATACAACTATTAAAAACTAAATTCATATTCAAACTTTATATGTAAAATTGAAACTTATATATGCTATTTTTTGGTATATTATACGCCATCCTGAGGAAGAACGGAAAGTTTTGGTTTTTTTTAGACTAGTGCATAGGAGTACTACATGACCCTGGTAGATTGTGAAAACAGCAGCATAACACCAAACCTGTACTTCCCAAGTGTATCAGGGTTTCCCTTTTAAGTCCATTTACTTGCTGAAAGCTCTTAAAGACTTATGCATTTACATGCATTTCTAAACACTCAATTCTAGCACAACATAGACTATTCGATTTCATTGAAGAAGCTCAATATTTAGCAAATCTTTTAAATTCTGTGTGCTCACTGCCCTCTGCTGGTGTAAAAATTGCTTAAACTGCATAAAAAGTGCCAAGTCACAAAGTGCAACATTTCAGTTGTCAGAACTTTCCACACCACACACAAAGCAAAGCACTGATTTGTAGGACAGTATGGTGATCAAAGCATAACTGCTACTAGAGAAATCAGTCACACAGACATTAATACTAATGTAACTACAGCTTGAAGTAACCTTCTAAAGCCACTTGAGAAAAGCTTTTAGACTTGTTTGTGAGGAAAACGTGAAACAAAACAGATAAAATACGTTTTATCACAAAAACAGGTTTATTTAATGTCTCTATTTTTTTTTTTTTTTTTAAATAATTAAGATTTATTCTGTTCATCAAACCCCTTCTTTTAAGTTTTAACATAAACATAGCAGGGCCATCCAAAAATAATAATAAAATCACACAAGATTGATGAAAAGGGACAGAGGGCCCACAGATATAGCAATAAAAATACATCTTCCTCACATGTAAAATCCACACCCATGATTTTAATTTGAAATAAAACAAAATAAAAACAAACAAGGACAGTGAGTCTTGTGAACACAACAAACTAACTCCAAGTGCTTTTAGTCCTAACCCACTATAGTGGATGGCATTTCTGTTGAGGAATAAGACTGGATCAGCATTTAGAAATATGCCACATATGTAGGCTTTCGTTCCAAACACTCCTTTAAAAATATTCTAGCTTAATCCATAATATTTTAAGAGCATCCAACCATGTTAAAGTCCAAAGACAAGCGCAAGAGACATCAGAGGTGCCTATGGCTAAGAGTCCAGGATAAGATGTTAAAACTAAAAAACGTTTCAAATACACCGAATGAAGTCCTGAACACTGCTTTACACGAAAGGAACCCAGTCTTCAACGGTGTCAGTTCTTTCTTAAATTCTTCAGAAGCAGTGAACTGCCAGAATGAAATTCTCAACAGGTCTTGAAATTTTCAAGAAAATACTTCAGCGCGATGATAGCGACCGCCGTAGCTTACTACTCACTTATTGGCGGTACCAGTGCGGAACCGACACCTGTCCATACACCGAAAGAAGTGCGATGATCACATTTTTAATAGCATGTAAAATAATGCAGGTGAAAAACTGAGATTCATGTCAAGTGAATTTGTGATCACATTTTTTGTACTGTGTGAAGTTTCTGGACTCTGGTAGAGTAGTCAAACATTTACAGGACACGGTCATGAAAATGTGAGGTGAAACATCCCTCTGAGGATAAAAACAAGGAGACATGGGACAAAGAACCTCAAGACTGAATGAAGGCCTCAAGACTGCATGAATTAATGACTTGCATTAAGGGGAGTCTTTGGGACCACACTCTGGTGAGACATTAAAAAAAATAATAAAAAATAAAAAAACCTGTTCTCAAAGGCAAAGGGTTTTCAAGATACATCCCTTAATGTGGTTGATTATCTTTATTTTAAATGGCAAGGAGTGTATATAAAGTCTTCCCACCCAAGGTAAGCACACCTTGTCCTTTTTCTTTTTCTGTAGTATCACCGTCAAAGGAAATGGACTAGAAAGGGTTTTTACAGTGCTGGTGGGGGGGAAAGGATAAACAAATGCAGGAGCGTACAGTAAAGTATGCAGCACAAGGAGCGTGGAGATGTGGCGTCCCTGTGGCAGAACCTTAACGTAGGGATGGAGCTACATCCACATTTAAGTGGGGATGATGCCGTCGCTGTTCTGAATTCCTCGCCTCAGCTCCAGCTCTTCCAGCTTCTGCCACAAGACCTCCCGCTCCTTCTCCTTCTTCTTTTCCCTGAGACATGGAAACAAAAAGGAAATCCAGACAGGTGTAGATTTCTTCACGCAGGTGATATTTACTTATAGTTCCACTGGAAAACAAAATGCGAGGCATCTTACCGCTGACGTTCCGATTTGTAAGTCGCGGCAAGTTCATCAAACAGGGCGCTGTTCATCTCCATGAATGCTTTTAGCACGTTGTAAATTAAAGCAGATATTGCTCTGGTGATGGAAAAAAAAAAGAAGAAAAAAAGTCAAAGTAAATGAGGATGAGAAGAAGAAGAAAAAAAAAAAAAAACATTACACTGAATGCTTTTTGCCCCTAGAATTCACACTGGACACAACATGCAAGCAATACACGTAGTACATGGAAATTTGTGTCCGATCCACACTGCTTTCCACAACTGCAACCAGAGGGATTAGAGCAATGACACCATTTGATTTCATCAGGAAAACTAATGACAGCTTCAGCTGAACATGAGCAGTGGGGACATGGAGGTTGGGCCAGCTATTAATTATAATTACAACACACCTACAACACGGGTGGGAGAATAAATAAATAAACGAACAAACAGCATATTTGTCCAATAATAATGCTGACATGGAAAACTAGAAGACACAAAGAGGTCAGTGCAATTAAAACAGTGTTAAAGATTATTAAAGAAGTGTTAAAGAAAGGGCATCTACCAAACACTGTAAATGCAAAATTATGATTTTAAATAAATATACTGTAATTCGAAACATATGGCATGTACAAAAAAAAAGGCAGGATGTATTGGGTTGCATTGTTACACAAAACTCACACTTATCAGGGAGTTAGTGCGGATTGAAAGGTTAAAGTGGAAGCGTTATTTGTTCCAGGGGACGAGTGTCAATGGATCAGAAACGCTCTGCTAACTGGCCCAAATGGTCTCCTGGATATCCAGCAATCAGTGAACTGCAGGGTGAGACCCAATTCAGAGTACACTTACGGGTTCCAGTGCTCTTTGGAGATCCTGTAGAGACTGGCAAACATGATGGGCAGGATGACACTGGAGTTCTCCTCTATCAGACTCATGATGTACTCGTTGTTCCAGTA
This sequence comes from Stegophilus panzeri, assembly GCA_024331685.1. Taxonomy (NCBI): domain Eukaryota; kingdom Metazoa; phylum Chordata; class Actinopteri; order Siluriformes; family Trichomycteridae; genus Stegophilus; species Stegophilus panzeri. Next base: position 12,879,107 of record JANDJT010000148.1, read on the forward strand.
ATACAGGGCTCGCTCAGCCACCTGCCATGGAGAAGGAAAGGAAGACCATTTTTGAAACTGCAGTGATTTGGGGCAGTTAGAAGGGGTTTGGCTTAACGGTATATAGTAAAATGTGTGGATGTGTCTAAGGGTATAAAATACAGACCTGAAAGTGAGGACTGGATACACATCTGGAAATCTGCTTGAACAGAGGCTCCTGGACCTTGACAAACTGTGTGGGCTCAATCACATCTACAATCTCCTCCAGCTCACCAAGGAACATAACCTAAGAACATAAAACAGAGTAGGCAACTTCCTTCACGGGGCAAGCAACAGCCAATCACCATGAACAAACTTGTAGCTACTCTGTAGCGTGTGAACGAGACGAGAGACTAGGTTACAGCAGGGCAGACACGGCAGCAGAACACTTGATCTCGCTCCGATGTTTTGCTCTTATCCAAGAGCTCAACACTTTACAATCAGTGTATTTAACACAGACTTGTCTTACATAGGAGACAATCTTTTAAGAGCACTCTATAAACTTAAACTTAGGTGTTAAAGCACACCCATTATGGTTCTGACTGTGCCAAATTTTGTTTTAAAGGACTCATACAATATAGTTATGCATCCAAGATCAAAAAACACTTTAATGTGCTAATAATTTAAACTGAAGCATAACCTCCCCCCCCCCCCAGTTCAATGATCAGTTCTGAAGGATTCATTCTAAACTCCTCCTTTCAGAGAGCATACTCTGCTCTGATTGGTCAGATATCCCAGTCTGTTGTGATTGGTCTACCACTGTCAGCCTGTTTCAAAAAGGAAATGCCCACTACCATAACGAGTTTCAGCTCCTTCTGTTCACGAGCAGCCGATGAAGACCAGAGGTGGGTTTTTTGTTACCAAATTACGTAGGTTAGTACAGAAAGTAAGTCTGGAATCACTAACGACTCGTTTCAGCTGTTCAGAATCGGTTCCTTCTTTTGGGAGTCGATAACTCAGTTTGTCCTGCGCTTTGATATTTGAAACTTGGCAGATGTTTTTACATTCACAAACAGTTATATATAAACACACCACATGAAAGGTAATATTTGAAAAACAATAATAGGTGCACTTTAAAATGCTAAAAAATATTAAGATTCCCCAAGTCAAAGTAAGAGACATTTGATCAACTAACAAGAATCATGTTTCTTTTTTAATTAAACATCAAATTTTCACTCACCTCTTTCTGACTGCAGGTTTTCGGCCAGAACTTTAACAAGCCTCTTATCACCTGAAAAGTTCCAAATCAAATGAGAGAGACAGGGAGGAAAAGAAAACAAAAAGCAAAAAAAAAAATTTAAAAACTACTATCAAAGAGAAAGACAAGTGAGCAGGATGTCACTTACAGGTTCTGTTAGCGTGGGATCTTTCTCTAGGAATTGCACAATACAGTAGGCCAGCTGCAAGAGACAGAAATGTTGATAAGTGTGTGTGCTGGCTTAACAGCAGCAGCAGTGAAGAACTCTTAGTCCTCCTGACTCCACTCACTGTTCTCCCTCAAGGGAATCTATAGACAGTGCACTCGTTTACTTAGGGTGTCCTCAATTTCACCCCTTTTGATGAAATCTGCTCAGATGCAAGTACTGAACAAACTCTTTAATAATAACAAATCAACAATACTTGGTAAAAATCTGTCTTGAGACTGATATTCTTTCATGCCCCATAGGTCAGATCAGTAGCTTCACTTTTTAGCTCCACAGTGTGAAATAAAGCATCAAGTGTCACAAGCATGGACAAACAGACAGACAGACAAAAAACTTAACTGTAAAACAGCCAAAGCAGGCACAGGGCCCAGAATACCTGTGCATGGAAGAGGGACAGACTTCTTGCTGAGTGCAGAGGCAGTAAAACTTTTACCAGGAACTGCTTATGTTCAGCTTTCAGAGGAAGTGCAAAACCATTGATGATACTAGAAAGTAGTAAGGGGGAATGCAGGCATGAGTCTCATTACAAAATGACAGTGTACATTCTGCACTAATATTAAAGACTAGTCAGGCATATACCTTCCCAAGATCTCCAACAGCTCAGCCACTCCATTGAAGTGCTCAGTTTCATACACAAACCTTCTCCCAACAGAGATGTGGAGACAGGAGAGACATTCAAACACAGAGCAGATGTCAGCATTGCAATATTCAACATCTGATTTGACTCATTACTTCCAAAAAAAAAAAAAAAAAATTATAATAATAATAATAATAATAATAATAATGTGCATTTCACTTTTCTTACCCTAGAAAAATGTTGTTGATCTGTTTGCGGATGAAAGCCCTGAGACCAAGGAACTTGCCATAAATTCTGTGCAGGACAGTCTTCAAGCAGTCCCTCTCACGAGGGTCCTCACTGTCAAATAGCTCTAGAAGCTGAGAACAAACAGAGCGAGAGTAAGGCACTTGGTTAACAGGCAGGTTTCTTTAGCAACACACACACACTTGGTAACACTGAACACAAATACAGCTGAACAAAATAAACCAATATGCATTTCTATAACACACCTGTAGTACAAATTTCTGGTCAATGTATTTTTTGGCAATGCTGGGCTGAAATTCCTGACTCTCCAAGAAACGAATGAAGAACTCGTAGACGAGCTGGACAGACAGACAAGGATTGGGTAAAGTTTTCTGCCAAGGATAAACATTTGGATAGTATAATTCAACAAATAGCACAAGATGACCTGGGACAGTATGACGTCTGGTTGCTGTGAATTAAGTGGGGGGGAAAAAGAAAAAAAAAAAGTGCCCTCAGGTCTACCTGCAAGTGGGGCCATGATGCTTCCAACGTCGGCTCATCCTCCTCTGGGTCAAACTCACTACTGTCACTGGGAGGAAGTGTCCGGAATATGTTACAGGACACCTAAAAGACAGAGACACAGAGAGAGAGAGAGAGAGAGAGAGAGAGAGAGAGAGCGAGAGAGAGAGAGAGAGAGAGAGAGAGAGAGAGAGAGA
>JANDJT010000148.1:12908006-12945506 GCA_024331685.1 Stegophilus panzeri
CCCGACCTGCTCTCCCACCGCTAGCAGAACCTCCTCCACCTGTTCTCCATTCTCCGGTACACACCTGACGCCATGGCGGAGAGACAGCGTCTCCCCTCTGGCCTCAGAGGCCATGGCGTCCCGCGCACTCTCACCCACTCTAAACTTTCACTGATACTCACTTAACTTACACATTCAATAAATTAAATTAAAGAAAAGAAAAAGAAAACAAACTCGCAGAAAACTTTGGCAAGGCACCAAACTGCTCTCACGCGCTCCACACACCACGCTCACCCCTCCACCGCGCATGCGCAGAGAGAGAGAAAACAACGGCACAAACGTTTATGAATGATCGATCACGATATTGCTCTTGAATTGAGCAATGAAGACGTTTTCTAAATGCTCAAGTCACTATTTAAAAATATGAGCATACAAGAAAAGGGGCGTATAAAAGGGAACCGCTGATGAAAGTTTTACTCACCAAGACAGAATGCATTCCCATGTAGATTCTGCTAATGCATACCAGGAAACTCCAGCATATGGCCACACTCAGTCCAAACAGGAACGGGTACTGAGGCACAGAGAGAGGAGAGAAAGCATATTATACATTTTAAGCAACTATTTTCACTGAATGTTTACACTGCTTCAGTGGTCACATAAATGATTTACTGTTGATGGCTTTGATAGACTGCAGCGGTCGTAATTTGTGCCTGATGCCCGTTCAAATACAAACACAACATGAGACAGGAACAGCAGATTTGTGATAATACTGTGTTCCTCCTGGTGCTTTATGAAGTATCACTACTGTTCAGAGTTTATGTTCTGCCAATACAGACACTGAAATGATGGTGAAACCGCTTGTGCTATGAATTGGCCTTAACACTAACAGTGTAAATCAAAAATAGGAAAATTAGGCAGAGATTATATCATATGATAATATGATAATTACCATGGCTAGAAAAAAAGTTATGTAGCAAAATCAGCAATAAAACAATCCTGGAAATGGATTTCCTAAACGGCTCTGAACGTCTCATCATGGGTGTATTTTTTTTTGCAGTCTTTTTAGGCACGCCCTACAACATCAAGGATGCTGAGTGCGGCCTGTCAGGCATAGTGAAACTAGGGGTAGGTGATATGACAAAATATATCACAATACTTTTTTTATGATACATAAATGGGCTGTACTCTCTAGATGGGAGCGATGGCACACTATCTCCACTGTGAATCACGGCAACACTAGCCAATTGTGGGTGTCTGTGGCTATGTTTCCTTCCACGTATTTTTTGGGATAGCGTATAAAAATAAAACGCTGAACGGAAACACCAGATGCGAATAAAATCTCCAACATGCGCATAATAAACTTGTGCTCTAAAACTATGATGGAAACACATTTACTGAATAAATTCCTCGATGTGCATCAAAAAAGTCATGTGACTTTACCTCAACAAATCACGTGATTGGATAATTTGCTCAGAACAGTAAAAATGGTGGAGCGGGAGGTTTTTTTAGTTAGTTACAGTTACATTTATATAGCGCTTTACACTGTATGGGGGGGGAATCTCCTCAGCCACCTCCACTGTGTAACATCCACCTGGATGATGTGACGGCAGTGCGCCAGAACATCCACCACACACCAGCTATAAGTGGAGAGGAAAGAAGAGTGATGTAGCCAATGCAGAGATGGAGATTATTAGGGGGCCATGATAGAATTTCGCCAGGACACCGGGGTTATACCCCTACTCTTTTACGAGAAGTGTTCAGGGATTTTTAATGACCACAGAGAGTCAGGACCTTGGTTTAACGTCTCATCCAAAAGACAGTGCTGTTTTTATAGTATAGTGTCCCTGTCATTAAACTGGGGCATTAGGATCCACACAGACCACAGGGTGAGCACCATAATATGACAACCTCACTAATACTACTTCCAACAGCAACCTTTTCCCCAGGTTGTCTCCGATCCAGGTACTGGCCAGGCTCAACGCTGCTTAACTTCAGTGGTGATACGAACCTGGCAATTTCACTGGAAGTGACTATTTTGTTCTCTTCAACAACTGGGCTGAAAACAGTGCTTTTTTCGCACGTCTTATGCAATATTGCAATTTTTCATAGTTTAAAGTGCACCTATTATGGTTTTTCAAATATCACCTTTCATGTAGTGTTATGTAGCTGTTTGTGAATGTAAAAACGTCTGCAAAGTTTTAAAAAATGAAAGTGCACGACAAACAGTTATTGATTCCCAAAAGAAAGAACCGATATCTGAACAGCTGAAACGAGTCGTTAGTAATTCCAGACTTTACTTCCTGTACTAACCTAGGTAGGTTTGTAACTAAAAGCCCCGCCTCTGGTCTTCATTGGCTGCTCGCTGACAGCGGTAGACCAATCAGAGCAGAGTATGCTCTCTGAAAGGAGGAGTTTAGAATGAATCCTTTAGAACGGATCATTTAACGAGTCGTTTTTGACACTGGGGGAAAATGTAATGCTGCAGTTTAAATTATGAGCACATTAAAGTGTTTTTTGACCTCGGATGCATGTAAATCTATTGTATGAGACCTTAAAAAAGAAAATTAGGCACGTTTCAAAACCATAATAGGTGTGCTTTAAATTCACAGCTTGGATGGAAACATAGTTTGTGAGCTCATATATGTGGAACAGGGTAGATAGCGCCTGTGTGTTATGCTGGCCTGTGACGCAGCATAGGAATGCGTTCGGAAAAAATGTGGGTGGGAATTGGAGGGTCAATTAGGAAGAAAATGAGAGAGAGAAAAATTGATAAATAATACATTTTACAATAATTTTAAAAGGTTCACTAAAAGATTTGTAACATCAAATCACCTGCTTTGGAGTTTGCAGATGCTGTTTTTAACAAAATGTTTGAAAAGGATATCAAATCCTGTGTAATCTCACAAGAGTATATTGTGACATAATTTATCATGTTGTTATATTGTCACATTTCCCAATCCTGTATAACTTTCACAAGAAAATAAATAGCAACATTTTCACTATAAAGAAGCACATAGTGTGTGTGCAAAACCAAGCAGAGATGAAAATGAATTAGAATGCGGCGTAATTACTTTAAATTAATTTTGTTACCCCACCTTTATCAAGTTTGCATTCAGTAATGAGGGCTAATTGGCTTATTTTCTTCTCTTGTGCTCACTGTATCATGAGAGGTTCTTTAGTCAGTCTCTCCAGGATTTTGCGATCGCCGATATTAACGTTGCAAGAGGAGGAGCTTGTAATTATCTGGGCCAAGACGCAACATCTCTTCGATTCCCGTGCGTCGAACATGAGAACAGCTAAAAGCTCTCATTTACCAACAAACATCACTGCGAAAAAACACAATTTTGTGAAATTGCAATTTCACCAATTCAAGTAGTTTTCCACAAAAAAACCTCCGCAAATTGCATCGCAAATCAAATCAGCAAAATCAAGCATTTTTGGCCGCAACAATCACAAACAAATCCTGTGAAATCGTGAAATCCTGCACGGACTGTTCACAAAAATAACCAGCGTCCTGGGCTCCTCTTAGATTTACGTTAGATTATGCTATATTTGTTCTTTTTTTTTTATTTCAAGTCAATTCAGTTTTTCTGCAGATATTGTCCCAATGCTGGCAGTATATAAGGTCATCCAGTTCACTCACTCACTCATTATACACGCCGTGTCTCGTTACCTGGCTATACCAAGCCGTAGTTTATTGTGTGGTATTTTGTGGGATTTGACCTTTGCTGCCACTAATCTTTTGATCTTACTTGCCCTAGTTTAAGTTGTTTTCTCAATGCCTGACCTTTGCCTGTTTACTGACCACCACTGTGGATTGCCATTGTTCTGTCTGCCTTCTTTAATAAATCGGTCTGTACATGCACTTGCATCCTCTACTGAAGTCTGACACTCAAATGTTCTGCTCAGACTTTATTTTATCTTTAGTTTCTGCTGTTCTTGTTTTTTTAGCCACAAAGTGGAACGAAATCCCTGACGTTGAGGTGACTTCAGTCATTCACACATTTGCAAAGAAGATAAGAATAGCAAAAGCACAGCCCCGAGTACAATGGAGCTGGGTCATTGCTTGACATTCTTCTCTTTGTGTCTCTTGTCAGCTGTGTTTGCAGATTTAAACATGAAGACACTGTCTGTACAAAGATTTGTAGGACTCAGCAGATATAACACAACTTTTGGTTGGTTTTTTCCTCAAACGTCTGTGTAAATCATTCCCCGCATTTGCACAGCAGTTTGGCACAGATTTGCTTTGCGCACACCAGAATGCAAAGCCCCGTCCTTGTGGAGTTAAAGCAAGGAGTGGCACTGCCATACCACAGGACATACCAGTGTGCACCTGTCTCCAACATGGAGGCCCAGTCTGTGGTAGATTTTCATTCTGAAACGCACGACAACGTTTAGAAGTTACTGTTTATTTTGACATCTTCATGATTCGTTTTTTTTTAATGACGCTCGTCTCTACATTAGCAATAGTTTTAGGATGTGTAGATTGCACTGATCAGATATATCCACTGTGAGGTTGCAGTGAAGGTTGAGTCCAGGTGTAATCAGTAATCAGGTGCGTGTGAATGGGAGAAAATCTGGTTGGGCAGTGGTAGCACAGTGGTTAAGACATTGGGTTAATGATCGCGAGTTCAAACCCCAGCCCTGCCAAGCCGCCACTGCTGGGCCCTTGAACAAGGACCTTAACCCTAAACTGCTCAGATGTATAAATGAAATTAAATGTAAGTCGCTCTGGATAAGGGCATCTGCTAAATGCCATATATGTAAGTGTTAATGAATGCTATAGTTCTCAGCGGCCATGTTAGTAGGTCACGTTGTTTACTGGGATGTGCAGCTAGACACTGATTCTAGCGTTGTCATGACATCCAGCTTGTTTTGACCTCTCTATCGTTTTGTCTTTCACGAAATTTCCATTATGTCTGAGGCCAGAGCACAGTTACATGAGGAACACTGAACGAAATATTAAACAGACATTCAATAAAACTTTCGCCGTGTGATCCACATTTATGTCCATTATTTCTCTATACTACATCACCTGTCAAACACAAAAACTGACAGGAGGAAAGTATAACTGCAGAGGAAAAATGATAACGGATTGCGCCACATGAGCTTTTAATCGGATATCCATTCCTTAACTAAAATAAGCAAGATCCTTAGCAGGTACAGCTTTGGAGAAATTTCATTCTAAACTATTAGCATTGGTACCAGTTGGTATCAGTTTTCACCTGGTACAAATAACACCATCCTTTGATGTTTGACCAATGATCAGAAACAATATCAAGCATTTCCTTGCAAAAATTGCATTACTCATTGAACTTGAGAGCTCACACCACTGTGTGTATAACCCCAGTGAACCCCGCTGCCTGTACATTACCTAAGAGATCAGAGGCCGTCAACAGTTATCACACAGCAGCTCTATGCTCCTCCTGCCTGAACGATACCTGCTGAAGACTTGAAAGACCCTGGAATCAGTGCATATCGGTGCATTAGTGATCATGTTGAGCAGTGGGACTAACATTTAATACAAGTCTATTAATGGGTAAAATAATTCTCTGACCCTAATCAATGCACAGTGTTGAAATACTTTGCATTGCATTGACACAGCTCTAAACAGTATCGAATTGAAGGTGCTTTAAATGCATGTTTCATACTCTGCACCACGGATCACACAAAGCCTACATCAACGTAAATAAACCGAGCACCTGGAAGTCAAACTGCGTGTCTCAATCAGCTCCCTAGTTCAGTAGGCAGGGCACTGATCATGGAGTCGGCCATTTTAAGGGCTGTATCCATCGTAAAATCCTTCCAGTGCACCGAAACGTTCGCTCCCTAAAAAATCCCACAATGCACTGCAAAATCCAGGGAGCATCGACGCTCATTATGTTCCCTTACTGGAAATGACATCATTTTCTGAAGCCTCTCGGCTTGAAAAAAAAAAAAAAAAAATGGCGGACGAACTCTCAGCCAACTTCCGTCTACAAATGCAAGTAGCCTGTTATCGTTGTTGTGGCTCTCAAATGATTACTGACATTAGCGATTTCTAACTTTATCTGACGTTATATATATGCGGTTTGTTTGGGTCTAACGATTAAGTATTTAATGATTTAAAACAATACATTAGCTAGCCTACGATCTTGCTTGAAGTACCGTGACAGAACTGCATGTGATTAAGCTAACAAATTAATGACATATAATATCAGATAAGATATCGGTCCTGCCTGCTGTTGATAAATGCCAGTGGTGAGGTTTTACAACGCGAGCATGTAGTCATGTCGTGGGAAACTGAGTCGTCAGTGTCCCAGTGTGTAGTGAGCCAGGGTACACGATATACTGATTCACGACCTAAAGAGCTGAGACGTACCCATAGATATAAGAAAAGACCTCCTGCAATGTGACAAAAAACAACTAAAAGAGAATGCAGAACCTGATCTACAATGACAAATTTCAAGTGGCATCATGTTCATGAAAACATGCTAGCCTGTTGGAAATCCATCACTGAAAGTGATATCTAGAGTGATCTGTGTAAGGTTTTCTCTTGTGATGGTAAATCTGTGAGCATCTACAGCTTACGGTCAATGCATTTTCCAGACAATGAACATATAAGAAGTTCCTGGCAACCAAGCCTGATAAACATCTGTAATCTGAGGGGTGCCAAATGCATTACCACGCATCAAGGCATCAAAAGGCACGACTGAATAAGAGCTGACAATCTCAAACTACTACTAAAACTACCATATTCAACACAGCTGTGTGTGTGTGTCGAAACTGAACACAACTTCTTCCTACAAGGTCTCCCTGGCTATCATAACAGCACAATCTGGACTAAATCTGGAACCAGATGTCCAACAAGCGCGTATGGACGTGATGGTCAGGCGTCCACAAACTTTCAGGCATAGTGTGTCTTTATGTTTCAAACAGAGCGATGTCCCAAAAGCTTTGTGTGAAGGCAGATGTTTTCGCAAACCTACCTGTACCCTGTAAAGCAACAATGATTTCATATAAATTACATGGATATAGTTAGTGTATAGTTAGCATGTCAGTTTCGTTATTTCAATTTTTTCAGAATGATCCGAGAGTGAAACACGTACAAGATCTAAACTGTTGGCATTATTCTGAACGATAGTCCTTGTTCCTGACTGGTACAGGACACCAAGGAGCTCAGGCTGGACTATTACCTCCCAGCGGTTGTAAGTGAGCATGAAGAGGCAGAAAGGGACCGACGTCCCGGTCATGGCGTGCACAGACGGCATGCTGTACTCGAAGTTGTAGAAGACCTCCACTTTGACCACGGGTGGAGAAGCAGGACGTGTCCACCGCACCAGGTCTTTGGTGGTCTGTCCGAAGAACAGCACCCAGACCCACACCACGATCACCTGCCGGCTGACACAGGCGTCCACGTTCCACATCAGGAATGGGAAGAACACGATGAAGAACATCTCATTGCCCAGTTCGGTGCCCATGGTGAACAGGTAGAAGAGGAACCTGCTCTCGATAATGAACTCCTGGCCAACATCATCAGTCAGAGAGTTCTTCCTGAGAGGCTTGACTCTTCCTCTTGAATCTAACTTTTCCTCAGTAGCAGTTCTGCTCGCAGGAACATCCTTGTTCTGGCCGTTAACCGGATCGTGATGTTTCACGCACTTCCTGATGTCAGTGTCCTGTTCCCGATCAGCGTCACACCGCTCCACACACGCGCCGTTAGGAGACAGATCCCGCTCGCGCTCCTTCTCCGTCGCGGCTGATCTGCGGGAAAACGTCCCTCTGACCCCGCACAGCTGCTGAAACCTGGCGACATGGCAAGGATCCTGCAAGTATCTACAAAGCCGGACAAATCGCCTGAACATAACAGTCGCCATATAAAAACCGCCCCGGCCCTTGTCAGTGAGCGGATCCTGAGCCTCGCGCGCTGATGATGACGATGATGGTGACGCGAGGGTGGTGCTTCCCTGAACACACAGCTAGCAGTACGCTAACGGCAGCTTTCTCTTTGCTTCTTCATGACCCCGTGGTTCGGACGTGACGCTACTGTCTGTGTATCTGACGGAAATGTGGCCTGTCTGATAACTATACCTATTTAACAACACAATTTGCTCGCTAGGAAATGAAACGCAACGAAGCTCGTGAGCTCCTACTGCAGCCGCGCGTTCTCGGGCACGCGCACTAACGATGACGTAAGAAGCGGGTCCCCACAGACACACCGCCTTTGATTATAAAGCTCCTGCACTATATATGTGGCCAAGAGTTTGTGGACCATCACACTCGTTTGTGGTTCTTCCTCAGACTGTTCCCACAAAGTTTGAAGCACAGACTTTTCTAGAATGTCTCTGCATGCTGTAGCATTAACATTTCAATTCACTGGAACTAAGAGACCCAAATATGTTCCAGCATGACAATGCCTCTGTGCACAAAGAAAGCTCCATGAATGCTTTGCCAAGGTTGGTGTGGAAGAACTCGAATAGCCTGCAGCGAGTCCTGAGCTCAACCCCACTGAACACCTTTCGGGATAAACTGGAACGCTTGACTGCACCCCAGACCTCCTCACACATTATGTGAATAAGCACAAATCCCCAAAGCCACACTACAAAATCTAGTGGAAAACCTTCCCAGAAGAGTGGAAGTCAGTATCAGCACAAAAAAGGCAGAATAAATCTGGAATGGGATGTTCAACAGGAACATTTGTGTGTGATGGTCACGTGTCCACAAAGATCTGGTCATACAGTGTACGTCTATAGCAGGGGTGTCCAATCTTATCCAGAAAGGGGAGGGGTGGGTGCAGGGTTCCATGCCAACCAAGCAGAAGCCACACCTGAGTCTATTGAAAGCCAAGCTCAACTGATTAAAACAGGTGGAATCAGGTGTGGCTCCTGCTTGGTTGGAACGAAAACCTGCACCCACACGGCCCTTTCTGGATAAGATTGGACACCCCTGATCTATTGTGTTGTACTGAATAATATTCAGAAATACCCTGTGTCCATTTTATTAGGTATACAGTAGCTACCATACCAGGTGTAGGTAGACAATTAGTGACCATAACCCACTTTATACCCATTCTACAGAAGAAAAGAGACCTCCAGAGGACCAGCTCTGACCAGATATTTTTTTTGGATGTGGATCATTTATAGCACAATAATGACAATAATTAGGTTTTACAAATAGCATGATTGGCATGTACCATTGTTTCTCAAACCCAGGGTTCTGAGAAGCATAGCTAGGGGGTCCACAATTATTTTATTTATTTATTTAAAAAAAAAAAAAAAAAAAAAAAAAAAAAAAAAAAGGACAGCTTAAATGCTGGAAAATAACAAACCTTCATTATCAGTTATTAATGTATAGATTTTTGTTCAGTTCTTATAGCTATTTCAATCACTTGTATTGAAACCAAGCAGGACTATAAATGTCAACTTGAATCCATTTACAATTTTCATAAAAGTGTGTTGAGTGGAAAGTTTAGAAATGTAAAAAAATTCTATAGCTCCAATAAATAGGCAAAATAGTGTTATACACATTCAAATAATTTGCCCAATATTTCAATAGTTGGATTATATTATTATGATGTAAAAAGCTTGTTATAGTTATTTTTAGCTTCAAAATAATGACCGTCATCAAATGTGATCACTAACTCAAGACCGATCAATTCCCCGTTCATTTAATTACATGAGCTTATGTCCTTTAAAAAGCTGCCAGTCAGCTAAGAAAACCTGAAACCCTGGGGTCCATTTGTCCATTGTCTCACTAAATAGAAAGCAAAAGGGCCAATAATCTTATTTTGGTTCTAATAATACACAACAACAGTCAACGGTCTCCATTGGTTTGTAGAAAACATTGGGTCTTTACAGTAGAGTGATATTTAGACGGATTTTACGGTTAGGTTGGTCATTTATGTTGTAATAATCCTTATCATTTTATAGTTTATTATAATTATTTGTAACACAAATGCATTAATTGTACAATTCCTATCTCTAGGTGATTGAATCAGAAAGCCAGGCTGATATTTTATTGAGAGAGCTGAAGGAGTCTAGGCTTATTTAAAGGTTCAAGACATTTTAAGATACTAGAATATTAAGAAAATTGTAAAGAACACAATTCCACTAAAATGTTCTTTACAATCTCTAAACAATGAAGAAAGATTAACTCACCATTTTTCCCCAAACATATTTATTCTATTTAATAAACACATAAAACAAACATAAGACAAAAAAAACATTAAAGTTTAGTTCCTGCAAATACAGTCTGTCCAAAAATCTAATTAAATCTACTCCGTTTCTGTTCCTGAATTACATTTACCAACAGAAACCTATGAGAAAAAACAAACAAACAAAACCTACTGAGTGAGAGAAACAAATCCACTCCCACAACATGCCACATTTCACCACTTAAATTTGATCTTTGGTTGGCATTTCTTCACTGAAAAGAAGGAGAAAAGATAAATTAAGCACAAAAATGATTTCATAATAAAACAGTTGCAAAATTTCAAGAAATCCTAAAATGCAGTTGCATTATGGGCTTATCTATCCAAAATGTTCTTACTGGCTCCTCTGTCTTCCTCCATTGTGCTTAGAAGCCAGGTTTGATATTTTTCTTCTTCAGACCCTTTAACGTGTCAAAATGAATGAAATTAATTCACAGAAAATCAATAATTGTTTGCTGTTACATTAAAAATAATGTTTTTTGTTAAAAATACTAATATCAACAGAATAGGAAGTAATACTTTATCATTACATAATAATAATAATAATAATAATAATAATAATAATGTATTGACCTATTTTGCCCAGGTTTCGCCAGGTCCTCGCCCTGAGAGAGAGCGGCTTCATTTGGTGCGGAAACAAAATCTCTTGCGTGTTGTCTGTCCCAGATTCTGAGGGGTCCATTTCCACCTGTCTGTGTCGTCGCGATTTAGAAGCCTATGATGAAATGATCACACAATGCTAGAAATGAAGAGCACACTGTCTAATCAGTTAAAAGGAACATAAAGGTGTTGAAAACCATAAGCTGTCCATGCATTTAAAATAAAGAAAGAAAAAGCAGATCAGTGATCCAGACCAGTGGATACTACACAGGCTTGAATAATACAGTGAATGTTGCTCTCTTCTGGATTTTGTTTGTTCGTTTATTTTTTTTTAAACCAATGCCAGCTTCTATGGCGATTTTCATGGTGAGATGTCTAAGGAACGCTATATATGGTTTTTAACATCTATTTTTCCAAAAAAATAGATTCTAAAATTACATTAGGTTTGACTTTGTTAAATATTTCTTCCAGAGTGTTGACTGAATAAAAAAAATAAAAATAAAAATAAAAGGTTTCTCACGGGGTTAAGACCAGTACAGTGTAATAAAACATGTTTCAAGGATAATGGATTCTGGCATAAGGTACATGTTGGGGAGTCTTCTCCTAATATTAAAAACTTGTGTTATCCCGGAGTGAGCTATTTGACAGCGGGTGTAGACGATCTGGCCCCAGCGATTTGAAAACATAAACGTTTCTTTTGCCAACAATAGGGCTGATTCCATGGAGCATTGGTCCCACTCAGTTTGCCATTTATTGTTAAAGTAGGAGTTTTAGGTTTTTAGGTCAGTGGGAGGTATTGGACACTTTTTGTTGATGCTTCTTTTACAGCAGTGTCTGCTTCTTCATTTCCCAGGATTCCACAGTGTTCTGCTACCCAGCAGAAGTAAATATTAAAAATGTCGGGCCTGCAGATCCAGCAATTTGCAAAGAATCTTTCCAAGCGTTGGGTGATCATGTTTTAGGGAGGACATTGCTTGAAGACACGATTTTGAGTGTAATTATCAGAAAGTTTTTCTGTTGCTTAGTCTTTATGAATTCCAGTGCTAAGACGAAAGCGTTTGCCTCTGCTGTAAAAATCGAGCTGTGGTTGGAGACGGCTATTCCTTTTTATTGGTGGTTGATCATGAATGCAGATGATTCCTGGTCTTCAGATTTTGATCCATCTGTATATATAGGGGTATGTGATGGATATATTTCTCTAACGTAGAGGAGTTGCTGGAAGTCATTTGGGTGGGTTTCAGATTTTTTTGTTTCTTGTTAGGTCTAAAATTATTTTTGGTTTTTTAAAGTTCCAAGTAGCTGGTAAAATGCATATAAACAGTTTTGGTCTTTGAAATTTTAAAACCATTTGATACTGACCAGGACTGCATTCTGTTAATTTCAGCTGGATTCTCTGTTGTTATTCATGTATTTGCCTCTGTAGCAAATGCCAATGTCATCCACAAAAACTGCGGTGGATATCCGGCCCGATGGCTTTTGCGATGCCGTTGATTTTGATACTAAAAAGTGTAACTGAAAATGGGTCCTTGTGGTACTCCTAGCTCTTGTTCATGTTGGTCAGATAGGGTACTACCAACTCTGACTTTAAAGTGTCTGATTTATAAAAAAAAAAAAAAAAAAAAAAAAAAAAAAAAAAGTGCAATAAAAATGGCCAAGTGTCCTCTAAAACCAAGATATAAATCCTTTAAAATACCAAACTTCCAAGTGGTGTCATAAGCTTTCTCCAAATCAAAAAAGACAGCCACTGCATGTTCTTTTCTGATGAAAGCCTCTTGTACGTAGCTTCAAGGCTGATTAGGTGATTGACAGTACTACCTTTTCTGAAGCCACGTTGAACTTTAAGAGATGTGATTCCAGGATCCATTCTAGACGTTCGTTAACCATTCTCTCCATGGTTTTGCATAAGCAAATTGTCAGGGCTATTGGGTGGTAGTTATTGGGGTCATTATGATCTTTTCCTGCTTTTGGGATGGAAATGATTATTGCTTCTTTCCAAGAGAGTGGACTATTCCTCAATATCCAAATAGAGTTAAAAAGTTAACAGTAAAGACAGGATAAATTTTAAAAAAAAAAAAAAAAAAAAAAAAAACCACTGGTAGTGGAT
The DNA here is from genome assembly GCA_024331685.1 of Stegophilus panzeri. Taxonomy (NCBI): domain Eukaryota; kingdom Metazoa; phylum Chordata; class Actinopteri; order Siluriformes; family Trichomycteridae; genus Stegophilus; species Stegophilus panzeri. The sequence continues at coordinate 12,920,879 of JANDJT010000148.1, forward strand.
ATCATCTGGTCCTACTGCCGTATCATGTGCTCAGTTTATGGCTCATGTCAATTCTTCCATTGTGAACAGTTGATTGTAAGGTTCCTTATTATTAGGTGAAAAATTGAGACCTTTCTTTTCGTCCTGTGCTAGGAAAACTTGGAAGGTATTAAGGCAATTTCCAATGGAGGAGTTCTTTTCAAAAGTTTCTGCTAACGTATTTGCAATCTTTTGTTTCGAAGTTAGAGGTGTTTGATGCCAAATATATTTGATGTGCTGAATTTGAGCTCCATCGTTCCTGCCCTTCATCCTGCAAATCAGATTCCAGACCTTTTTTTGTTGAAGTACTTGATGTCAGACCAGATACATATGATCTCCAACTTTTCCTCTTAGCTTCATTTATTATTCTTTGAGCTTGTGCCCTACTTATTTAAACTAAGATTTTCACTTGTTGGCCTTCTGAAGAATAATCTTTCAGCCTTCTTCCGTTCTTTTATAGCTGTCTTGCATTTATCATCAAACCATGGCATCCGTGCATTTGAAAAAATTATACCAGTTAACCTTTTAAAAGTTGGTATTTTTAGAGCTTCTTCTCTTCCTTTTAGGAGTTAATATTAATGGAAAGTGGTCGCTACCACAAAGGTCATGCCATACTTTCCATGAAAGGTCTAAAAATAATTGAGGTTCACAAATTGTTAGGTCAACTGCCGAGTACGTTCCGTGCCCTGGGTGTAGGTAAGTGCTGGATCCATCATTTAGAAGACGTAAGGCGTGATTGGCTAGGAATTCTTGTATAGTCTTTCCTTTGGTGTCACAATGGGTTTTTCCCCATAGAGTGTTGTGACTATTAAAGTCTCCCATGAGTATATATGGAGAAAGAAGGGCTACTAGGCCATCCAGGTCCTTGTGTGTAACGGTAAGATTCGGTGGAATGTATATGGAACATACCATAACGGTTCTCTGCAGGGTTAAACACACTGCTGTTATCTGTAAAATTACTGTTAAAATTGATGCGACTATGAATCACATCGTTTCTGAATAAAATGGCTGTGCCACTAAATGTCTGTCTATTAGTAGGACCAAAAGTATTTAAAATTGTAAACCTTTTTAAAAGAGAAGGTAAAATCTGGTAGCAGTTTTGTCTCCTGGAGACAAAAACCCAGGGGGATGAGAACTGAAACTAAGCATTGCAACTCTGCAAAATTTGCCCCGAGTCCACGACAGTTCCACTGGATAAAAATATTTTCCATTCTCAAGAAGGAAAAACAGGAACATTTCCCCTGATTATTTCCTTTTGGGGATGAACTTCCACTCCGACTATCCCTTTCTTTCATTTCAACATCTTTGGTTTGTTTTGTCTTTTGCTTGCGAACAACTTTGATCTTGTATTTCTATTTGAAGTTTGGTTTTCTGTTGAGCTCTGATTAGACTGAGAACTGACTGCGACAGATTCCTGTATTCCTTTGGGTTCCTGTATACTTGGTAGAGATTTATTGCTGTTAACATTTTAAGGTTTATCTGCACATCCAGGTGAAGTCTGTTTGGCATTTCATGTACTTCACAGATTTCTTCACAATGGAGGCATACGTTTTATTCAGTGTAGAAGGAGGGATAACATCTACCATTCACCTTGCCTCAGGGGTAACTGATTTTTGTGCATCTGATTCTCGGTATTTCCTTTTCCTCAATCCATGTAGGACATTCTTTTGATGGAGCCGAATGATCTCCTGTACAATTACAGCATCTGGGTGGTTTTTGGCAGCGCTCCATATTGTGGTCTTCTTCACCACACTTGCAGCAGATGTTTTTATTTTTGCAACCACGTGATCCATGTCCATATTTTTGACATTTAAAACATCGCAGTGGGTTGGGCACAAATAAATCCACTGTGACACTCAAATATCCGATTTGGATTCTTTCTGGGGAAAGAAATTGGCTTATTAAAAGCGAGGATGCATGTACCATATTTGATAACTCGATTGTCTCTTGATTATTATCCTATTCACCATTACTACTCCCTGGGGTTTGAGCTCACAGGTAATTTCATCTTCATCTACATCATCCAATTCTTTAGAGCGCATCACTCTTTTGCTGTAGTTTAATGTTGGATGAGGTGATGTCTTTAGTGATTGGCATATCTGGTCATACTGCTTCGAGGATTGTAAACCTTGTCCACTCTTCACTATTTGGCATGAGTAGTCATTTATTCTCTAAGATGCAGTCTGTATCCAAGTCTAGAAACCACTTTTTGGAAGAGTGTTTTGAAGCCATATTTTATGTTTTTTTGTTTCATCATCCTTATTCCCCACCCACCCTGGAGCCCAAAAAGACAGGGATGCACAGCAGTGGGGAATTCCAGAAGATTATGCATCAGGGCTATAAGAACGATATAATCAAGCAGGTAAAGCAGATTTTAACCCGCTCTAGCCACTCAATTGACCCTTAGCCAATGTTTACTGGGGATTCTGGGAATTAGTAGTTGTTAAGCTATCACAGAACTCTTGGAGCATGTCTTGACCAGCCGATTGATTGGAGTGAGCCATTCCAACCTCCCAGCTAGGTGAAGTATGAGCCAAAGTACAGTGTTGAAACAGTGGCAGCCACAGCAAACCATACATCTCAGGCACTAGGATCTCTTCCTCCACCGACACGGGTCGAAACTTACTTGCCGTAAGCGACAAGTCACTCCCTTTTATCGCTCATTTCGAACAGTATTGGGTATCAGTATTACTGTGGATCCTTACAGAGAGATGAAGGATGGTATTAGCACATCTAGACAGAAAAGGCATGTGCAAAAAGGTATAATCGAGAAAATTGCAATCCTCAAGGGGGGGCTCAAGGGTTATTCTCTCTTGCCCAAGGAGGAGACCCTAGCACTACGGCGGGAAGGAGCGTGCCACTGTTCCTTTCACGAGCTGCCACCAAGAAGATGGGGCTCGTGCCGTACCCGAGCTCTCTACTGGAAAAGAGAAATATGGAGTTATGGAATATGTTGCTATGCAAATCATATCTAGTCACCTCAGTAAGAAAAATTCACTCAACTGAAAACATGGCTATGTTAGAGGTGCCACACACTACTCATGATAAATTGGTAAATAGAAGACAAACCTTTGCTAGATGCCCATAAGACTTTGACTTTATTGTAGCTAGTTGATCTGCCCTCTTGGAGCACTGGGGGGGTTGACAAAAGACAAAAAGAATCTGATTCACTCTGATTTGAGTCTAAAGTACCTTTAATCGATGGGAGTATTAATAGCCCCAAATACAGATTGTTGTTAGCCAACATGGCTGGACCCACCTCTAACGGCGGAGTGCTTTCCGTTGCTTTTGTGCCAGAATTTGTATGCTTCAGTTCCTGCATGCAAGATGCAAAGATGTTGCAAACACTTAACATAGACAAATAAACGGCAACAATTAGCAGTCACAAGCAGTGCAAATGTGTGTGTGGATAATGGCTATGGATAACAGGTAGTCTCAAGTCTCCACACTCACCCTCTTATTTTCCTTCCACTGCTGAAACTTAAGTGTGCATTCCTTAAGCTGCGCAGTCAGGTTGACCGGCGTCACACTGACCGAGGCGGACACATGAAGAGCCTGCTTAATCCGCTCATAATGAGCCTGCACATTTGTAATTTCCTGTAAGAACACACGTATTAACATGCATGTGAATCTATTGCGAGTGTCATAAGCAACATCTTGATACGCTCTTTAAAAACGGGGTCTTAAAGGGTTAATGGATATACATGCATCATATACTTCCAACCATTTTCGAAAGGGAAATCCTCTGTTGTGGGGTGGAACCTTTTTCTGAGAGTCTATTTTGTAGTGTTGCATATTTCTAAAGCAGATTTAATGTATTTCTAAGTTCTTTTGTGTCCCCGTTTCCGTTCAGACAGATTTCCTTCACAAGGATTGCACTTGAAGCAAACCTCTTCACTCACCTCCAGTGTACCTGCGTTAACCAGCTCGGTCACTCTGTCTGGCAGGTCCTGGAACAACTCATTGACTTTCTTGTTTTTAAAACGGCGCTTTGCATCGAATGTGAGCTGGTGGTTAGAGAAAAAGACATGGTGTATTGACAGCCAGTTGAGTGCGTGTTAAACTAGGACTTTGTACCTTTATAATCAATCTCTGCAAAATGGGAACACTATACACTATGTGGTGAAATGGTAAGAAAATATTTGCTGGCATGATATTCATTCATTACTGTTGAAAACCAGATTACTGTTTTGGTTGCACCATGAGATTGGTTTACAACAACATGTTCTCAAAGAGGATGACATTTAAATGACTAAATTTCTGTCTGCTTGGTTAAGGTACGTTCTCACACACAGCAAAAAACCAACCAGAGACCAGGGGCTTTAGCTGAACGGTTAATTATCCAGATTAAACCCAGATTATTCTCCATCCAAAAAAAAAAAAAAAAAAAAAAAAAAAAAAAAAAAAAAAAAAAAAAAACACACACAAAAACCCAAACTTTTTAAAACGTAATTCTAAATATACTGTTTACATGCATTCTTCATCCATGCAAGGACCAATTGCTTAAAAAAAGTGAAAATTGGACAAAAAGTTGGATTTATCATAAAACTTGACTCCAGTGTCATCACCACTTGCAGGACTACCAGACCGATAAACTAAACTTTTTGCCTATCTAACATGAGACTAGACTAGTATGGTGTTGCTAGCCAACGGGATACACAACTAAGCTATCACTATCTAGTGACGCGACAAAGTTGAGAAAATCTAACTTCATGCAAATTTGGAGTAACTTGGTGAAGCGACTATCAACGGGAGTGAAGACAGTAGAGCACACATGATCCGTGATCCGCCATGTTGCCTGCAAGACCAAATTGTTTCATGGACCCAGACAGAGCAGCACTTGTGCTTTCGCCCCAGACAGATGGCAGCAACGGCTGAACAGTGCACACTGTTTCTCCTTCATCTCTTAGGATATGAACACACACACACACACGAATTTTAACTACAAACTCTCTCCCTCCAGAATGTTTATTTTTTGCAGCAAGAAAAGTAGTTGTCAAAAGTGGAATGCTAGTTGCGCCATCTATTGAAACATTTTACTATTGCAACCAATAATATGAACACCTACAAGCGACTTCTTAGTGCAGTGACTGGCAACTTGCTGCGATATAATCGCTGTATGTGTGAATGTACCTTTAGGGAAACTACTGTAATATTTAAGGACAGTACTGTCCCTTGATATGAACCTGATAGGGCATGGCGGTATAAAAAAAAGCCTTCTCAGAAACAAGCTTCCTGTACACATATACAGCATCCAGGTGTTGACAGGTGACAGCATCGGAGATAAAGTTCTCTATATACGTCCAGTCCTTCAGTGCAATCCAGATCTGCAATGGGAATGAAACATGCATAAATCCACACCAACACACAAAACAGAGAGATTACAATGGCCGTGTCGGTTGCAGCACCTTTTCCTTTGGCCTGGCAGACTGTGTGAAGTAAAGGCCGTAGAACATGTACAGTGCCCCCATTCGGATCTGAAAGCTGTATGGGGGCAAGAAGTACTCATACACTGTGGCAAAGGCAAGACGACTGAAGGGTCTTTTCTCACGGTTTGTGGTCATTCCACTAGAGAAATGGAGGGAGGATGGAAAAAGAAGGAGAAAAAAAAATCAAAAAAAAAAAAAATCATACAACATAAAGCATATCCATATTTGTAACTTAATCATATGAAAAACTGTTCAGAATTATTATTATTTTTATTTTATTTTTTAAACTTTGTTAAAGCTGTGTAACCAATTGTTGCCAAGCTTGTAACCTGTAAAAACACAGCAATGTAAAAACTAGATTCACTAATCTCCAATGCACACTATATATTTAAATCTGCAATGTAAAAACACTAGGGACTTCATAAGGAATAAAACATAGGCCATGCTGCTATAAGAAAATCAATAATGGAATGGTGTTATTTCTATAACAGCACATTCCTCATACACTGCAGCATTCTTATATGACAATTTATTAATTATTAAAAGAACTACACATACTTTTTAATTCGTTCATAGTTACATTTAATGTTGGAGAAAATACACAGAAGTTAGTTCCTATTTGCTGAGAAACAGCAGAGTGCATAATTCTTTCCTGCAATCGAAAACAGCTTTGCCACACAGAAAGCTTCATCCTATCAGCAGTTATAACTAGGTTTTTAATTCAATTTATTATTTGGCTTAGAATATGTAACACCCCTGTCATATAATCCCTGTGAATGTGTAGTTACTACAGGAAAAAAAAATAATTATATTCTAATTATATTATATTATATACACTTTTTTTTTTTTCCCTTTTGAAGGATTAATGCACTATATGGACACCTGACCATCACACCAATATGTCGTTCTTTCCCAAACTGTTGCCACAAAACTGGAAGAACACAATTATCTAGAACGTCTTTGTACTGTATGCTGTAGCATTACAATTTCCCTTCACTGGAACTAAGAGGCCCAAACATGTTCCAACATGACAACGCCTCTGTACACAAAGCGAGCTCCATGAAGACATGATTTAACAAGGTTGGAGTGGAAGAACTCGAGTGTCCTGCACAGAGCCCTGACCTCAACCCCATTAAACACCTTTGGGATGAACTGGAACACTGACTGCACCCCAGATCTCCTCACACATCACCAGTACCAGACTTCACTAATGCTCTTGTGTCTGAATGAGCACAAATCCTCACAGACATGCAACAAAATCTACCAGAAAGCCTTCCCTGAAGAGTGGAAGTTATTATAACAGCTGGAATGGGCTGATCAACAGGCACATCAGTGAGATGGTCAGGTGTCCACATGCTTTTGACTATACAGTGCATAATCATGTGATCGGTCTTGCAGATGGCACTATTATCAGAGCTGTGCTGTTCTAGAAAATTAAATCAGCACTTTCTGATCTATCAGTATGGAGATTTCTAAAGTGCCTTGGTACAAACTTTGTTAATAAAATCATGTCATTTTTTCCATTTGTAGCTTGAATTTAAGCCGCACCGTCGCTAAAAACACAGAGACAATATTTGAACACAATTCGGTCAGGCCTTACTAAAACACACTGGAGAAATCCATAATTCTCCATATGGCCGCAAAATCTTCATACCGCACCGACTCCGTCTGCTGGAAGCGGCCCAGCAGCTCTTCACAATCGCTTTTAAACGGAATCCAAAGCACGTTACAGGTTCTTGTGATTGCTTACAACAACAAAACACAGCGTTAAAACACAGCGTTAAAACACGCGTTACAAAGCAGTGAGAAACACAATCACCCAACTCACCCTCTGCCATCTTGCGAGAACAGACAAGTGGGAGGAGCTTCAGGGTTAATTAGGTTCACCTGATCAATCACCCTCAGACGCTTGAGCTGGTGGGTGGAGCTTCAGGGTTAATTAGGCTCACCTGATCATTCCCCTTCAGAAGCTTGAGCTGGTGGGTGGAGCTTCACGGCTAATTAACTAACGGACACCGCTTGGTCACGTGACTGTGAAAGCGCCTTGAAGACGCCCACGTGTCGGGAAACTTTCTGTTGCAATGTGCAGAGACAGATAAATGTGAAATAAACAAACATCTACTAACAGAAAGTTTAATATAGGATAAACCTAGCGTTTATGTTAGAGCCTGAACTGTCAGAACCGTGTACACCTTCTGACCAATCAGATTCGAGAATTCATCCGTGCTGTGCTAAAATTATGTATGAATGGGCCAGGTTTTAAACGAATATACACTATGCAGTATGGTATAATATTCTCACTAAGTCTTTGGACACTAGGTCATCACACCCATACTGTATTTAGTCCTTCCCCCAAAATATTACCACAAAGTTGTCAGCACGGGTTATCTTTGTGTGGTGTAGCTTTAAGATTTCCCTTCACTGAAACTAGGAGGCCATAAACACATATTTTGCCAAGGCTGGTGTGGAAGAACTGAAGTGTCCTGCACAGAGCACTGACCTCAACACCAATGAACACCTTTGGGATGAACTGGAACACTGCTGTGCCCCAGACCTCATTAAAGCCCCAAAAGCACATAGGGGCGTAATGGTCTGGTGACAAGAAAGTTTTGGCCATTTAGTCCAAGTTATACCATAGCTCTATCCATGAAATAACCTAATCTATGCCCTTATGTTGCTTAGAAACCAAAACTAACTTCTACCAGACTACACTGCAAAGTTTACTGCAAATAGTATGCATAATAAATTCAATCATTTCCTGAACATTGAAACACTTATCAGTGTTTTTGCAGCTGTTTTATTAAAGCAATATGCCACTCAATGGCAAGTGCCATTTTATCATGGGCAAAGAGGGTTTTACATATGATAATCATTGTAATGCATGCTCTCTCATGGCTAACTGCTTTATCAATTAACATAAATTCTCAGTTCAACAATATCAAATCATAAATATCTCCTAACGCTTATTGACAAACACTTCATTCATTGTTGGCAATGAAACAAGTACCACAAAAAATTCTGGTCCACAATTATCCTTTAATGATTATGCAATAAACAATACAATTAGTGTTAAGGAAATGTATGTGTACAGACTGCCAAAATAAATGAAGAGTAGAGAACAACCACCACAACAGCAAATGTTCATCCTACTGCAAAATATAATAAAATGAAAATATATGCAGGACAAAGTCAACTTCTGAAAGCACAAGGAAAATGTATCTTTGTTTACATCTGAGCAGTAATGTTCTATATATACCCTTAGTCACTTGAATAACTGATCTGTTTGAATAACTTGTCAGGCTACATTATGCTTCAAAAGCATAATATAATATTAAAATCTACACTGCTGGATGACACAGGCCAAGCATGAAGTGTAAGCATGTATTATGACAGAAAAAAAAATGACAGCTAAAAACATTTTTTTAAAATGATCACATAATTAACCACTTTGACAAAGCCCATGTCCGAGACATCTGCACACTGCAGAAAATGCCACAAATTCAATTCTTTTGAATTCCCTTTTGCACATTTGTGAGAACTGCTTTTACCTGTGCACAATGGATTGATGAACTATACACAAATATGTCTATAGCAATAAGAATATGAAGATCTGCCACTGAGAATATGGATCTGGAAAAACACTCTTAAATGTAACTGTTTACAAACAAACCTGATAAATGAGAAAAGCAACAGAAAGAAAAGAAACATGGTTATAATAATTGTTAAAAGTACATATTTGTGTAAAAAAAAAAAAAAAGGTTTTGAATATTGCATGAGCTGCTGGTACTCTATCTTATGAAAATAGTTTATTGTGCGACTTTAGCTACAATACAAAATGCGTGGGGAGTGGGGAGACAAAAACAGAGGGAATACATACGTGTGGGACAAGTGAATATCTGTATTTAGAGAAGTGTGCGTTCAGCATTAAGGCTCTTGACTTTGCTCTTGGTCAGAGTGGAGACTACACTCCTTTGCCTTGATTAGCAAGAGAAAATGTACCTCTAATAATCATTAAGGATTTGGCCTCCAGGCCACTGGTATGAGGGACACCCACTGAGAGTGACGGAATAAGTAGGGACAGTCAGTAGACCGTGAACAGGTGGGGCAATGGTTCTACTTCGGAAGGTAATGTGGGGTAGGGTATAAAGGATACAGTGGGATATAAAGGGATACAGTGTCCGCAATTGCTAAGCAAGCTAAACTCAGTTAACTTGGTCCAGAGCACGAAGCAGCTCTTCGCCCTGCAGCAGAGAGTGACGGTCCTGAATAGGGGCGTTGACCTCGCAGTCGTAGCGTGTCAGTTGTGGTAACCCTCCTCTGCTCTCAAATGAGCTGGACAGCAAACGACTGGCCACATCTTCAGAGAAAAACAAAAAAGCCATTACTTTTTTTAAACCAGCAAACAAAAGGCAAAGCAGGGGACGCAACGCACAGTACGCCTAATAACATTTCCGTATGAGTGATAGAGCTTTTGTTGTTGAGAGCAGTAACAGATGATCACTTAATGGTTCTTGTCACTCACCAGACGGTAGTATCAGAATGGTTTTGTTCCCGCCAAGCAAGCTCGAACCTTTAACCTCCAGCACCTTGGCCCTCTTTCCAGGCTCAACAGCTTCATCCACAGATTGGAGCAAAACATCCTGCGATAAAGGGCACGTTAGATTTTATTTTAGTATTTTGAAATGAAAAGTTTGCTGACTACATGTTTCTCACTGTTTTAGTTTTAATTACAACAATAAGCACTAAAAATAGCATACCATTTTATTTTATTACTCTCTTTAAAGAAGCTGTACTAAGAAAATGAAGAATGTAGAAATTTACATTCTTTTCAGAAGTCAACAAAGACGGTCATCATTTTCAGACTTTCACAACCTTTACAATATAGACATTCATATCATAACAAGACCTTATGAAATGTGCTAGATAATAAAATATTATTTTAAAATAAAATTTGAAAATGAATAAACAGTTGTAGACTGACCAGCCCGACAGCCTGAGACAGTGGGGTAATCTCCAGTTTCCTCTTCCGCTGGACATTCAACAACTTTGTAGAAAGATCCTGGTCTTCCACTTGCATTCTGGAAAGCAGGAGTTATTTATTATTGTTAATGCATATAATTAATATATTCCAACATCCTTCCACACAAACATAACCGTCTCTGTTAAATGTCAAAATATCTGAACATTTCACTCGTTTCGTATTTGCCTTTGCAGATTTTAGCATGGATTAACATTTTTAAACACAGTCCAGACAAGCAGCAGTGTTTATGATTTTTTGTCAACTAAAGCGAAACTATTTTACTCATTGAAAACGTAAGGTTTTATTTTTATTTATCTCCTCAAATTTCCCCAAATGTTCTTTACAAGGTTTCAAACCTATTAAAAAAAAACAAAAACAAAAAAACCTGTTTTTGACTGAAAGGCATGCATATACAGATCATAAGAGGCAGATCTTGCAGTTTACATCGTTCCACCGTTGTCCAATCAACCAGTTCTGACATTTTTTATTTGTTAAATAAATATCAATAAATTTGTTCTATTATGAGTACAAGGGTGCGTGAATTCATCATGGGAAAAAGATTCTTCATGAACATTTTTGATCACCAAGGTTAAACTGAGAAGCAGTCTGTGGAGAAAATGTACCTCTTGGCCAACGCTTTGCCCGTCTGTGGGGTATTGTCATGGGCTCCCGAGGCTTCGTCAAAGGATGTGATGAAGATGCTGCTCACCTCCTGCAGCAGGTGGAGAGGAGAGGGGACATGGGGCGATGGCTCTGGTTTTATCGAGCCGGTGGAGCTGGATGTTGAAGATGGACGAGGAGGGGACTGCTGGAACAGCGAGTTAACGTCAGAACCAGTCTGAGGACGAGAAGAGAGTGGGTCCAGAGGGGAGGGGATATGCAGCTGGAAGTCATCATCCATTGGAATATATGGGGCGAGCATCTCGAGGTCAAGATCACCCATTTCCTTAAAGGCAGAAAATGAGACACTGCAGCTTCAGAGAAACCACACATAAGAGTCGCATGTACAGCGGCAAAAGGAAAATGTTGGTCAGGCTTACATCTGTGTTAAAATGGGTGTCGGCTTCTGTGTCAGTAGCAAACATTTTCTCAACCAAATCCAGTTTAAATTCGGAGCCAATATCTGAATCCACATGGAAGTAATCTGCTGGACTGCTGGGCTGCAGGGAGAGAGCAGGAAAACACTTTCAATATCACAACATCAGAACTCCTTTTCAATCATAATGGCATCACTATCAGCATCAATAATAATCAATCAAGTGTCTACCTCTGAGGAACTGGCGGAGATAGAAGGAGTATTGGCAGTGTCTGGGACGTGGTGCGATGTGGATGAGAATGAGAAGTCCTCTCCTCCAGGCTCCATTTTAGCCAAATCTGGAGATGGATTGCTGGGAGCCAGTGGTGACAGGGGCAAAGGGAGTTTCTCACTGGTGGAGGGCAGCATGACATCATTGTAAAGAGGCACCTCCTTCAGCACATGAATCCCAGAGTCTGAAAAATGTTATCACAGGTTTTGTTGCTGTTGTGAATTTCTTGTTGGTGTTCAATGTAACTTCATCTCATGCTTTTAAGCTTAACTGAAACAAATAACTGTTAGGAAGAGATTTTATTTTAACATTTACATTTCCCACTCATAACTGGAACATCATACCAAATGGCTATTAAAACCACTTAATTCATCAACTCTACAACACTGCAACTGCTCTTTGTATGTTTAGCCACTGACATATTGTCAAATGCTGACCATATACTACATTGCCAACAGTTTATGGACACCCATATGTGCTTGCTGAACAGCCCATACCAGATTTAGTCCTCCTCTGCTGTTATAATAACCTCCAAATTTCTACGAAGGCTTTCCACTAGATTTTGGAGCGTGGCTGTGAGGATTTGTCCATTAATAAGCCACAAGAGCATTGGTGAAGTCTGGTACTGGTGATGTGTGAGGAGATCTGGGGTGCAGTCAGCGTTCTAATTCATCCCAAAGGTGTTTAATGGGGTTGAGGTCAGGGATCTGTGCAGGACACTCGAGTTCTTCCACTCCAACCTTGTTAAATCATGTCTTCATGGAGCTCGCTTTGTGTACAGAGGCATTGTCATGCTGGAACATGTTTGTCCTCTTAGTTCCAGTGAAGGGAAATTGTAACGCTACAGCATGCAAACACATTCTAGACTATTGTGTGCTTCCAACGTTGTAGCAACAGTTTGGGGAAGAACCACATATTGGTGTGATGGTCGGGTGTCCACAAACTTTTGGTCATAAAATGTACAGACGGGATGTATTAACCTGGGCTGTCGAAATCAAGGGAAATAATGGTGTCCCCTGCAGCTGGAGCCAGAACGGTGAGGGCTTCCGGCTCATCCTTTAGCTTCTCGTACAGGCTCTTGGGGCTCTCCACAGAGCACGTCAGCGGGTCCTTCTTGAAGAGCTTCATCATGTCCATAACTGAATTGTCCTCCTTCTCTACCTGCAGCTTCTCCTCCTTCTCCACAGTCTTCTCAGGTAAGGTCTGTTGCAGAGAAAGAACCATGTCCTCCTCCACAATACCACTGTAAGACACATCAGTGGCATCACAAAAGATTACATTTCACTGCAATACATTTAATAGCGTGAGCAGAAATGCAACCTTAGTCTCTTTTACAGACCATGTGAAATGATGTCTTACCTGAGAACGTAGTTCACGCACACAACGCACTGCGGCTGGGAGTTCTTGGGGTTGTAAATGACTGTGGCTTGAGTTTCGACCCACACATAGCCTGCTTTCTTGGCCAGCATTCGATATTGTCCTGTGGTAACCTGGCCCTTTGCAAACACTGAATACGGAGAACGTCTAATCAGGCAAATTCTCTTGGCACAAATTTATTTCTTTTCTGAGTAGTGTCACAAAACGTCTGGTAGTTTAGTGTGTAATTAGCATGCAAAAACATTGATCGTTGCAGTTTCTGTTACGTAGATGTCAGCATTGTAATAACAAAATAACAAGAGAACAAGAAGTGTCACGATCAGCGTATAAAAGTAGCGCATAAACGATCTATGGAAACTTACAATTATGATGTGTCTTGCTGAGGTGGTCAGAGTCCAGGGCATGGTAGTATTCATACACAGACCTATTTAGCAGTTCATCTGGCTCATGTCCCATCAGCTCCGTGATTCTAATAGACAAAGAATAAGATTAATCATATATAGACCCGAGAGAAATAGCAATTTATTCCTGGTACATTAAGAGAGTACAGAGTGCATGATTGTCATTCTTGCCATATGCAACTATACAGTAGAACAAAACAGCTTGTTTTCAAGGCACTGGTCAATATATTATAGATTATATAAGAGAGAAATTATTAATTACAGAGAGGCTACCCAGTTTGCATTAAGGTATGTAATTAAAAACACGTGTGCTACCTATTTAAAAGTGATTTTGTTAGAATATAATTTAATAAATGTTATCATTATTAAATGCAAGCTGACCAGCACAAAAAAAAAAAAGTTCAGCATGCACAGTTTGTTAAAACATATTTCCCCATTGTAAGGAGAATTATTTTAAAAACCACTAGGTGGTGATAAAGCCAAAGTTTCCCCTCACCTTATTGTAAATACTCTATGCGTGAGCTGAGGAAGTTGGTGTTTAACACAGTGACTAGAAACCTCATAAATGGCTAAAAGAATAATGGTTAAAGAAATAAAAGAACAAACACATCCATGGGAGGGGAGAACAGAAAACATGGCTCTACAATACAATTCCATTTAAAAAAAAAAAGTTGCATAAAAACAAGTACATTTTCATGTGGCACTGGTGTATGAAATAATGCGAAGCTAGAGAAAATGAAAGCATTTGAATTAATTAGTACAGTATTAATTCTCTTCACCTCTCATCGCAGTATGAGAACTTCATGTCCAGAGTATGGCGGCTTAGGAAGGTTTTGCTATCCAGAGGCACCTCGATGTTGGAGGGGTGAGGGATGGGCTCACAGATCAGAACCAGATAGGTAATGGAGGGCTCTTTAAATCCAACGCCCCCAGAACTCTCACTGTGCTCCTGAACACGCACATGTCCTGTGCAGTGAAGAACCTGGAAGACAAAATAGATCAGTATCAGCAAGAATGAGCAAATCTTTTACATTCTCACTAAAAGAAAAACTGCCTCTTGTACTAATAAGTAGGGATGCACCGAAATTTCAGCTGCCGAAAATCTTCGGCCGAAAATGCCATTATCGGTTTTTGGCTGAAAGAGAGAGAGAGAGAGAGAGAGAGAGAGAGAGAAAAGAAAAAGAAAAAGAAAAAAAAAAAAAAAGTCTTTTCACTTTTCACTCTCGATCTAGCCGATGGTTACCCAACAAATGCATCATCATGTCAGAGGTTAGGAAATACTTAAAGGTTTCTGATAAGGACATCAGATTTGCAATCTGCAGTGTGTGTTCTGCAGAAATAAAAGAGAATGAAGCCCTCTTCCGTTCTGTGTTTGGCCTGTTGTTTTCATTAAAATGATTGTGTAGCATATTTAAACTTTTTGTATTTGCAAGTTTCGAAGTTCATTACGTGACTGCTGTTTTGCAGATCATAACAGTTAACTTTACATTATTTGGATAAAAAAATCTGTTAAATTTGACTGTTACAGAACCGAATGAAGAATATATTTCATATTGTTTTTGTTTTGGTGTTCATTTCAATAAAAGTGTGAGCATTTTTTTGGTTTGTCGTTTTTCCAATTCAGATTCATTACATTCATGAAATGAATGAAAAAGTCTAATATTAACACAATTATACAAAAAAAAAAACTATTTTAGAATGGAAAAAAAAAAGAAAATCAAACTTTCAGTTTCGGTTGTTGGCCAAGTGCATCCTGAATTTTTGGTTTCGGTGCATCACTACTAACAAGACAATAGTTAAGATAACCTGACAAGATAATGTACTATTGTTTTAGGTGCTATAGAGAAAAAGTCTCCATTTTCCTGCTGATGTGTGCCTGTCCTAGCGAAGATGTCATTTCAGATGCACACTGGGATTTTGACCACAAGATTACGGGGGCTCCGTTTGTTTCCGTGGTTAGGCTCCCTGTACCATGTCTACATCTCTGCTTAGGAAAGTACGGAGTAATTAGTAATGAACACAGACTTACTTTCCATGTGGCAGACTTGATGTTGACAGTGCGTCCTCTACTAGTGAGTGTGCACTTCATGCGAAGGAAGAAGCTTCGCTCTGTGTTTTGCTCCTTGGTTTTCTTGGACCCTACACAATAATCAAGGAACAAAAGGTCATTAGCGAAACTCAACTTAAATGAATTTAATTAGTACCAAGAGGAACTTTTTAATTGGCTACCATGTAATGTAATGACGATTATATGAGACAAAGTGAGTGGCTCACCAGTTCTGTGCACCAGCATCTCCCTTACTTCCTCGTGATCACAGGGATGTGTGAAGTCAAAAATGCTGTGGCCGGTCAGGTCAAACTGAGAGACAAGGAGATGAACAGACAGCGTTACACGGACAATCTCCGAACACAAACGCTAAATGAACTTGGGTAAATATCTACCTGTGTGAGGCCCATGCATTTGCAGATATTTTCAGAGAGATAGACCATGTCTCCATCCTCAGATAACACCATTAGGAAGCCATCCAGGGCCTTCAGGTAAAAGCTGTTGAGCTGGCTCTCCAGTTCAGACTCTTTCTCTGTGTCATCTAACAACAGAGAGAGAGAGAGAGAGAGAGAGAGAAAGAAAAGGAAAGAGTTCAGTCTGACTACTTTTATCATTTAACATCATTATGAACTTCCCTACACCACCATTAATAGCAGACAGTTTTTATGCTGCTTAAAGATGCATTGTTATACAGAAACGTTCTAATAGGTTCTAATAATACTAGCTAATGCTAGCATTAGTTCTTCTTCCACTTACTCTCACAGCAAAGCTAGTTAAGGAATCTAGATCTAGTGCTGGAATCTGCAAATATGCACCCAGCAAACAGAGAGTGTCTGAACCCACTACCCATATCACATTTCGATCAGATCTCAGTAACACTGATAGCCTTAACTGATTTACCCATTGCATATGCCATGATCCAACACTAGGACTTAAGATGATTTGTCACACCACTTAACACAAATGAACTAATCAATGATTAATCTGCTGCCCCCACCCCCCACAAAAAAAGTTGATAATGGTACTGCAGTGGCACTTGCGCTTACCTGCAACACCTGATGATGTGCATAGATTTCATTGATTTATTTTTAAAGAAAAACTAGCAGGTGTGTGGATTTGCTCCTTGTAACTTCTCATCCTAAGGTATAGGGTTTTTTTTTTTTTTTTTTTTTCAGGACTGATACTGATTATTAGTAATCAAGGACACAGATGACTGATGTTTGGAGCCAACATGAATTTACCATAAACTGTATTTTTGTAGTGTAAAATATGTACAAGAATGCTACTCTTACTCACAACTTACATTAAATTAATTATAATGTTTAATATTAAAACAAAACTGTGCAAAAGGTATACTGATGGCAGTCATCGTCGTCTCAACGTGTGTGGTGTGGGTGCGTGCGCGAGAGTGAGTGAGTGAGCGAGCAAGCGAGCAAAACGACATGACTTAGCGCACTGTTCAACCTCGACATGTTCTTACCTCTTCTCTCACTGTGGAAGTGAATGCAGGCGCTGCTTCATTTCCGCGTTTCTCACAAACACTGAAAAGCACGTTTGTTTGGATTTGCTCAACACGTGGTCCACATTTATACCAATCCAACAGCGCTGCGAGCAGGACATAGACACAGACTACAGAAGTGTTGGTTGGGTGTACTCCAAGAGTCACCCACATTTCAAGCAATCCAGTATTGGTGTGGGTGGGAGACTGGGCCAGACTACACAAGTGTGTGTGTAGGTGGGTTTTTTTGGTTGTGGTTGCATCAGATATGCACATACATTAAAAAAATAAATAAATAAATAAAAAACATTTTTATCAGCAAGGAAACTTGTTCAAATGCCGATTCCGATAATCAGAGAAATACCGAATGTCAGCTTTGATAATCGGTCGACCCCTACCGAGGTATTGTGGACGCTGATGTGGTGATGAGTCCATAACTAGCCTATGCATGTTAAGCTGAAGTTATACTTCAGCTGTGGACTTTTTTTTTTTTTATATTTCATTTTCCTTTAAAGTCAATTGTCTATAAAGATATGTTTAATTCTGCCTTACATTTGTCAATTATTGACCAAAGAAATCCCTTAAATTTTGCAACCCTAGTCTTAACAGCTTTGGATTATATATAAATCCCCCGAAAAGGTTTCACTTGACGCAGGTAACACAGCATTAAAGTGATCATAAACATCCACTGACCCTTAGACTGATCAGAGTTCAGCAGTTTTCTCATGCGCAGGTAGCTGATGGTGAGCCTCATGATGGAGGCCTTGTCCAGGTGGGAGGTGACATTGTGGGGCAGGGGCAGATGGTTTGCGAGCTCGTAGAACACCTCAGACTCCTTGCCCCTGCGACATCGGGCCGCATCCCTGGACTTCTCCTTCCTGCGCTCCGAGCTCACCCTGGAAAGACAAGGAGGGAATTATTTTCGCACTTCACCTACAAGACTCCTGATAAGCCTGACTGAGACATGGGAAGTAAATGCGAGGTCATCTCATTTGCATAGCCCCTGTATATGCAGTCTGTCTGGCCCAGCACAAACGCAACACGAATAAGTGGTCACTGGAGTTTGGCTAGATGTGGTGGAGTGATGGTACTGCAGAATAGATTATTTGCCAAGACTAAAGGTTGGTGAGTTACGGCCACAGTCAGTATCCTTTTGTCCAAGTTCCCTTGATAAACAGAGACTAAAACAACATTATACAATGCAAGTGAAATGAGAAGAAGTCTTTACAAGTTATTCATCTGGTCAGTTATCTTGTTCCCCACATACACCGCAATGAAGACAGAAATGAAAATGAATGTTTTCTCTGTGGCTTTAAAGCAGAACCTCCCTCAACTTTAACCTACTAGAGGAAACAATTGCGTAGGTCTATTATTTATATGCTATTTATTACTTTTAAAATATTATAAAATGTTCAAATCTGTATTAAAATAGAGTTCGGTGTAGGGGAATTTAAATAATAATAACTCAACATCTAAAACATTTAAAAACATCATTTCTAGTTCACCAAACAGTAACACACTGCAAAATATAGATCAAATACCTTTAACACAAGAAATCATCATTACAGTCTATAAAATGTGTTTTGCATAAGCCTTTAGTGACTGGCCCAGCCTTCCATTTGGGTTCCATTATAAGCGAGTTTAAAGAAACGGAAATGGTCTGTGGAAACCACCCACACGCTCTACTTCTGAAGTGTCCACGTAGAATAAAAGAGTGCTGTCTGCTTTAAAAATAGTCCCATGTCTTATTAGTCTGCTTCAAATAAACTGAAGCAGAATGAAGCAGGAGCCGAATCTTTTCGGATATAACTCAAGTCAGAATAACTGAATTCGTACCAAAGCAGCCTTAAGTGCTGCAAAATCTGGCTATACTTTTTATGTGTAAAAAAGGAGTAGATCACACAAGGACACTATAAACCTTCCAGCATGTTTAACAAGGTAAGCTAGCTAGCAGGTACATAGGCTTTAATGCGAACATCATTACACCAACTTGGTGCTATAATGTTTATGCATCACATCAGAATGGTAACTACCACCGCATTTATCCTTTTTTTTTGTAATGAAAGCCATACAGAAGCAGGACGACACAGAACTAGCAGCTGGCGCCGCTTGACGAGCGGGATCTTTATAGGGGTTATTTGGGTGTTGTTATATGTTAATGAAATGATTTGTGAAGTGTAGTATTTTGATAATGACATTGCTTTAGGTAATCTTCAAAAATAGAAACAGTGGGGGAACATTTTTCCTTGAATTTGTTCTTTGGACAAAACCCCAGCATCACTGACTTAAAAGTTTTTTTTTTAGCTTTTGTTTACTCCTATTTAATACCAGAAACTTTTAGCACTAATAAGTTGAGGGGGGGAAAAAACAACACCACTTCTTTGCATGCATGTATTAAACATATGAAAAACCAACTCCATTTGCAAGCTACTGGGCTGGACACATTTGCATTTCAGGGTGTGTTTTGATGCATCATAAAAAACGACACCATTCAGAATCTCAGTTCTCTTTAAATATAATGTTCTTCATTACATTAAACTAAGATGATATTTTCTCCCAATTTGGTCATTTGGGAATTCCCGCCCACACACCCTATCCCCTATGAAATCACAGCTTCCAGCCGACACGGGGGAGAATATCTCCCAAATTTGCTCTCTTGGACTCCCAGCCACGGATGACTCAGACATCGTTGGTATTCAAACTTGGTTTTTGGCTGCTCGAGAGTCCCAGACAGTGGACATTTTAGTTATCTCTTCTAATGTTCTGCAGCCAAAATGGCTGTGTATCTAACTCATCACTTGGGGACTTTCAAGTGCGCTATGAAAACAGCGCTGCTTTCAACAATGCACCACACTTTTCTCCGGAGTTACACTTCATTACTGCTTTGAGCTGCATGAAAATAGTATAGTACTGCAATAAAATGATTGTGCCTGACAGTCACACAAGTGATGCACAGAGCCGCACAATTAAGGCTGAAAAAGAAAGGTTTTAACCATTTACTGTGTTAACAGTGGTGGTCTTAATGAATTAGTCTGTTCATGATTTTCTCCATACAGAAATGTCAAGTCTTCAGTCTCGCTTCTGAGTTGAATCACGAGACAGTCAATATGCGTCACATCATCATCATCATAGTTCCTACGTAGGACTAACTGGGGTGTGTGTAGTACCGCAGGCAGCAACATGAAGAACCAGTAGCATGGTAGTTGTGTCATTACTATGAGCCAGGTAGAGCGTATAACGTCTAAACTTGCATATTAAAGGAAATTGTAAATAGGAAGTGTGTTTCTTACTCTGGTGACTGCTATATTAGCAACCATACTGCTGATACATAGAAAACCGAAAACCCAAACGCGTAATTTACTTGTCTGGGCCACCTGGGATAGCGTTCCAGATTTGTCCCGCCCTGGCGCATTCATTTCAGTACGTATCTGCTCAGTTTTACTATACTTCAGCTTTGGGAGATGAGCTTCCATACAGAATGAGATGTATGCCAGGACATGCTGAGATCCAGGAGTTGCATTTATCAAATTGTGCACAGAACCAGTCCTAAATGTGTGCGTAAGAGCCATCAGTTCGCACGAGTAACCTGGCATTTATCAAACATGGACACTGATAAATGCCACACATTCTAAATAGCTCTGCTCGTGCATGGCCACGCTCATTTGCATAAAGAAACGCCCCCGAATCACCATACATGGCAAACGACTTCTCTTTAAAAAGCCCAGTATTGTTTATTGCAGACAACATGGCGCATGTCAAACTGTCTAAGATGATGAGCTTCACCAACAGGGAAGTGGAGTAAAACAAAAATGGTTTATCTGGCAATTTTACGAGTGGTTTGTCTGAGAAATGAATATGATTTTTTATGGCTACGTGTGTGCATTATATTGCCCAAATTTGGACAAATCTATCAGGAGGGAAAGAGAGAATAAAAGAAGATGGAAATTCCCATGCAGAGGGGAATGAAAGGGCAAGTCATTTCAACCTGAATACAAGTTCTTTCCTAGGGTTAGTTGTCCTACTGATATTACAAGCAGAACAATAAAAACTTGCCCCCTTTGTAAGAGCTAGAAAACCATACTTTCTAGAACAATGACATAGTGGGCTGTCTTTGGCCTGCAAGAACGGGGAAGGAAGTGCATCAAAGCTGCCAACACACTGCCAGGAAGCAGAACAGCATTTTAAAACAGAAGTTATATTAATTAAAAAAGAAGCTTCGACACAATGGTAAGGAGGAAATGACTGTAAAGAAACGCATGAAAGAACCTATTTTAAAAGGATATTGTAACACACGAAGTCTGCATGAGACAGCGATTAAGGATAAGACTATGCACCTCACACACAGACAAAGGCATATACATCAAAGTTGGAGGGTATTTAAGAAGGTGAATCTTTAGTCTAAATTCATGTTTCTTTACAAAGATGGTACTAAATTAACAAATGAATAACAATTTCTTTTCTATTACAGACTATACTTTTTAAAGACTATACTATTTAAAGCTTATAAACTTTGTTACAAAAAGTGTTCAATGTTAATACGGGATGTTAATTTAAAACACTAAACTAAAACAGTCGCCATAATGCCGTTAAACTTTGATAAGTACTCCCGATGGAAAACCGGCCAAGCCGATTCAAATCAATAACATATTAATACACGGGCAGAACAGCTGTGCTTAACACTTAATAAAATGGCTTGAGAGCAGTGATTTCTATTTATTTTTTTTTTACTTATAATTAACCTGTATTCCCAAAAATTTAGTTTCCATTTTGAGCTAAGGAGAAGTAGCCGACAAGTTCTCTGCCCATTTGGGAACTTTAAGAGAGGCACCTTGGGTGAAGCTCTCTCTGTGGTAGTTTTACCACCGTGGTGGTGGAGTCACATCATACGCAACGTTAATGTTTCTGCTTCAGTGGGCACTATGACAAGTACAAAGTACAGCGCTCTGTATACAAGTGTAATAATAATAATAATAATAATAATAATAATAATAACAGTTACAATATTCATTTGTATTTATAGCCTACCATATAGTGATACAATACACAATACACAAATTAATATAAAAATGGGAACCCCCCCCCAAAAAAAAACCTCACTCACTGAGGTGGTAAAACACAGCCACTGTCACGGCCCTATGTAAAACAATTTCACCAAGTTGAGTAGTTTTCCGCAAAAAAACACAAAACTCTGCAAACTGCATCACAAATTTTGAAAAAAGCCGCAGCAAAACCAAGCATTTTGCCTGCAACAATAACCAAAAAAAAAACCTCCACAAAATCCTGTATGACCTGGTATACAATATTTTTATGATTTAGTTCTGATTTAGAAATGACTCACATACAGTCAATTTACTAAAATATCAGCTCTTTATGCGCCAGTAATTATCAACCATGAACTGTGCTGTATAGATCAATCACATACGCATCCTAGAAAAAAGAAACTTTTAAACAGAGAAGTCCGATCAAATAATTTTTTTTGCAAGCGAATTACTCAATTACTTTATGGGAAACGGTTCAGCCCTGGAAATATAGTTCTCTAATTTTTGCATCTTTCACTCTGGCACTTTCCATGTAATGTGTGTGTTATGCATGTTGTTGTACATTATACAGGTATAACATTCTCCTAAACAACTTTACAGTCACACGTTAAAACAACTGAGGGTTTTTACACCCTTTGGTAGTACTCGTGCTACAATACTCATCTAAATATTGACTAAGAACCTATTAGTTTGGCAACATGTAGTGTAGAGTGATAGATTTAAACACAAAGTCACTTTAAACACATAACAAACGTTATGTGTGGCCTGGCACAAAATAAATATTTACTATTACAATTTGAATAAATTTGTTTACTTTAAACGGCTCCTCAACACACCTTAACAGAGCCGAGAAATAAAAAGGATGCACGGGCGCAAACTTGAAATGTTTCCAGCTTTGTGATAGCAAGGAGGAAGAGTCAGTTTCACTGATCAACTGATAAAATCTACATTGGAATATTTAAGATCTCTTTCTACTAGTTATATACCTCAAATCTAAATGTACGACATAGGGTGGACAAAACAACTAACCAGATGCCCGACACAACCAAATATAATGTCCAGGCTCCTTGCCTGGAGGACAAAGAAGGTTCAACAACAGAAAAATCCCTACTCCCTACTGACTTTAACAAAAACGTGTCTTAATTTGGTTCGTATGTTAAATATAAACATAATGTGCTTTGTCCTCGATACTGTATTACCCACCTGCTGCACTACACACATCAGCCGAGGGCTAATTTGGTCTCAGCCAATTCCCACCCACCTGTCCCCTACCATGCAGAAAGAGTGAAGAACACATGCTTTCTACAAGACACATGAAGCCAGCCAACCGAATCTTTTCTAACAAACTCAGGAACATGCTATTTACAGGCGAGAGAGAGCATGCCACCCCTCCCACCTGGCTAATTTTGCTCTCTTGGACTCACGGCCATGGACGGCGTCGGCATTGTCGGGATCTGATTTGAACTCGCGATGAATAAAATGCAGCACAAAGACATCATATAGACCTCCTGCTAGTACCATATGCAGTCGTCATGCATTCACACATATTGAGGGAAAATAAGGATGCTAGCCAGACTCGAATATTATCTTTTATGTGCGACACAAGCTCATAGCAACATCCGGACTTTTTTGTCTTGGGCACAAGCACAATGTGCAGCATTAGACATATAGACATACAGACATATACATGTCTGAATTTGCTTCCCTAAGTATGTACTAATGCACTTAACTAGCTAACCACCTCACTATATATTATTACATTAAGTTAACTACCGCTTTTCAGTCCCTCCAAGATTTTGCGATGTCATGATCACAGAAATTAACGCAAAATAGAGGAATTTCATAATATTCATACATGCTTAAGAGTATTTTGAGTTTCCGCAGATTTGGGCCAAGACGCGTCGTGTGATGTCATCACAACGCGCATTCAGCCAAAGCCCTCTTCGATTCACGAGCGTCGAACATGAGTACAGTTAAAAGGTCTCAATTACCAACAAACACCACTGTGAAAGACCGCACAAAACAATCTCATGCAATTGCAATTTCACCAATTCAAGTACAAAAAACTCCTCAAACTGCACTGCAAAAAAATTTTTAAGCCGCAGCAAGACCAAGCTTTTATGGACGCAATGATCACAAAAAACATCATAAATTATTTATCTCTTGTGACACTGGGTGTAGAAAATGGGTCTATAGTATAGATTCAAACTTGTACTTTAAATATTGCTCTTAAATTCATCCAGTTACTAGCCTACAAAAATGACTCGCAATTCCCATCACTGCTGTGTACGGTCGTAAACATACAAACATACCATGCCTGTTTAAATTAAACAAGACATCTTTCATATTTACAAAGTGAATGCTTAATCCCATAGTACAAAATAACTTTCACATGACCTAGTGAAAACAAAACACTAGAAAGCATGTCAGGCAAACAGGAGCAGGATTATCCATCAGCAGGGGACACCATCCTCAAAGTGTAGAAAACTTAA
>JANDJT010000148.1:12946723-12965666 GCA_024331685.1 Stegophilus panzeri
TTCAATGTTGTAAAAATAAATTGTTTAATTCAAAATAAAGCATTTCTCTGTACGGTACAGAGTGTCTAAATGCATTGTCTGTCTTGTGTGCAAACTTATTGTGGGACAAACGCTTCAGACGGACATTAGACACAAAATGGCGACCTGGCTAGAAGAAATGTTGTTTGCTAACTTAGTGTTAGCTAGAAATCATCATTGCTAACAGCAGCACCGCGAGCTTTAAGGCATCACATCGCGTTTAACCCACTGCAGGGTAATACAAAGCACGGAAAGCCGTTCACTCTACCTTTTCTTTTCGGTGACAACTCCAGTATCCATTCCTGGGTGAAACCTCTCAGTCTGCAAGGTTTTACCCCTGAACCACCGGCGCGACAAAACAAATGGCTAAAGCTAGCTGGTTCCCAAGGCCGATAGAGTGAAGGACGTGTCCAACTGTCTTTACAAATATGCCGCAAGACTTTACCAAAAAATAAATAAATAAACACAGCGGAAACGCAGCAGGAACAGCCTCTTATCTGATATTCTGAGTAGTCGAATTCAAGAGGGAGGTCGACCCTCTAATAGCCTGAAGGTCATAACATTTATATTCCAGCAGTCGGTTATCTTCAGCGACACAACCTACTTACAACTACAGTCTATGTGGCGCGTGCACTGTACGGGAGCGCGCAATCACATGCTTCCCTGGCATGGAGACAAGAAACGTCACTGAAACCTCTTACTGCAGCTCTTTCCACAGGCTCTGTGGAGGCTAAAGATGGAAACAAAATGTAGAACACATTTGTAATGGATAAAAGACATGTCACGACAGTCTCAGTCTAAGTGACAGTGGCATGTGAGTGTGAGTGTGAGTGCTCATATACAGGTATCTGCTCAGTGGAGGTCCTGTGGTGGTCCCTTTAAACTGATGGATGAAGTACAAGGCACCTGATCGATTATACATAGCAACAGATGGGATACAGTCAGTACGTCATCAAAAATCAGCATGGGGAAAAGATTTACATTCACCTACACTGCGAAATATCTCGAATATATAGTCCAAATCATTTAGCATTTCTTACTGTAAGATTGCAATAAAACAAATATATTTATTGGTTATATATAGTTTATTATATATTATATAATAATAATATAATAATAATTGCTATTATTTTTAAACCTACTATATCTCAAATATGCATCTATATTGTAAATATGTGTCTTTCTAGAAATAAACACTTAACATTAGCAAAATTATCCACCAATAGAAAAAAAACTATTCAGTGACGGAAATTATTAACTAAAAGGGTCTAATAGGGTTTAATAATCTTTTTTATTATTATTATTATTATTGCAATGCTATAATAGATATTTCTAGATAATATTGACTATATTCAAGATATTTCCACTTGCTATGTCATTTTTATTTATTTGTTTTGCATGCTTTTATCCATAGCAACCTACATTTGAGACAAGATACAACTGCGCAATTAAAGGTTAAGAACCTTGCTTATGCAGCCAACAGTGGCAGCTTGGTGGTGCTGGGATTTTAACTCGTCACTTTCCAATCAGTTGCTTAAAGTCTTATCCACTGAGATACCACTTCCCTTCAAAATGAAATTAATCTGCAATCCCCAGTCTGGTTCACCATCAAAAACTGTGTACAAACCTTTATTATACCTTTATAATACTATTTTTTCTTTTTCATTTTGCAGGCACTTACAGTATATCCAAAGCAACTTACAGTTCATCTTAGCAGATGATGGTTAAGGGCCTTACTCAAGGACCCCACAGTAGCAGCTTGGCAGGACCAGGATTCAAGTTCACAAACTTCTGATCAGTAATCCAGAGCCCTAATCTCTGAGTGACACTATAGGTGTACCTAATAAAATGTCAACTAAGTGTAGTTATGGATATCACAGTTAACCTTCACAATCGACATCAAAGTCATCTATCAGCAAAGACCGTCAAGTATGTCCATGCGTCCCAAGCTGACTTGATAAATGTTGTTGCTCCAATCTAACATGTCCTTCATTTCTAACATGCCCCCACCAGTGTAATACCATCCTCAGAAATGACACTGTTTGCATGCTGCACATCACTCAGTAAGACTGACTCACCTGTCAGAGAGAAGGATAAAGTGTGTTCTGTGAACAGATTTGTTTACAAAGGTCAACACAATCTGTCAGTAGTGTTATTAAATAGTGCTAGTAAATAAACAATGACCTTCAATGATTTCAGTGACATTCAGAAGACAAAATATTTCTTCTTGTAAGCAACCGCTTTTATCTGTCCTCTATTGTCATACTAAGACTAAGACTAAGGGTGATCGAGCCTTTTCTGTGGTTGGTCCCAAACTACAGGGGGGAACAGTCTCCACTTTCACTTGAGGTCTGCTCTGTCTTTAGCTATTTTAAAATCTTTGCTTAAAACTTATTTTTATTGTGATGTCTTATGATGTTATTTAATGTGATTTGTACAGTACTTTGGATTCAACGTCACTTGACTTGATTGTCCAGTTTCGAATGAGCTATTTGTAGTATTCACCAAATGTTCCTTTTTTAAAAGATTTTTTTACACAATCTTTTTTTTTTTCATTAGCAGAAATACACTCAATGCAGCCATTTTGCCTTTCTGCTTCTGCTAGCCTTTCTCTTTCTTTTCTTTTTTTATTTTGGTTCCACATACACTAGAACCAGGTACTCAAGAGCTGTAGAACATTAACTGCCTAGTTTAAATATGGAGGTAGAGCAGCAATGTAGACTGACAGTGGGCTTTAAAATCCTGTTTGCTATAGCGGGGAACATAACTGTAAAACTATGACATTATTTTAGACGTTTTTTCCTAACATTCATGTATGTGATATGAATGACTCACAACAAACAATACACATAAGAACTGACTAGAGAGAACCCATTCTACTCCGTCAATAGCTCATGCCTTCACTAAAACCAAACTTTATATCACTGATATTCCTAGGAATATTATGGACCATTCAATAATTGTGTAATTGAAAAAAATGAAATACCATGGTACCACTGTATCAGGGAATTAATATGATGGAAATAATGGAAATGGAAAGGAACGAAACAACTGCAAATCCATATCAAAATATGTGAGCATGGTGAGAGAAGGTGAAAGCGCAAAACATGCCATGGCAAGAGCAGGAGAAGGAAAACTGAGCCTGATGACAGATGACAGAAAACAATTAAATGTAAGCCAAAACATATGTGTAAGAAGGATACTTCCATTTCAAGCATTTCTGAATATTTATCCTATGCTTCAATCACATCCATTTTCCATACCGCTCATCCTACACAGGGTTGAGGGGAAGCCTGGAGCCTATCAAAGGGAACACAGGGCACAAGGTGGGGGACACCCTGGACGGGGTGCCAACCCATCACAGGGCACAATCATACACACATTCACACACTATGGACAATTTGGAAATGCTTATCAGCCTACAACGCATGTCTTTGGACTGGGGGAAGTCTCCATGCAAACTCCATGCACACAGGGCAGAGGAGGGATTCAAACCCCCAACCCTGAGGTGCGATGCAAATATGCTAACCCCTTATTTCTTTACTTATGTAAACCCATTTTCATAGCCATAGTCCTTATGAGTCTTGCATCTGCTCTTGTTTTAGTGTCGATAAACTAATTTACATAAGTGACCTCACCTAAGGCCCAGTCTGTGTGACAAAGGGTCGAGCATCCAGCCACTTCCATTTGCCTATGGCCATGTGAAAAGTGCGCTATCTGATATGAAAATTAATTCCCTATTAACTGCTGTGCACATATGTTTGTTATTCGTCATGATGACAAACATATATGCACAGCAACTAATAGGGAATTAATTTTCATATAAGAGAGCACACTGTTCACATGGCCATAGGCAAATGGAAGTGGCTGTATGTTTGACCCTTTCATAGATCAGATCAGGGTTTATTGTGCTTATTACTAACTATCTGGTAGCTAGTGCTACTAATCAGATTAGACAATGGATTCAATGAACCAATACATATAGTCAGCTTCCTTAGACATTATCAGTGGTGATTTGTACTTCAGGGTGTACAGTGGTTTAGTGGTTAGCACGTTCGTTTCACACCTCCCAGGTTGGGGGTTTGATTCCTGCCATAGACCTGGGTGTCTGGCGTTTGCATGTTCTCCCTGTGCTGTGGTTTCCTCCCCCACGCAGCCCCCACATGCATGGTAGGCTGATTAGCATGTCCAATCATGTGTATGTGATTGTGACCATAACCAATGTATGAACTATGTCTATCTCAATGTTATGTAAAGTAATAAAGCTACACAAAAATGTGTTCACATGCTTCATGTTAAATTCATTCATATTGCTAGAAAATTCCAGAAGCCTACTTCTGCAAAGAACCCAGTGAACTTCTCGGTAATCCTGTGACTCAGTGCACTGACTCACACAGACACCATTCAACCAGATTGGAGTAGTTTTTGGCAGTCCCATTACTTGCTGTGGAAAACGTCAGCCCAACTGTACACATGGCTAAACTTTCTTTCAGCACAAGACTATTTCTTGGCTGAGTCCCAGGAGAAGACCGGTTTCCCATCCACAAAAATGAAATACAATCAATTCCCACAAACCACCATGTATTGATTTTAACCCATATGACCACTGTGAAATAAAATGCTCAAATGATTTAGGTTTCATAAAAGTAGACATCATTACCTGGCTCTGTGGGGTGGACAATATGACAAAAATATCATATCACGATATTTGACATTCTGCAATACGTAATAAGTATGATATGTAAATTAATTTTACACAGAAAAATGTACAATATAAATTGTAATAATTGTAATGAATTCTAACCAAAAATAATTTCACAATCAATTTTACAGTTAAACCTTTAGTGCAAAATTTTAACATCAAATCAGCTGCTTCTAATGAGAGTTAGTCATTGCTATTTATATATATATATATATATAAAAAAAAGTTAGAACAAGATATCATAATACTTGCAGTATCTCAGAAAAGTGTATTCTGACCTATTTTATCATGATATGAATATTATATTGTCATATTGCCCAGCCCCACCTGACTTTCTCAGAAGTGTTATTCAGTGTAAGAGTAAACAAGCCTGCGAGTTTTGATACTTTCACCAAAACCAACTAGTAACAACAAATGTGTGTGAAATTCTTTAGAAAGCAACTGCATGAATGATACAGAGAAGCACTGTGTCACGAAGAATAATCTTTGATCTAGAGGTCTAAGTACCTAACACCCTTTTTCGAGATATGACACCTTACTGTCTGCAACACTAACACAAGGCTGTTCCATGTCAGTGTTACAGAAAAGTGTTTCAATTTAGGTTTGCAGGATGTAGGAGGCAAAAACTCCTGCTTCCTACCAGATATTAGACACCAGACCTCAAGGACATGGGAAGTGGGGGTATTGAGGGTGCGCCAACTTTCAAAATTCCTTTAAATGCAACTGCTGAAACAACAACAACAACAACAATACTACTACTACTACTACTAATAATAATAATAATGTGTGCCCTGTGTGCACGGAGTTTGCATGTACTCCCCGTGTTTCAGGGGTACTCTGGTTTCCTCCCCCAGTCCAAAGACATGTGACATGTTTAGGCTGATTGGCATTTCCAAATTGCCCGTAGTGTGCGAATGTATGTGCGATTGTGCCTGGTGATGGGTTGGCACCCCGTCCAGTGTGTCCCCCACCTTGTGCCCCGAGTTCCCTGGGATATGCTCCAGGCTCCACAGTGACCGTGTGTAGGATAAGCACTATGGAAAACGAACGGATGGATGTAAATAACATGTCACATATCTGCTGCTTAAAATTACAGGATACCCAATGTACAATACCTTCCCTCATGCCTTCCAGACCTTGTTTCAGGACTTCAGGCTTCTGAAATTGAGACTGCAAAAAAATTAATGAGTCATCATTTTGTCCCTATGTTTAATTTACTAACAAATGTTACATTGTACGTTTTTAACCACCTATTAACCTTTAACGTTGTGGAACATCTGCAACAACTTAGTTCCTGTTATCACTTACATTATAGTAGCTTGAAACAGTTGTTCCCTCAGCAGGCCGTCTTCTTTGTCTCTCTCTCGAGAGGTTAATAAGACAAAAAAACCAAAAACAACGCAGCTTGTCATACTATCAAGAAACTGGAAAGCACAAACTCATCTGTCCTGAAGACTTGTCAGAGGTAGGCTTATTACAATGTGCTGACACCCGAGACTCCTTCCATAAATGTTAAATAAAAGTATCCTTACAGAAAACTTCACCATATAAACAATGACATGTTTTTCTTTGTAAAATAACATCATGTTTTTAATATGTTTATGTTTATGTTATGGGCCGGCTGTGGATCAGGTGGTAGAGCAGGTTGTCCACTAATCGTAGGGTTGGCGGTTCCATTCCCGCCCGCATGACTCCACATGCCGAAGTGTCCTTAGGCAAGACACTGGACCCCAAGTTGCTCCTGATGGCAAGTTAGCGCCTTGCATGGCAGCTCTGCTACCATTGGTGTGTGAGTGTGTGTGTATGAATGGCTGAATGAGACACAGTGTAAAGCGCTTTGGATAAAAGCGCTATATAAGTGCGCCATTCACCATTTATGTTGAGTGTCCACTATACAAGTCCCTGTGAATGAGTTGTTAAGACAGAAACGGTACTAGAATCAGCGGATCAGTATAAACCTGTGATTGTATGTGCTGCTGGAACAATTGTCAGAGCTGCTGTTAAGAGTAAGTGTTATTTGCTCCAAATCTGACTTATTCGGCACACAGTTTTCAACCACCATTAAGTGGTAGTTGAAAAAAACTGGAATGTAGGCAGTATAAAAAAGGCAATATGATTTATTTGGTCTGTTTACGGCTAATCAAATCAGTGTACATAACATATCCAATATTGTCAGTCAATTTATAATAAGCAGTCTTCATGAAGTACTTTTTCCAGTTGACATACAGTATACAGTGCTAACATCTTCAGCGGTGGATTAAGATCCACACAGGTTCCTAGGCTCAGGGGAACCAAAA
Source organism: Stegophilus panzeri (assembly GCA_024331685.1). Classification (NCBI taxonomy): domain Eukaryota; kingdom Metazoa; phylum Chordata; class Actinopteri; order Siluriformes; family Trichomycteridae; genus Stegophilus; species Stegophilus panzeri. Next base: position 12,953,741 of record JANDJT010000148.1, read on the forward strand.
CAAGGGAGTGTACCCATTCTAGTGTTTACAGAAAGCACAGTTAAGTGCATATGTACTAAGTGCACTAAGACATTTATGTTTATTATGTTATTATTTTAGCATTTTAGCCCAGACTCACAGTGCATGTTGACAGCTGAACAAACATGTAACATAAGCATGAAAACACATACACAAGTGCACATGTAGAGGATTCACTGCAATTCATAGCCATTACATTGAATCTTAGAGAGCAATGTCCTTGTGCTTAGTCTGTTTCCAAGCAACAGTCCTAGACTTATGGCATGTTTTCTCTTCTATAAATCACATCATGATAATAAACTCTTCAGTTAGTCCTCTGAGAGCTGAGTCAGGCTTGTTCTAACAAGAAAAATGCTAAACCAGCAACGCATAATCCTACTCTAGGATCCTACTTTAACCATGGGAACGCTGCACTGAATATTATTTGTGTTTTTCCTAAACATAACAAAATTGACTCAGGTGATTATGGGATTCATAATGAAAAGAATGAATCACACATGCTAAAGCAGAGCAAACCCAAAATTGTGGTTTAAATGGAATGGGATTGAGCAGTAGTAAAATGTGCACTCCAGGAGGATTCCATGACAGGGTTGGGATTAAAAATATAATGTGTTCTACCTGTTCTTGTGTGTTTGGATAGCAGTGAATCAAACTGTGCACAAATTCACCCTGTCAGATTCCAATAAACGCTTTCAGTGTCTATAGGACTACAACGTTTTAGCATGTTTAAAACTTGTTCATGTATGACCCTAAGTATAAATAAGCACTATATACATATTTGTGTGTTAAACATGCAGAAGCTCAGGAGCGATGTATGAGAAGTCTTGGAAGTCATCATGGTTCAGGGGGATCAGTGCCTCTTCTATGGGGGTGAGCGTGGGCTCTTCCTGGGTGAAGTCGGGATCAAAATTGTTCACGTCCTCTGGAGATTTCTGCACAGCACATTGCAAACAGGGCAGGGGTTATAAATAAAGCAGTGGACTATTTCAGTCCAGTCAGCTGCATACAGCATATCAGTGTCACCATTAGAGCTTAAAGAGGTTTTGGCATAGCACAACTGTAAATGAAAATAGTAATGCTGGTGATGAAAGCAAGGCGGTGTGATTGTGCGGGCTGGCTTGGCTTACTATTCGAGGTTTGAAGGGGGAATCCAACTCGCGTTTCCTTAGCTTCTCCCAGTCCAAGTCCCTGAAGAAGGGGTGAGCAGTGATTGGCTTCTCCCCTCCATCCCTCTCTATACAGCCCAGTCGACGTGAAGCGTCTTTGGTCAGGAACTGGAGGAGATCAAAATAGGATGTACTTAATATTAAGTTCTGCAATCTAGTCTGACTTCTGAGTTCATGGCTGGAGGCTCAGTGTACTTCTGCATAGTAAAGTGACAGATAAAAGGGTCGAACTATTTACTAGAGGTCAGCGAGGGTAAAACTCTTAGCCTTTGTGCCGACCCAGAAAGTTAGGAACAAGACATTTTATTACACACAGAAGGAAAATAAACAGATTGTCTCCTTCACAGCTCTAAATCAAAGAGGAACCCGTGTGCAATCTTTTTTCATATAGGATTAATGATGAAGCTGAATCAAAGAGATTGCAGGATGTGGGGAAAATGACTGTTTACTGTGTTGCTGAGATTACTTGCGTTTCCACCTACCATAGCATTTAACTGCAGAAACAGGTAATTACATTATTATATGTGTTCCTAGCCATAATACAAGCTCTGTTTTCTCTTTATACCTGTAAGTAACAGAGTGCAGATCATTCTAGTTTGAGCAGCAAGAAATACAATTTCTGGCCAACAAAAACGGCACAAGAATATAAACGGAAACAGAATACAAAATGAAACATTACACTGTATTACACTGTGTGCATTGAACCTCACAGTCTATGTCCCTCTAATCTTCTCTCCAGAGAGATATAGTCACATGGTGCAGGGGATAATCCATACATGCACAGCCTTTTAACCCTTACTGAAGTGGAATGGGATTAAATAACCATAAATTAAACTTGTCTTGACCAACTACTAACTAACTCTATTTGATCTAGATCAAACCCTCGTTGTTACAACCCTTATGGTCTCATGGTCTCCTAGCAACTAATCTATTAACTGGTTCAAAACAAATCTCTTAAATACCATGTACTATTTTTTCCCCATGTATGCTCTCCCCACATTAACTGAGTCAATATCATGGTATAGCATGGATCTGTTCAAACAAATATTGAGCTGCAAAGTCTTTGACTTTAAGTTTGTCTGCACTTTTCTAACCAATAAGAGTGGAGAATCCTTCCAAAGGCTCTAGACAGGATAACATAATGGCATATAGACGTTTGGGTCATACCAAGAGAAGAGGTAAATCAATTATTTTCATGGTGCAGTATTTTTGCTAATATTTACACCCTCATGATGTTGAGCTTATGTAAGAGGTTATGTAAAGCAATCTTCTGCAACAGCTGCTCAATGGCCGCTGAACTGTAGAAAGATACATACAGTGTATCACCACATTGAAAATCTGGGATTATTTTTTTCCATTTAAAATTGGTTATTTCAAATTTGTAAATATTTAAAACAAAGACAGTAAATGTTCAATATCTTGAATATTTAATATTCACGATTCTGCACTATTTCTGGGTCCCTATTTAAATTTGTGATATTGACCATGTTGACTTTTTAAAAAAGGTCAGATTTTCCTCAGATCTAATCTCCTCTATTAAAGCATGTGTTCAGACAACACTCTAATGGATTTGATCTAAAATGGATCATAAGCTTTTGCACAAACTTGTGACGTCCATACCAGCTCGAGTGCACACTGTCATTAAAGCAAAAAGGGGACTTGCCAAATACTAAGAAAAGATTCTAATTTTCACTCAAGTTATTGTCAGTAACATAATTTGTAATGCAAATTGTTGGATTGTATTAGACAAGAATGCAAAATAGAAACATTTTTACTAGTGGTCTCAGACTTTTGGACCCCATTAAAACTTACCCCCGTGCCTCTCACAAAAAACTTGATACAATGACATTTAAATATTATATTCACATTTGTTCACTGAAAAGATGCTTTTATACAAAGCAGTGTACAATTGACAGACAATACAATCCAAGTAGTTAATAGATAAAGACCAAGAGCAAAATGATCCTATTTTACATTTATAGTTATAATGCCTGTATCATATTAGAAATTGAACCGCTTCATTTATTCTTTTATTCAACTTCAGTAATCATCCTGGTCAGGCTTGCGGTGGATTCAGAGCTTATCCCAGGAGCACTGGGAAGAAGGCAGGAGAATTCACACCGGATGGGACGCCAGTCCATCGTGACACCATTCACACACATTCACATTCACACATGCACTCATTTACACCTGCATAACCAAGTTCAGTTAGGAATCAGAATAGATTGTTTATACTGCGACACTTTCAAACAGCTAATGTAGAGGTACAGAGTGCAGGAGCTTTGAGAAACTTGTAAACGTGAGCTTGGTTTAGGATAGAGGGTTCAGGGAAGAGATTAAACACAAGTGTGAACTGCATTAACTGCCAATGTAAAAGGAAAAGATTTGTGCATTGTGTTATTTTTATTTCAAAGGAAAGCGTCACTGTGGATAACTGGAAATCATCAGTTTCTCAAACTTGAAATACATAAATGACTCATGTGGACCGACCAGTGACACACAGCACAAAGTATAAAGAAATGGTTGTCTTGAGTGATGAATTCACACCTCCACACCCCAGAACACATTCACACAAGCTTTATGGCCAGTAGAAACACCTGTTTTTCTTGACAGATCAACTGTTGATAGCCTACATTATTATTAATTTCTCCCCTTATTTACAGACAACTTCCCCCAAACATTACTAAAAAGGTTCTGACTTCTTTAACTTTTTTAGACTTTTATCTCACTGACCCCAGCATTAAGATAAGGACTCAGCTTACCCCTCTGAGGATGTCCTCTGCCTCATTGCTAAGCCAAGATGAATAGATCACTTCATCCCTGAGGATGCACTCAAATAACTCGTCTTCTGTCTCTGCCTCGAATGGTGCATGTCCACACAACATCTCAAACAGCAGGACTCCCATAGCCCACCAGTCCACAGACACACCATATGGTTCCTCTAGGATGATCTAAGAGCAGAAATCACATCAGAATACAACATTGCAAAAATACACATCCATTACAAGCTATGTTGTAATGCTACACATACACAGGCATGAGATTATTATCACTCTGCAAAAATATTTACCTCAGGTGCAATGTAGTCTGGTGTCCCACAGAAGGTGGTAGTCAGGACTCCACCAGTTATCCCTTCCTTGCACATACCAAAGTCTGCCAGTTTACAGTGGCCATCCTTGTCTAGTAGTATGTTGTCCAGTTTCAGGTCCCTACACCAATAGATATACAGAAGTTATAAACACTGCATATATGACAATATTTATATAGAATGACAGTACATATATTTAAATGTAAGTTATAAGAATGATTAGCCTCAGAGGATGCTGGTTTATATCATACAAAGCTAATAAATAAAAACCTTGTTCCAAGCACTGTATGATATTGTAACACTTTCAACTGTGATGTGCAAAGGCAAACATCATTGCTGATTATTGATCTTTATCTTATGTTTGCTCAGGTCACTGGTTACTGATCAGAAGGGTTGGGGTTCAAGCCCCAACTGCTGTTGAACCCTTAAGCAAGGTCCTTAACCCTGTCTGTTCCAGGGGTGCTGTATCATGGCTAACCCTGTGCTCTGTCTCCAACTTCCTAACAAGCTAGTGTTATAATGCAATAGCTGTGCAATCTTACTCATTTCCTGTTTGTCTGCTGTCTGTATGTTTCTGAGTTCTACACACATTTCCACAATACATACAGAATAGGGAGCAGAAATGGGAGTGCTTACAGGTGGGGCACATGAACACAAAATATCATTCACGTGGCAAAATGACTGCTGAGTTTCCAAACAAAGAAATAAAGGCTCAAAGATATTCGGAATTCCAACAGGATAATTTTACAGCACAGACATATTTCAGTTGCAATTACATTATGTTACAATCCAGAGTAAGGAAGGACACTTCACTGAAATCTAAAGTCAAGCTTAGGAGACAGCCAGCTCTACAGATGGAAAAAAAAAGGTGGAAAGCTACAAAACTTCAGGCACGCCAGAATCATGTAGTTTCTCACGTCTACAGTGGTGGACTGCTGGCATTGCAGTACTGTGTGGTATAGTAACTATTCCAGGCATTAGGCACAAACCAGAGGGATAGAGACAGAGAAGAGTGCATAAAAACATCAGATCATTTTTTCAGTTATTTATCAGTTACCTAATACACTAAAAACAGGAGTAAAACCAATGCACTAATACAAACCTCTCAAATTACTCCAAGCACTTTTCATTTGCATTAGTGTTACCTGACATCCTTTAATATAATACATCCTCTGTGTTTGACCTTTCACTTCAAGTCATACACTAACCACACTGAAACTGATCAGAGATTTAAGGAGAGGATCAATCTTTTTTTTTTTTTTTTTTTTTTTACAGGAAAACATCCAAAATGTCCATGCTCATCCATAGAAAACGTCATTAGAAACTTAAAAAAAAGATATTTAAATATTTCTTCAAGTGCATCCTGGTCTGTCAACAAATGAGAACGGGGTAAAGAAAGGACAAGGATAATAGCAGGTTCTAAACAAAGCAGGTCACAGGATAGTCCTCTTCCAGAGATTAGATTAGAGACAGATTACCATTGGATTAAAGTGTGTCCAATCCTAATCCAAGATCATTGGTCAGCAAGGTGGAATGACAAAACAGACAGTCATATTTAACAAGCATAAAAGCAATGATTATTAATCCTAAAAACAAAGAAACAAACAAACAAACAAACAAAAACCTTAAACAAAGAAACATTGTGTTGTAATTGAAAAATCCCCAAATTTCATTAAAAACTGTTATTAAACCGCCACATTCATGCTCAGGAGTATGATGCAATAGCGCTGTAAATTGAGTCATTTCCTGTTGCTCCACTGTGTGTAGAAAACTGCCATGTACTTCAGTTTCTGGTGTAGAGTAGAGAGCAGGGCTCACAGACAAGAGGATAAGTAAGTATTGATCCTGTAGCTGAGGGAATGATGGAATACTAACAAGAATAAATGCTGAAAGGTGAAGCAGACAGTCCTGTTTAATAACACAAAACCCAAAGGCAACACTGAATTATATTGAACAAAAGATTTAATAAATACATAAAACAAAAGTAGGAGGTCTAACCCTAGTCTGACCAACTAACAACATATTTACAAAGTGACAGTGGAATCAAATAATATATGAGGGCATATTTGTTTCAAAAACATCACTCTAAGTGTCACCCTTAGTACAAGCACCATTATCTGGCATCATTTTATGCTCAGCCAATCATCACTGAGTGAACCATAAAATAAAAAATAAAAATAAAATGCTAACAACTAAGACCAGTAAAAAATTGTTATCTAAAAGAATCTACATGTTTCCTTTGCACTTGTCGGTAATCGTCAGCCTACTGTAAGAAAACAAGCCTGAACTTGAGTGGCATTCATAGCAGGCTGACGTAGACGAAACCACAAACTACAGCACACACCATGTTTACTAAAAACACCTGCATGCTCTACAGTGAAGCACAACTGGATCAACTGTAGACAGATGAGATATGTAGACAGAATGTGCACAGAAATATGTTTTGAAAAATAAAACCCCAAACAAACAAACACACCCAAATGTATTTGGTGTACAGTACAAGCTACAAGCCGTGACCACAGACAAGCTCAACTCAGCTGTATAGCATAACAATGTGGGGCTGCATTGCTGTACCACACACATTCAGTGATGGATAAATGAAATAGATATGTTACCTACAACTCAAAAGAAGCTTTTCGTGCAATATGATACAAATGATCCAAAGTACAAAGCAGCTCAAACAGTCTTAAATTTAGTGTTTGTTGTGACATGAATCTGTTTGAAATGCTGTTGTGTGGTCTGAAGCAGGGTGTTCATCTAAAATAAAACTATGTTGTAAAAGAAATGGACCAAAGCATTGCATGAATCCCCAAGAACTACTGAAAAAATTTGCTGGAAATGATTTCCTCAGTAAATAGATTGGTTTATAATACTTATAATATAATATATGTTAATACTTTATAATACTTGACAATATACTCAATAGATGGGTTTATCATACTTATTCCATCAATAATCCTGATTATTCAAACTAGTTTAATGTTCCAATGAAACTGCTTGTTGCAGTTCCTGTTTTTGACCACTAGGTGCAATAATAATTCCATACAGTCCCTCCAGGATTTTGTAATTTTGGAATCGCAGAAATTAATGCAAAATCAAGCAAACTCTGCAATATTAGGAGGAGCTTGCGATTTAAAAATAAATAAATAAATGACTGCAGATTTATGCAGATTTGGGCCAAGACGCATCATTTAATGTCATCACAATTAACATTTAATTAACATTTAATGTCATCACACTTTCACCTCAAAGCCCTGTTAATGAAGGTCACAAAAACATTCCAAGGGAAACACTTGCTAGAGAAATAGCAGAGCCCTTCACAAATAATCTATAGACAATGGCCTGTTGTCTGCTTGGGTATGGATTGTTGTGGCTTTCTTACTTGGACAAATAGAAGCTAAGCACTTGCGCAAGATGAAGCAGGTCACGTGGAAGGGGTGAGATAGGAGTGTTGTTTACACAACTATGGGCAGAAGCTGGGCTGTGTCTTTACCAGTACAATGTGTCAGTGACAGGTACAAAGATAGGCATGCTTAAACAAACAAACAGGCCAGGTGAGAAAGCCTTACCTGTAAATGAATAACTCATGATGTACAGTTTATGCAGAACAAGTTTGCTTTATTGCACAGTCATGAATGACGTCAAGCTAATACAAAACCACCCACATTAAGTCACATTTTATAGATTCCATACTATAAGCTTAGTCTGAACGTTCAGACACGTACACTGAACACATCTAGGGTTAGGAAAGTAATAGAGAACCAGTACCTTACCTGTATATGATGCCTTTGGAGTGGAGGAACATAAGAGCAGAGGTGATTTCCGCAGCGTAGAACCGTGCTCGAGACTCCTCGAACCGCCGAGACTTCTGGATGTGAAACATGAGGTCACCGCCATTCACAAACTCCATGACAAAGAATAAACGGTCCTAGCAAACAGAGAGAACAATCCAAGAACAAATAATGAGCTTTTTTAGAATGCTGTTTACCTAGACACAAATATAATCAAAGATGATATTATTGTTTATATTCTCTAATATTCATGGCCTTTATTAATTTTAAAACAGGTGTGATCTCTTTTATGTGCTGTAACTACTTCCTCATTTGTTACAATAATGTAACGGAATAAAATCTATTAAAAAAGACTATGATTACCATTAAAGCCTTATGGTATGATAATCACTTTGCTGTATTTCTCGGTGCTGCTGCTTTAGTCCGGTTTTACAATTTGATGGCAGTGATACAAATCTTTACAAATCATATTGTCAGTGTCTAGGACTTTTAACTTCCTCAGCAGTAGCACAGGTTAGAACAGGCATGCGTGGGCTATCTCTGGTATGCGGAGTGAGTCGCATGCTGTTTACCAAGAAGAGAGGCATTTTGTACCAGCTTGTGCTGAAAATGTGCTGCCATCTACTGATTGAATGTGGTTAGCCATCGCTCACTATGCAGAACACACAAGAGCACATTCCAGTCATTGAAAACATGTTTCTTTTTCCCCAACCTAATCTACCACATTTACTCTGGACAAGCATCTCAATGATCTTCACTGTAGTGACAAAAGAACCATAAATCCATTTACTCTTCTAACAGATACACTACACACCCAGTCTGATAGTACTTAGTCTGATAGTCTGATAGTACTGGTTCAGTCTGATAGTACTTAAAAATGACAAACACCCTAGTTACATATGTAACTGTAGTTATGCAAACACTTGATAATTGCCAAGGGCCAAGTGTATGCATGATGAAACCTTAAACAAAGTCATAAAGTAAACATATGACAACGTATTTGATATAGATATTGTTGTCAAAATATCATTGTGTCAAGCTACATGTCACTCCTGCCGCCTGATGAGAAACCAGTGATGCTGAGGTACTTGCTGGAGGTGATGCTGGAGGTGTGAGACAAATGTGCTAACCAGTAAGCCACAATGCCCCAAGAACTTTCTCCCAAGTTCCTATTATTGATGAGGTCCTAAGCCCCAAAAAAGGTCTTTACACTGTGATACAGTGAAATCCTTTATGACCGGGGCCTTATGGAAGATCCCATTTGATGCTAAAAGCTACAACCAAAATCAGACCACTGCCATTTTGTCACTGCCTGTTTGGAGACTGCAGGTAATGTGAGAAAGCTGGTAAGTCAATGCTGCTGAAGTGGAAATTGAAAATTTCAGTTCAACTGTCAGTTCACTGTCAAACACAGTGTTCCTGCACTCTTCCTGTAAGCTTGGGTTAGTGTTAGCAATGATTTCAGGATGTTTGTGCTTAGCAGGTTGTTTAGGCTGTGGCATCGTTAGACAAATTTGACTATAAATTAGGGTCTACATCTGAGTGAAGAGTGCACTTCAGGAGTTATAGACAAAAAGGAATGCCATCTAGGAACCCAACTCAAGCTAGGCTCCAAGCTATAAAATACACTCGCATACAACAATGAAGTGATGAACATTTTTTTGCACACCGTTACACCATTACCGCCAAATGCTTAGTCATCAGACAGCTTAGACAGATGAACATCCCTGACCCAATTTATCCGATATCTTCAGTTTTAAATGCTTCAAAGGAAATAGCGTGATAATGATCGGCAGATTATGCAAGCCAAAACTTGTGGTGATATCAGCATTTCACAACTCAACATGTAACCTGTAGAAAATGTACACATAAGCCATTAGCTAGCCAAGTGAGATAGACTAGCTAGCCAGATCTGTTGATGTTTTAGAGTATGAAAGCACTGTAATAATATTAAGATGCCACTTTGATGTTCTGTAGCGACTGACTGTTGTGTTAAATATATCTAAGTGCTTATATAGCCTATAGGTAATGATCAGGATGTGTGAAATCTCTGCTAAATTGCTACCTATGTAGCTAGAAACATTTAGGAATTAATATGCGCTAGCTAGCTAGCTTACAAGCCTAGCAAGCTATTGAAACCTTAGCAGCATTTGGCTAAATTTCTTTATATACTGTTGATAATGGAGGCGGTGTTCATGTTAGTATTGCTCACTTGGTTAGTTAACATAAGAAATGACTAGCCAATATATAGAAAAACACTTTTGGATTAGTTGTGCCAATTGCAGACACATGAAAAAATAATTTGTAAAGTAATTATTAGTAGTTTTTCATAATAATTCAGAAAGTTGTTCTAAGACATTCAGGTGTGAAATCATGCTCCCCATTAAAGTATACTTTAATCTGTAATAAAATAAGATAATCTCTTATTAAGTTAAATAAATATAAATAGAACAAGCAGCATGTTATGTAGGACAGACTTGTGCAAATTACACAAGTCTATGGGGCGGTATATCAGAGGATTGTGGAATAAACTATATAAATATAATGATATGACTTTTAAAAAACACAACTTATACTTAAGTGATTACTACAGTAACAGTACTTTTACTCAATGAGAATGTTTCGTACTCTTACCACCAATGCAAATACTTCCTCATACTGCCTCACCTTGTGACTTTGTTGGCGGTCTCGGCATCCTTGCACACAAGAAGGAGGGGTGAAATAGAACCATCGGGAAAGTACAAGGAATGAGTTTTTATGATACTGCTCAAGTATTCGAAACTACATAAGAACAGTTTTTTTATGTCGATCTCTACACCTTCCCTGCTTAAAAAAAAAAAAACTTCATAGAAATTCTAATGGCTTCCACTACAAATACCATTACAAACCATCAGCTGTTAACCATTAAAACCATTACCAAATGGTATCCCTTACATAGTAGGATGTATTAAGGATGTAGGTTCTTAATGGTATCCACTAGACATAACAGGCTACCAACAGAAGACAACAAATTACCAGTAGAGACCCACAGGGACTGTTACAGTTTCCATTAAAAACCAATTCAATTCCCATAACCATTAAAACCATTACAAATTCGTTGAGGGTTTCTCATTACAATGTCATTGACTGGTTGCAGTTTTGAAATCACAAAATATAATTCCATTTCTCCCCTAGGGGAGATACGAAAAGAGAGAAAAGGGCAGAATAACTATAACTTTGTTTACATATTTTTAATCTCTCTGTGATTGAGGGTCATAACATTGCAGCATGAGTTTAGTATTCCACCTCATAAATACACCAATTTCAATTCATCAGCTAGCTGTCAAGACAAATGTGGTGCATTACTGCAGGGAAAATCGCTGTAGGAATGTGCTGTAGTAGGACCTGAGTTTGAAACTCGCTTTAGGAACTTACGGTGGTCTGAAAACAGTAGTACAGGTGTGTGAGGAATGGGTGATTGTAGGCCAGAGCCAACACTCGCTTCTCGATCATGGTGGACTCCACGTCGTCATCTTGTAGTATGACATCTTTCTTCAGCATCTTCACTGCATACACTCGATCATCATTGTTCAAGCGAGCCAGCATCACCTGTACACATGTGCGCACACTAATTCAAGTAAACTGTGTTTTAATGGAAGGCATTTTGCATCCTGCTTGGATGCACAATTTCTCTGGAGGCATCATGGGCATAACCACGCATTCTTTGGGGGGGTCGTGTCCCCCCCCAATATTGAGGAAATACCAATCTGTCCCCCCAGTATACAGTACAAAATTTTTTCTATATGTCCCCCTTTAATGAACCCTGCCAACGGATCTGTCTTTTCTTCATCTATTCTATTTATTTATGTCTGTTCCTTTTTAAT
>JANDJT010000148.1:12970322-12991714 GCA_024331685.1 Stegophilus panzeri
TGACAGATTTTTTTGACAGATACAGATTTTTAAAGCATATTTTTGTAAATTACAATAAGTAAAGTATAGTTATTGTTTCTCTTTTGTTAATTTGCATCAAATACTACATTTCCCAACTAACAACCAAACTACATTCACTGAGCACTTTATTGGGAACACCTGTACACCTACTCATTCATTCAATTATCTAATCAGCCAATCATGTGGCAGCAGTGCAATGCATAAAATCATGGGCATATGATGTTAATGGGCATATGGGCACTTATGCAGGGGTTCTCAAGTTTTTTTAGAGCCAGGGACCCCTTTAACGGTAAAAAAATATTAGGCATATTATTTAAATATTTACTGCCGGCTATGGCTATTTGCAGAAATTTGCCACTCATAAAACATGTTTTTATTAAACTTATTATTACATTCAATGGCATTAATTATAGCCCTACCTGTTTTGTTAGAATTAAAACTATTTAATTTAAGTGACCATTCAAACAGGCTAAAAACTATAAGAACTCAATAAGAAATATAATAGACTATACAAGTGAATTTCCCTGTTTCTATAGCTTCTCTCTCTCTCTCTGTCTGTCTGTCTCTCTCTCTCTCTCTCTGTCTGTCTGTCTGTCTGTCTCTCTCTCTCTCTGTCTGTCTGTCTCCCTCGCTCTCTCTCTGTCTCTCTCTCTCTCTCTGTCTTTCTCACTCTCTATGTGTGTGTGTGTGTGTGTGTGTGTGATATAACGTCACCATATAAAATTTTTGCAGTGGCAGCAAAATGTAGGCTGTCTCAGGAAAGTGGCCATGAACTTGTGTCCATTGACTTGGTGCACTTTCCTCCTCAAAGCCCTCTGTCGTTTCCTGCTTAACTGCTTATGAGTCCATCCATTAAAAGTGGCATCATCTGAAATTAATGGCACATTGTTAAAGCCATAATAACATCTGTTTGACAAGTACAAAATATGCATGAGGCAAATAAATAAATAAATAAATGACAGAAAGAAAGAAAGGAAGAAAGAAAGAAAGAAAGAAAGAAGCAAAAAAGACAAACATCACTGCCAGAGGACCTGAGTGTACAGACAGGTCAGACAGTATAGGGAAGTTTTGCTAGGAAAGAGGAAGCAATGTTATATAAAGTAATAAATGTCATAAACTTGTAATATATAGGCATAGGTAGATACAAGAAGATATAGGAAGTCAGTGTAGCTCATAGAAAAATTAATGGTATGAGCCAATGAAATAATATTATTACTTTTTAAATAATATATAAAAAATAATATTATTATTACTTTCCAAAACAAGTTTTGTGTAAGCTACAGAAGATTTGAACAGAAATTCTACTTGCAATTGATTAAGACATGGACCAATGTTTCACCATCTTGTTTACAAGCAATATTATGGATATGGAGAAAAGCATGTTTGGTAAATGTACTAATACACACCATAGATGTAAATGTACGTAGGTTATACCTATGATCTGAAATACAAGAAAGGTTTTGACAAATACTCGATCCTCGAATGTTAATGTCAAAGTCATGTTAAAGTGTTTGCGGCAATAAAATAGAACTTCTCAGTGTCTAATCAAAGCTTCCACACATTGAAATCTTAGGGAGGTTAGACAGCTATATCAGGTAAGCTCTGAGTCCATAATGTCAATGTCTGTGAGAAAGGAAATTAATATGCCATGGTTAAAGGTCAAAAGCAGAATTAAGATCTGGGACAAAACCTCACTACTATACCATGTATCAAAATCAGGTGGAAACGAGGTCAAATTGTAAAAATTCACCAGTTTGTTTCAGTTCGTCTGTCTTAGTGTGAATACATGGCATTTACTGGGCAAAAGGCGGATAAAAGTTGACAGAATGACTGATTCCATGAGACAGGTGGAGACTGCTATAAGTTTACCGTTCGCAAAGACTAATCCATTTATCAGTATTTAAAGGTAATCTGTATCGCCTACAGATTTTCCCAAGTCACAGTAGTTTATATTGTATGAAGAGTTCACGTGTGTACGCTACCAGTCAAAAGTTTGGGGACACGTGCCTGAACTGTTTCTCATGATCTTAAAAATCTTTTGATCTGAAGGTGTATGATTAAATGTTTGAAATCGGTGTTGTAGACAAAAAATACAATCGTGCCAACATATTCATTTCTTTCATTAGAAAACTAACATCTTATTTACAAAAAAATAGACTTTTTTAATGGATGACTTGGAGCGAAATATTCCGAAAAGCAGCCGATAAGTGTCCAGCATAGGTGGGAACTCCTTTAATACTGTTTAAAAAGCATATCAGGAGGATTCCTCAAGAAATCGGCTGAGAAAATGCCAAGAATACATTTCTGGAAATTCTAGGCAAAAAGGGGGTCTACTTTGAAGATGATAAAATACTAAATTATTTTGATTTATTTTGGATTATTTTTTTTTTATCACAACATAATTCCCATAGTTCAGTTTGTGTTACTCCAGAGTTTTGATGACTTTATTATTATTACTATTATTATTATTATTATTATTATTATTATTATTATAAAATGTAGGAAAATAATAAAAATAAAGAATGAGTGTGTCTAAACTTTTGACCGGTAGTGTATATTTTTGAGACTAGAGTGATTGGGTGAATGAGTGGTATTTATTTCTAACTGCAAGACCCCAAGTGTAAAAAAACAAGAACCTTGTAATTGAGTTTTTGGGTCCTGTAGTGTTTAGCACTCACCTAAATAAAAATGTGGGAGTGAGTATGAATTCTTCTCTGACACCAGTATATGAAAGTAAATGGCTTCCCTCTACTAGGATGGTCAGAATTGCGACTTAAAGGTATCTGACTATGAAACTTGGGTGAATTCTTTCATTTGTTCACTGATATTTTGGACCAAATCTACCCAAATTTACCTTAAGCAATCTAAAGAGAAATATTTAAATAAACCTTCATGCAGATGCAGTGGTTTCACTGTGTTTCCTCAAAGTTTCACTAAACTCTAAGGATTTTATTTACTCATTCCTGATGCCTATATAAGTTTAGGTACTATATTTTTTTGTCATATATAAACATTTTCAAATATCAGATATGTGACAGTAACTGGAGCAACTGGAGGGATCTTTATGTTGTTTATATAGCAGAAAACCTAATAAATGTGCCATCGAGCATAGTGGCATATGCAGCATTAGTTCTAACTGGGCCTACATCTAATGATTTATCACACTGTACACTGGACTGTGTCTTTAAGTTATGTTTGGGGGAAAAATCGAGTCCAGTGTGATGACATCACTAATGTCCACTTGAGCTAAATCTAACTTTTCATAAATTCCTCATCCTCAGAAAGTACGGTAATTAAAATAATACGACTGAAAAAACCTAAATGATTTAGATTATTTTGAATTATTTCGATTATTTGAATAGACAGTTCTATCAAAGGATGCTAGTATTTTGGCTCCAAATGGATTCAAGGAAAATAAACACTGCAAAGATATTTTGCTAGGAACAACAATACTAACTAAAAGTACATAATCATCCACAGCTGTTCCAAAGTAGAAATTGTAATAGTTCTGTTATAAAAATCTAAATGTTTTTGGATAAACATCTTTTGTGATTTCATTCAATCAGTACGTTTACATGGACAACAATAATCCACTATTAACCCGATTAAGACAATACGCTGATTAAGAAACTACCATGTAAACAGCTATTTTTTATTACCTTAATCCGACTAAAGTCATACTCGAAGTAAACACAAATTGAATTAAGACATGTGGAGTATTCCTGTTTTAGTCACATTATCGAAGTGCATTACAGACATGTACACAGCTTAATCACATTATTAACGTCGTGTGGGAGTTTTCACTGCATTTTGCGACGGGACACGTACACACACGGCAGTGCTCAACCATTTGACGGCAAACAAGAGAGCACGGCTGCGTCTGAAACCACGTACTTACCTGCTATATAATAGGAGTAATACATGAATTTCACCTACTATATAGTAGGTAAGTACGCGGTTTGGGACGCAGCCCACAGCTTCAAGCAGTCGTCTATTTGCACGTGCAGCATGACAAATAATTACCTGCACTTGAAGTGTTCGTAAAAATTTAAAATAAAACACCCCAAACTGTATACGGTCCCATAACGAAGACGAACTGCATGTTGATACGTGAAATTCTGGAGGGAACGTCGGACGGTGTGGCGCGGTGACGTAATGACGTGTGCTGTTAATCGAACTATGTTCTATAACATGTAAAACGGGAACATGAAAGGAATATTCTAAAAGTGACTCATGTAAACACCTTAATCACAATACTGTCTTATTCAGAATAAGGTCAATAAGAATAAAATTCCATAGCCATGGGTACGTGGACATATTCCTAACAATACAAACACAGCTTTCCAAGACTACCATTATATTAGTACATTATATTAGGCCTAAATACTGTCTATGTATAAGGAACAGTTTTAACCAATTTTCTAAAAAATGTTTGTTAAAAATGAACACTTAAGGAATGCTATATTGGGATTGGAACACAAGATCAAAAGTGTACAAATATTGGTTCTGCTTGGAGAGAAACTCTTTGCTCTTGAAGGAGATCATGAAAGTAAGGGACAATTTACTGGGAGTCTGTCAGCACAGAAATGAACACAGATGCTTTTTGTGTGTACGTCTGTGCTGAATATGTGGGTGGCTGAACTGAAAACCTTTCCTTATTCAAATAAGGAGGTTGGTTTGCATTTATAAATAGCTGTTGTTAAAAACTGAAGTGAATCTCTTTCATGAGAAAAATGCATATTATATTTGGGTGAAGATTTGTTTAGTCCTAACCCTAACCCTAAGTTTGTGAACCCTTTAGAATTTTCTATATATCTGTATAAATATAACCTAACCTAAAACATCAGAATTTCACAAAAGTCCTAAAAGTAGATAAAAGTCCTAAAAGTCCTAAAAATAGACGGGCAGCTGTGGCTCAGGTGGTAGAGCGGGTTGTCCACTAATCCGTTAATCGTAGGGTTGGCTGTTCGATTCCCGACCTGCATGACTCCACATGCTGAAGTGTCCATGGGCAAGACACTGAACCCCAAGTTGCTCCCGATGGCAAGTTAGTGCCTTGCATGGCAGCTCTGCTACCGTGTGTGTGTGTGTGTGTGTGAATGGGTGAATGAGACACAGTGTAAAGCGCTTTGGATAAAAGTGTTATATAAGTGTGCCATTTACCATTTAGATAAAATGACTGGTAAGTACTGCTGCAGGACTGATCAACACTTAGCAGAAACCATTTGCAGTTATTGCTGCACAAGGGGGTCACAACAGGTACTGAAAACAAAGGTTCACGTACTTTTGCCACTCACAGATATGTAATATTGGACCATTTTCCTCAATAAATAAATGAACAAGTATAATATTTTTGTCTCATTTGTTTAATTGGGTTCTCTTTGTCTACTTTTAGGACTTGTGTGAAAATCTGATGCTGTTTTAGGTCATATTTATGCAGCTATACAGACAATTTTAAAGTGTTCACAAACCTTCAAACACCACTGTATTTAAACGTAAGCCTGCTAGAACCTGTTATCACGAGTGAGACATTGAAAGATTCAATGAGTTAGCAAGTGAGTGGATATCAAAGTGAATGTGTATATATGTGACTTTATGTGTTGCAAGTGTGTCACAAGTCATGAGGTCATCTAACACCAACCAACCCAACACTTTTGCCTTCATTCTAAACTTAGACTGTAACCACAGACTGACTATGAGAAGTGGATACGAAAGAACACGTCAGACTTATTTTCTGCATAAATACGTCACTGAATGCAGGAGAGAAAAAAATTTTAGCTGTGTACATTTGAGACAGAGCAGAACTGATTCAGAGCAGCAGGAGGTACTGACCATCTGTGAAGGAGCCTGTGAGAGTGATGGCGATGTGGACCTTGCCCTCCGGTTCGAAGTTAACCTGGTGAAAGAGATACAAAACAATTCAGAAAATATTTGGGTTTTTTTGCACTGAAAGACAAAGGATCAGCTTTAACTTTCCAGTGGATTACTTTTTTTTGCCTTTGGAAGTCAAAACTGACTTCTGATTAATTCCATATGCTGTATGTAATTGGTGTTATGTACAATCAACCTGAAAAATAGACAAGGTGCATATAATCTAAATCATTTACTTTTATAAATACAAGTTGGTCTGACAAATATGTAAACAAATATGCACAGTTAATCCACATGTTCTCCCTGTGTTTGAGTGGGTTTCCTCCTGTCCACAAACATGCAGGCAGGCAGATGCTATGCTAGGTGTGAATGAGTAGGTGAACGTGTGTGTGTGTGTGTGTGTGTGTGTGTGCACATGGTGTCCTACATTGGACTGACATCCCATCCAGGATGTGTTCTCGCTTCGCACCCAGTGATAGGCTCTGCATCCAGGACGTGTTAAATAATATGGGTTTTATTCACACTAAACTAGCTTGTCGCTATACGTTTGTAAGAACTAGCAACATGTTGCAAGCTGGCATTTCTTTTCTGAAAGTAGGAAGTGGTCATTCATTTGGTGAGAACTAAGTAAACTGAAGCAGAAACAAATAAAAGCTGTTCAGGTTTGCTGTGAAGCTGTGGCTTTGCAACAGGTAGCAAAGCCTGGTCTTTTATGTTTGAGTTGGTATCTGTTTCTATACCACACATACTTTCACGCTGTCTCTTTAACACTCTGCACAAGCAGCAATGTGGGGTGAGAACCAGACAGACCCGTTCTGTGGCTCCCTCCTTCACGCATACTAAACTACATCAGCTATATTTGCATGACTTAATTCTTACAAGAAGTCCAAAGCACACAATATGGACTTGACTTTTTAATCACGCTCCATCATCAGAGAAACACACTACTCTAAAGACTACAGGAAAAGCAAACAGGATTTGAGCAATATCTAAACTTTTAAAGGAATGTGGTCACAATGAACATATCAGTTTAGTTTCACCCATCTAGAAACCAGTTGAACCAATTTGGTATGAGCTGTACATTTAAGACAAGCAAAGGACTGCTGATCTATATAAAGTGAGAGCAATTGTTTTCTTTTCAGGAAATACTTGATTCCTAATTAATAATGGCATATTATGTATATTAGTCATACTAACCAGTTACCTCAGACAATGGGTTTACCTTCAGTTTTCGCTGACATAACCACTTTTTTACACAGGAGGACAAAAACACCGAATTAAGCAACTGACCTTTTATGCCTTATAACATAAACCTAACTACAAATTAATGAACATTCTTCACAACAGACTGTCAATCACTTATTGAAAAAAAGTTACAGTTTTGGCATTTTAGTATTAGTAATTTGTTTAGATTTAAGGGTGGCTAAATGGGGGGGGAAAAAGACAAAGTGGGAAATGAGATCACAAGTCCATAGCAACCAAAACTATACATATATCTGCATCACTGACTATGTTTACATGGACAGCAGTAATCTAATTATTGACCTTATTCTGAGTAAGACAATATTCTGATTAAGGTGTTTACATGAGTTGCTTTTAGAATACTCCTTTCATGTTCCCGTTTTACATGTTATAGACCATAGATCGATTAACAGCACACGTCATTACGTCACTGCGCCACGCCTTCCGACGTCCCTCCAGAATTTCACGTATCAACATACAGTTCATCTTCATTATGGGACCGTATACAGTTTTTGTTTTTATTTAAAATTTTTACGAAAACTTCAAGTGCTGTTAATTATTTGTCATGCTGTACGTGCAAATAGAGGACTGCTTGAAGCCGTGGGCTGCGTCCCAAACCGCGTACTTACCCTCTATATAGTAGCCAAGATACATGTATTTCACCTACTATATAGCAGGTAAGTACGCAGTTTGGGACGCAGCCCTGCTCGCTTGTTTGCTGTAAAACAGTTGAGCATTGCCGTGTGTACGTGTCCTGTCGCAAAATGCGGTGAAAACTCCCACACGATGTTAATAATGTGATTAAGGTGTTTACATGTCTGTAATACACTTCGATAATGTGACTAAAATAGGAATACTCCACACGTCTTAATTCGATTTGTGTTTACTTCGAGTATGACTTTAATCGGATTAAGGTAATTAAAAATTGATGTTTACATGGTAGTTTCTTAATCAGAGGATTGTCTTGATCGGGTTAATATCGGATTATTGTTGTCCATGTAAACGTACTGACTCTTGTTCTTAAATATTGGTTGACGTACATTATCGCTTTCATTCAGTATAGTAATTCAGATTATAATGGTACCATTATCATTGTTATCGTGCTACCTCTTCTGCTGCACCTATAGGGTGCTCTGGATAGAAAAACATGTGGTTCTGTGAGATAGTGAGTAAAAAAGAGGAATCCAGTAGGGTTAGTTCAACTGCATACCACCGCTAATGCTAATGGAGTTTGACATCTCTATCTGCCACCTCAGCCTTGAGTAGCCAAATAACACAATAATATGTATGTGTGTGTGTATACTAATCTGCCAATCATCAGTAGTACAATGCAAATTGTGAGCTACAGGTCAAGGGCTTCAGTTAATGGTTACATCAAAGATCAGAATGTTGATGAGAGAGCTCAGAGGAGAATGAACAAACTGGTTTGAGCTAACAAGAAGTCTATAGTAATTCAAATAAGTAGTCTTTACAACCATGGTGAGCAGAAAAGCATCTCAGAAAGCACAAAAAAATCAGACCTTGAGATGGATGGGCTACTGGAAAAAGACCAAGTGATTTTTATTCTAAACTTCACCTGTCCAGTTTGGGTGAGTCTGTGCCCATGATGGCCTCAGATTCTTGTTCTTGACTGACAAGGGTGGAATCCAATGTGGGATGTGTTAACCTTTATGCCCAGTGATTATTTTTACTGTGATAGCCCTGACAACCGTCCCATAGCTTTACTACAATGACAAAGAGCAAGCGAGCGAACTTGTGAAGCTCGGGATCAAATAAGGAACGAATCTAAATTGTAAAATAATCTAATCGAATCGAATGTAAATTTCTTTACTAACATTTGAATATTTCCATCAGCCTACCTCAAAACTGCAAGCTACTGCAAAATTCATTTTCAGGATTCTCATATAATAACGTACTAACAATTTAAGTGGTCTAAACATTTTTGTCAAATGTTTCTCATGCCAACTGAGAAACTGGAAAACCAGTTTACCACTAAGATGGCTAACTGGAGCCTAAGAGGATTGCGGGAATACAAGGCAGATGCGGTAATACAATACTACTGAAAAGGGGAAAGTGGATTTGTGTTTCACAAATTAACTTATACAATACACTTGTGAACGCGAGAAAATCAGCCCAAAGCAAGCATGAAAGCATGATTTCACTGTGGCTGAAGAATGCATCGTTTCCGTGACGCTTAGTGAGGTTGCAGCTCTGTGGTTTTGTGCAAGGCCTAGTTAATGCATGAACATTGCTGTGAAGACCCTCACAAAGGAAGCAGATACAGAGGACTATAGGAAACAGTAGCATTGCACTCTAAAGGTACAACTTAAGGACAAAGTATATGCAACTTCTTTTTTAATTCCTGTGTTGAATGCATGTGCTGTCAGTATATCAGGGTACTTAATCAAGCCAGCAACACAAAAAGTGTATATGTATATGTATATGTATCATTAAAATTGGTCACATTTTCACAGAAATAGTAGATGTGTGTTTCATGAGCACTTGGCTAAAGTGAAAGTTATAAAGAGCTATATGCAAATGAAACCATCCCAATTCCAGCTAGATAACAGTTTATCTGCTATTTGACCCGCTAGATACCTTTCAACTGCCTAGACATATATGTCTGATATTTCATTTGGCACACTACAAAACTCACCAAGCAAATGCCAAATCATTTCTGCATTCCAATCTACTATGAACAGTGGCACAATGCATCTAATGAAATTCCAAGTCCTGTGGACTTCCACCTATTTACTTTAACACAAGCACTTTACAAAACTTGTATATTCAATATATAGATTACATTTTCATGTCATCTTTTTTTTTTTTTTAATAAATTTAACATTTTTATTTCTTTACATCATCTCAAGTTTTAATAAATGCTTATGATCTCAGGTATGGCTAAATACATACATATATTGGAGAAAGTGGTTTGTTTTTTAATAATACAGGCTTGTAAACATGGTACGTACCTCTTTATGTCTCAGATGGCACTTTCAGGTAAATTTAGACATCATTAGGACGGTTGGGACAAACACTTTTATTTGATTCAGTGATTGTAGCGTATTAACTGATGCCATTTCAGTAGAAACTGAATCTATTTTATAGATCTACTGTATATTAGTATTTCCCAATCCAATTCCTGTAATTTGATTCTAGGTAATGCTATATAAAATATTTTCTATTCAAATTGAGAGAATATAAAAAGAACATTCTTTTGGTAAGAAGTATGCTTATAGTGGGTTTGGGACACACACTGAACTCTGTCATACTAGCTCTGATTGTTACACATTAAGACCTAAAATGTGTGCATGAGGGGCATTAATGCACTGTTGCTGGTCTGTGTTGGTGTCATGTAAAAAAAAAACAAAAAAAAAAAAACAAACACGTAGGGTTTATATGCTCATACTAAATGGCTATCAGAACATGTTTATCTCAGAAGATGTGGATTATGTACTGGTGTATTAAATATATAATATTATATATTTTATTTTCATATTTATAGCAAAATAGCCATGGATGTTTTACAAGTTTCAGTGCCCTGTGAAGTGCTAGTTCAAAATGTAAAGTATTTGGTACAGTTTAACAACCTTAAATGGTCCCTGACCTAGAAGGATATAAAATAAAAAAGTTGTCCTTCTTTGTTAAATATGCCTTTTCCTTAACAAGCTTGATACAAGATTTTCAGCTCATAGTGCTTCTTCATTGGTAGAGAATATTTAAAGGTTACCTCATACTTTTACTTTTACCAGGCCTTGTCACAAACTCTTATTACAAAACAGAAATTTGAGTGGTTACTGAAAGGGATTATGAAAAACCAGTATGATTTTCCACACATTGTGTGACACATTGTAAGACCTACAGTGCTGACTACTTTAGGTAAACCACATGAAGCAAAGGCACAAGTTTCCAAGTTAGTGCATTGTGTAAGCCTGTGTATTTGTGCATGTATGTACACCCCATAAAAACTTATGTTCATTCAGTTAAATATTTATCTTGTAGTCTGTTAGGCGTAGCATTTACATTTAGACATAAATATCATGATCGTGATCTTTTTTCCTTTTTTTTTGTCCATATCTTTATATAATTTCAAGTTTTAGTAAATGCTTATGATCTCAGGTATGGCTAAATACATACATATATGGAAGAAAATGGTTTCTTTTTTAATACTACAGACTTGTAAACATAGTAGGTACCTCTTTATTTCTCAGATGGCACTTTCAGGTAAATTCAGACAAGACGGTTCGGACAAACACTTTCGTTTGATTTATTGTTTATTCAGTGATTGTAGGGTATTAACTGACGCCATTTCATATCAGCACCTACATTTAGACTATGTGCATTCCATAGAACTCGACATAGTATGTGCTGTCTGTGTGTAGCCTATGTAACAGCTGTGTGTGTAAATATGAGAACTATTCCTCACCCATCCCTCAAACGTCTGTCTGCTGCTGGATGACGTTAGTAGAGACTCCAGCTGTATGGTGCAGTTCGCCACGAAGTCATCATATCCAATCGGTGTGTCGTGGAAAACCGCCAGTTCTAGCACTTTGCCCTCGCATATATACGGGCAGAATTCTTCATTGAAGGCAGGCTGGTTGGTTCTGGGTTTGATGGCTGTCTGGCCCACTTTAAAATGGTCCACTTTGACCACGATGTAGGGATCCAGCTGTTGTGTCTTCTTGTGGAAAGTGTGGCGCGTGGAGAAAGTGGTGGGCTTTAAGTCCACAGCCTCCCTGATGCGCAGTCTCATGTAGCCCGTGAATCTCATCTTTTTTTTAGAGGCCAGAAAAGTTTCAGTGCGGTGCTGCTGTGCTGCTCCAGGTGTTCACACGCCTTCTGAATGAGTCAAATGCGAAAGTATGCGAAACGCCGACAACACAGCACAGTCATGGACGGACTGACAAGAAGGAAACGGACGGCACTTCGCCTACGCGCAGAAAGAACTTTCCCCAAGCAAAACAAAGAGAGGTTCACGTCAGAGCACCGATTCAAATCGAGACGTGAAGTGCCAGCGTAGATGAAAACGTGCCGGAGATCCCGACTGCTACGTGTTTCCTTCTGTGAACTCTTCTGTCTCCCTCTTCAGGGTGTTGAAGTTCCGCAATCATCACAAACAGCCTCGCATTCTACTCATCATCACCAAGATCTTACCTTAAGTACGTATACAATGCGTAACCGTAACCACACACACACACACACACACACATACGCACGCACGCACCCAGCCTTTATACAACAGGAAACGATTTCCCACTGAAATTAAGCTTAAGGAATTAAAGAATTCAGGTTACAAGACCTTGCATGGAAGTGCTTGATAGGAATAACATGATTTCATTAATGTGACATACTAGCACCGTCCACTTTAATAGGAACACCTGACCTGCTCATCTATGCAGTTATCCATTCAGCCAATCATGTGGCAGCAGCACAATGCATAAAATCATGCAGATACAGGTCAAGAGCTTAGGTTAATGTTCACATCGAACATCAGAATAGAGGAAAAGTGTTATCTCTGTGACTTTAACCGGTTGTTGGGGCCAGAAGGGCTGGTTTGAGTATTTCTTAAACTGCTGATCTTTTGGAATTTTTAAACAAACAGTCTGTAGCGTTTACACAAAACATTGAACCTACTCACCGAAACTGGACAGTTGAAGACTGGAAAAAGACCAGGTGATTTTTTTTTTCTTCTTCTAATCTTCAACTGTCCAGTTTCGGTGAGTGTACCCACGATAGCCTCAGATTCTTGTTTGTGGCTGGCAGGAGTGGAACCTGATGTTTTTTTTTTCTGCTATTGTAGCTCATCCACCTCAAATTTCAATGTTTTGTGCATGATGAGATGCTTTTCTACTCACCATGGTCACTATATCCTATATCCTTCCTGGCAGCTCGAACCAATCTGGCCATTTTACTCTGACTTCTCTTATCAACAAGGTGTTTCCACCCACATAACTTTCACTCACTCCATATTTTTATTTTCATTATTGCACCATATGTAAACTCTAGAGACCGTTGTGTGTGAAAATCACCAGTTTCTGAAATACTCAAACCAGCCCTTCTGGTACCAATCACATTTTTTCCCCATTCTGATGTTTGATGTGAAAATTAACTGAAGCTCTTGACCTGCATTTGCACGGTTTTCTGCATTGTGCTGCTGCCACATCACTGGCTGTTTAGATAACTGCATAAATGAGCAGCTATACTACAGGTGTTCCTAATAAAGTGGACGGTGCGTGTATAAGTGGGTGTGGTCAACATAAAAAACAGGAAATTAGCCACCAAAATCTTGGGTTATGCTTTGGCTATTTTTTTCTCTATAAGGTTATCAAATTGTGATGATGCATGTCATAATACTGTATATTACACATATTTGTAAGCCATATATACAAAAAATCTACTATTGTGACAAAATAAGCATAAAGTTAGTTCACATCATGTACAGATATTTATAACCAAGTAATTTTTAAGAGGTACAGTGGCGGCTCAATGGTTAAAGGCTCTGGCTTACTGATCAGAAGGTCAGGAGTTCAAGCCCAGCACTGCCAAGCTGCCACTGTTGGGCCCTTGAGCAAGGCATTTAACCCTCAACTGCTCAGTTGTATAAATGAGATAAATGTAAGTCGCTGCAAAATTCCATAAAATGTAAATGTAAATGTCCCAAATTATCAAGCATGGCTCAGGCAAATTGGGACTGTTTTAAAATACAGTAAGTGGAGAGAGAAAAGGGAAGGGATATAATGCGTGCTTGAATGGATGCATGAAACATCCCACCACTTTAAACGATTGGTGGATCTCATGTTAATTAAATGATGTGTTTATGAAACATCCTAATAAACTTGGGAATAAAGTATTGGGAAATATATTGTTATTTAGGCCTACTGAGTATGTAGAGATTTTTACTTACTGTACTGCATTCATATAGTTTTAGAGATTGGTGTTAATGTTGTTGTTGTTGTTTTTTTTAATCATGTGTTATGCTGCTACTGCAAGAAATAAATTCTAAATGGTTACTTAACACTTTGCGGTGTTTATTACTGCAATTTGTACGTAATATTGTCATACTGAATTTTAGAAAAGATTGATTATGAATTAGGAAAATATTGAAGATTTTCTAAACCCTGTTATTATTTGTATTGCTATAAGAAATGAATTTTAGAATGTTACTCAGCACAATGTCTTAATATGTAGTCATTTTTTAGTCTACTGTGTTCTGAAAATATTAGAATATATTGATGTTTCCCAAACATGTCATAAAAAATGTTTTTTAGTCAGTCTCGACCAAAGGGTAATCTTTAGAATATAATCTAAACATTTTCCTTCACATTTAAATAGCCAACATTTAACACATAAATGCATCAGACATTGAGGTATTTGTTATTTTTAATGTCAGGAAAGCTTAGTCAAAAACTGTCTGAATGGCTGAATTCACCCTATAATTAAATGTCAGAATGAAAACAAACATATTAATTATATTAAAACAACATTGCTGTACCATTTTATAAGCCATGCATTTGATCAAATCTACAGTTTTGCCCAAAATACATTTCTCAACCATTCATGGGTTGTAATTCATGGGTACATGAACATTCAAAACATGCTACTATATGATTTCTGGCCTATAGAGGGAGACACAAGGGCAGTTAACTCAGACATAGAGTTACACTAGACCTGTTAGGGACATTTGGGCGAGGTAGTTAATACCATAGCTATACACTCACCAACCATTTTATTAGGAACACCCGTACACCTGCCAAGGCTGACTCAGCAGGTGACTATAGGAAGAACATTGCCTCCAGTGTTCAACTGTGCAGTTTCGGTGAGTCTGTGCCCACTGTTGCCTCAGATTTTTGTTCTTAGTTGACAGGAGTGGAACCCCATGTGGTCTTCTACTGTTGTAGCCCATCCACATCAAGATTTGATATGTTGTGCATTCTAAGAGGCTTTTTTGCTCACAGTGGTGGTAAAGAGAGATTATTTGAGTTATCAGTGCCTTCCTGTCAGTTCAAACCAGTCTGGCCATTCTCATCTGATCTCTCTTATCAACAAGGCGTTACCACCCTCAGAACATTGTGTGCGAACATCCCAGGAGATGTCTAGCACCAACAACCATGACACAGTCAGAGTCAATGAGGTCGCATTTCCCCACTTTTTATGCATTGTTCTGCTGCCACATGCCATATGATTGATTGATTGCATAATTGCATGAAGGAACAGGTGTAAAGGTGTTCCTAATAAAGTGGTACATGTATTATCTTATAGAATCATTCAATTATGAATTTTCAGTAACCGTTTTATTAGCCGTTTTTATTTATTCCTGAATTTTTCACCAACAGGACATATTAGGTTAACACTATTTATACTTGTTTTTGAGTTACTGAGGTTTGGATTAAACCTATTCAATTCAAGGACCAGTCAAACTAGCTAATAATGATAAGAACTCAATAAATTAAATAAATTTGATAATTGATTGTGAGGTCCTCTAAAGTAACAATTTTTTTTTTTGAAAATCACAAACCACCATGCTATGCTTCATAGACCCCAGGAGTTCCCATACCCAACTTTGAGAACCACTGCTCTACACAACACTAGGCCTAATGCTAGTTGGATTATTCATTCAATCCTTCATTAATTTGCCATCTGCTTCCCCGATTGGAGTAACAGTGCAATTTATTGCATATTTAAAATAATTGGTATTTGAATATACATTCAATGTACATTGGTATGCATACATTGGTATGTATACCAATGTAAATGAATGTAAATGAATATACATTGAAACTCCATTTCATTACCAGATGTACGAGAGAATGAAGTTGATTTTTGGAAACCACTAGATGTCCTCGTACTTTTAAAAAAGAAGAAGCTTATTGCAAGGTCTGAGTTCATGGCGGTTGCTTGTGTGCATTGAATACTCTCTTCAGAACGGAACCTGGTCCACTCTTTCACTTTTCTTTCACCTGCTTTCAGTTAACCTCTCACCTCTCTCATCTGCTGATGTTCTCTACCCACTAAATACTGTAACTACTCCATACAGTGAAGGTTGTAACACTAATTAGTTCTTTGTTCTTGCAGGTGGGAAGGTGGCGAGATATCTGAAATGAATGATAGCAAGACTTTTTTTAGGATAACATGGATGTGGGCTTCTAATATGACAACAGAGTGAGAGAGAGAGTGGTGGGACGTAAAGCATAAAGAAAGAAAAACAGCACCTGCTCTGCAATTGCAGTCACTGCAATGTGACCCCTGAATGTCAGCTGCTCGGCTACTGAGTTACTATATTGGCAGATGGACGAGTCAGCTCTCGATAGAAGGCAGCACCTCGTTCATCATGCTCTATAGGATATAGGATCATAGGGACACCAGAACTAGCTGCACAAAAATAGACAGCCAAAACATCGCCGCTTTAATTGACGAAATCTTTTTTTTCTTCTTCAAGAAACATTCTACATTAGTCACATGCTAATTTAGTGTGTCATTTTACTGGTACTTTATCAGTAGATCTTATGGTCCTTGAAATAAAAGGATCTAGGATTCTATAATGTACTTTCATGTAGTTAGTTGAGATGTATACAGCACTGCAGTTTTCAAAGGTGCAAGATCTTTTGGCAGCGAACCAAATGGAATTATAAAGAGCTCTTGAAACAAAGTGTTTCCTTTTGAAAGCTATTGACTTAATCTTTGACTTAAGCAACCATAGTTCTATTTTAGGGTGAGGAAAAACATCAGCTGCGGGATCTGAATTAGGAAATAAAGGTAATAACCCAGCCTCCCAACTGCTCGTCAGATGACGGAAAGGACTCTATAAAGGCTATCCTCTTCAATGGTAGGTGCGTGTGGGTGAGTGAGTGAAAAAGAGAGAGACAGAGAGACAGAGAAAGAGGAAGAGACAGAGAGTAAGTAGAGTGGTCTGATCAAATTAGAGATCTGAAAAGGTTCTCAGTCAATCCATGAATTGTGTAGACACCAGGACGAAGCTTATGTGTTATGGCCTTTTGGTTTTAGGAGACACTAAAGACACACGTGAAACCACTCACACACACTCACATAAGTGCACTCAACTTAAATGATACATCCAAGATTTGCGCCCTTCGTTTAGTTGCTTTTCAACCTTGAGACTCTGGTTTTGTTCCCTATAGCTGACATTATGGTCACAGCAAAACCAACAAATCCAAGCTGCAAATTTCACATTGTGTTGGTAGTGTCCTGAGGGGAAAGTGGTTAAGAATACATAAAAAGACTTCAATATTAGTGATAAATTCCAAACTACTGTAAAATATACCGTGCAGGACGGGGTTCCATTATTCAATAAGAATGTAAAGCATTCGACACACAATTCTACACGCTGACATTCCTGAGAGCTACGTTTGGTTTCTGTATCATTACTCACGATTTCCATGCATGGGCTGAGATGACGCCGTCTGCCAACGACTGGGAAACATTCGCCTTAGTTGTGCCTAATTCAACCCATCTGTGTGAACATACCACTCTGAGGATGATGCATTGGCCACTGCACAGAGCTTCTTGAAGTGAAGGGGGGAAAATCAGTCAAAGACATCATTTTCTCAACCCGGGAACATCTCAATAAGCCTTTCCCAGAGTGACTCTGTAAAACACATTTTGGAAACAATGTAATGTATATGCCATGTTGATTGTGCACAAGCTTCAGATAAATGTTTTCATATCCTTAAAATGGACTTGAAAGCCTCAAGCTAATCCTGCCCTGAGCTCATGCTTGACTTTAGTATGATAGATAGTGCCTGGAGGACTGTTTCTGACATCGTTTGATATTAATTAGGATTCAGTGCAACTCTGGTGTGGATGATTTGGAAAGATTTTACAGATTTACTGCAGGAAATGTCCCTCCCCAAAAATTTCACATCCAACCAGACATGAACATGAGCCATTCTGTGCTTTTCATTAAAACCAAGTTCTGGGAGAAAGAATAATATTATATATATCCAGATTTAATCAGACATCATGCCACACTCTAAACCATGTTTTCTCGATTCTTTATCTGAAATAAATATAAGTCTCAATCCTAAATCAAACCAACTTATTCTGTACAAGAAATGACAGTCACAATCGGTATTGCCTTACTATAACCATAACCATAAGACCAGTAGTTTTTAGTCCAATCTCAACCTCTTTCTGCCCAGACACAAACATCTAACATAAAACCACTAATACATTTTGTTAAAGTTAAAATAAACTTATTTGCAGAACAGCTGGTATTTAAATTTTTTTTTTATTTTGTTTAAATTAACTACTTAAAAACTAAACTTGAGACATTTCCTAACTTCCTGACTGTTATTCTGTTGGAAAACTCTGCTAAGCCATCTGGACAACTGAGAAATCGTGCTTATGGAAATTCTTCTAGAATTTAGAAGGTTTAGAAGGTTAGAAGGTTTGGTTTGACGACAATCTCCAGGTGAATGGACATTTGTAAGCGAGTCTAGGAATGTGGTAATCAGTTTGAGCTAAAATAAATAAAGTGCTGGCTCCAAAAGTAATTCACTTTCCTGTAAGCAGTGACCTTGCCTCTTAAGAAAGGAATACCACAGCCGAGCATAACAAATCAAAACAAACAATCTGGATTTAAGCCAAACGTGATTTTGCCCATTATTGCAAGAGTGGGCCAGCAAGTTCAGGAAATCTCAAGGAAAGCCAGGAGTATTAGGCTCCAGGCCTTAGCCGGATGTGCCTAAGCCTTGGGTTCAAGGCTTCTTTTTTTTTTTTTACCCCTCCAGCTGACTGAGAGAGAGAGAGAGTGAGAGAGAGAGAGAGAGAGAGAGAGAGAGAGAGAGAGAGATCAGCAAGACAAACAAAAATGTGTTCATTCTCAAAACTGAAGTCTCTTTTCCATCCATTCATGAATCCTTATCAACATGCCTTCACTCCATGTCTCAGCTCCTTTCTGCATGATAATATCAAGGCCTTCAAACCCCATCTCTCACTAATTAAGCATTTATTCATCTTTAGTAACTTCTTTATTTGGCAGGCTCATAGAGCCTGTGAACACTGCACCAGTGGCAGGAATACACACTAAATGGGACACCATTCTCACATCAGCTTGTTTTTGGGAAGTGAGAGGAAACTGGAGTACCCGGAGGAAACCCATACAGACACAGGGAGCACATGTAAAACTCCACATAGACAGTAATCTGAGCTCAGGATCAAAATCCAGACTGTTGAGCTGTGAGACACTAATCCTACAACCATAATTCTAACTAGCCTTAAAGCGCACCTATGGTTTTGAAATGTGCCTAAATTTGTTTTAACGGTCTCATACAATAGATTTACATGCATCCAAGGTCAAAAAAACACTTTAATGTGCTCATAATTTAAATTGCAGCATCACCTTTTTTCCCCCAGTTCAATGATCTGTTCTAAAGGATTCATTCTAAACTCCTCCTTTCAGAGCGCATACTCTGCTCTGATTGGTCAGATGACCCAGTCTCACTGTTGTGACAGTCAGCATGTTTCAAGAAAGGAAATGCCCACTACCATAACGAGTTTCAGCTCTGTCTGTTTGCGAGCAGCCGATGAAGACCAGAGGTGGGGCTTTTTGTTACAAACCTACGTAGGTTAGTACAGGAAGTAAGTCTGGAATTACTAACGACTCGTTTCAGCTGTTCAGAATCGGTTCCTTCTTTTAGGAGTCAATAACTCCGTTTGCCGTGTGCTTTGATTTTTGAAACTTTGCAGATGTTTTTACATTCACAAATAGTTATATAACACACTACATGAAAGGTAATATTTGAAAAACCATAATAGGTGCACTTTAACTGTTTACAACTTTTTAAAACATATTTTATGTTGGGGCCTGAAACAGTGAGCTCTTCCACTCCACAGTCCCAAACAGACTGTCCTTCCCTGACCCAACTTGTACAGCTGCCTCTGTAAGTCAAGAACGGGTGGGTCCTTATCATTATCTCTTACCTCTGGATTTTATCAGCTGGAGTGCCGTGCAACACATGCAACCTAAACCTGGTTTGGATTTTAGGGCTATGCTTGGATCATATTAGAATAACAAGACTGACATTTGCAACACACCCAAAGTGGACCTGGGGCAAAGAAAACAGAGCTTTAGGAGCTATACTTTTTAAAACATTGTTGTATACATTCAGAGCCAAATAAAACATCTAGTGCATTATAATAAATCTGATTCAGCACTTCTCTTGTATAGCGTGAAGTAAATTTGTAGCCTTTATCTTCATCAACATCCATCATGCAGAGCATATGTCCACTTGTGGATGCAATTAACAATATTTATCCAGTATGCAGCCATGAATGTTGCAATAAAATAGTCTAAACTTTTTAACTGGTAACATTGGCAACAGCACTCTGTTAACTAAGGGAAATGCCTCCCCTCCAACTCCCATTCTCATAACAACAGAACTATAATTACACTCAATTAGCTCATCAACTTTAGACTGGGTTAAGTGTTATTTACTCAACACAGCCTAATTGTTTGGCAGATGGTATGTGTGGTAAATAGAGGGGTAGAGGATTGTTTGTTGTTCGAACATTTGGGATAGGTTCACTAAGGTTGCACTAAGGATTACCTGAGTTAATGATGTGGTCCCTTAAGGCAGGGAAGTGAGGCTTGAGAATTCCACTCAGTGGGGTTCCCTCCTCCCTGTGCTCCAGGCCACACAGCCCTCTCCACATGGTGGGGGGTATATGTGTACCAGCACAAGGAAAACAAAGAGCAATTCCATAGCATCCATATTTAGCATACAGTGCCCTTGGTAAATATGAGCAAAGAAGGCTGTGAAAAATTGTCTTTATTGTTTAAGCTTTTGATCTTTTGTTAAAAAAAAAATCACAAAAATACTCTGCTCTCATGGATGTCAAGCAATTGCAAATGCAAACACTGGTTTATAAAAAAAAAAATCTTTGTTAAATATATGTGTGCCACAATTATTGGCACCCCTATGAATTCATATGAGAAAAATATAGTAATACACCTGGGTGACTAGGAACAGGAAATTGTTCAACCATGGCTTCCTGTTTCACAGGGGTATAAATATGATGTAACACATTCCCTTAGTCATTCATAATAATGGGTAAGACAATGGGACGTGTGTCTATATTGTCTCAACGCACTGTGAAGAGGATGGTTCGAGTGGCCAAAAAATCTCCAAGGACCACAGCTGGAGAATTGTAGAAGTTAGTTGTGTCTTGGGATCAGAAAGTCTCCAAAACTACAATCCGAAGTCACCTACATCACCACAAGTTATTTGGAAGGGTTTCAA
>JANDJT010000148.1:13013757-13027298 GCA_024331685.1 Stegophilus panzeri
TAAATTGTTGCTTATAAATCATAAAATGCTGTAATTTAAAAAGTATTTCTATTAATTTATTTATCGTCAGTAACTGCTAATCCTGGTCAGGGTCATGGTGGGAGCCTATGGGAGAGTATTTATATTGCTTTGGATTATTTTATTGATTAAAATAAAATAGATGATTTAATACAGTGTTAGTCTATCAGCGATGTGATGTGATGTGATGAAGCTATACTGTGAGAGTACATGTTGTTGACAGTACACAGGGTAAAGACACACCGTGCACTGAGGGGCCTGGGAATGGAAGGTTTGTTGGCACTACAAAACACAGCATTGTCATCAAACCAAAGGTGACCTACCAAGAGGGAGGGGTGCAGAATTAAGATGTTCTAGCTTGATTTTATCAGAACAATGATTTACATTGTAGGCCTGAATGAATGTGGACTATATGTGTATTTTACTAACTAATAGCTAATATAATGTAAACTAACATACTGTACAATTATGAATCTAGTTAACTATAGCCAAACAACACAGGTATATAATATAAATGATTATGATGTTAATATTATTATTATTTTTTGCATGTATTGATGTGTGCAATTTACACTAAAGGACCAATTTATTGACTACTGAGGTAGCTTTTCAAGTAGAAAAGCAAATTGCAAAAGGGGAGGTGTTGCTTGACAGATACCTTAGAAAGCAAAATGAGAACAAAAGCTCTTTCTTCCAGGTAGCACAAGCATTCACAATTGTCATATGACGAGGGCGAGAGAGAGAGAGCAAGAGAGAGACAGAGAGAGAGAGAGACAGAGAGAGAAGAGAGAGAGACAGAGAGAGAGAGAAAAGAGAGAGAGAGAAGAGACAGAGAGAGAGACAGAGAGAGAGAGAAGAGAGAGAGACAGAGAGAGAGAGAAAAGAGAGAGAGAGAAGAGAGAGAGAGCAGTAAGTGACAGCTAGATTAAACACATGCTTACTCTACAGACTCTGAATCTAAAGTCATAGTATTAAGCTGATAGGAATTATGTTTGTGGGGGGTCCTATTGCAAGTATTTCAAGCTGTAGGCCTGCTATCATGTCATATTTTATGATTAAGCAAATGGTATGGACAATGTGTTAATAGTCAACAGAAGACTAAACAGTCCAATTCTTAACAGACTAGCCCTCATGACCATGACAACGAAAAAAAAACAACCCACAACTGGTTGGATAGAGAATGAGTCATCTGCCTTTCTTAACATTTTCAGAAAAGACAATGAGTGCAGACATTTTATATTGTCAGTTAATTTCTAAATAGATATTACACTGTATCCATAGCTGTAACTTTAAGAACAGGGCATTGGTTAGTAGAAAGAAATTACCTTGGCTGTTTTGCTTACATTCCAGCTAAAACTCAGCATCACATTTGAATCAACGGCATTTTGAACATTGATTGCTTAGATAACATTCTGACACTACATGAGAAACAGAAAAAGGGGAAAAAAAACAGGCAAAGACTGGTCGAACCAGACATAGGGGAAACTGGCAAAAAACAACACACACACACACACATACACACACACATACACACACACACACACACACACACACACACACACACACCGTCACATTGAAAGAGCTGAGCTATGGGTTTCTCAGGGTGTTTACTAACAAACTTCTGTTGCTTTTCTGCCTCATTCACAAGCCCACCAGTCATCGTCCATGTTGGCTCATCTATGGTTTGTGAAGAAGGGTCTTTGTTGTGGGTGAACAGGGGCAGGTGTTTAGTAGTAGCCCTCAGGCACAGGTTCAGATGGGATGAGGAACATATGGAGAAAAGGGTGAAGGTTGCACTGGGGTTGGGGACGGTCGTGGCTCTGTGCTGGCCGGACCACAAAGAGCCCATTCATGGATGTAGTGTTGGACATGTGGATATGCCAGTGGCAATAAAACAGACACTAACGTTGCAGAAGAAGAGAAAAAAAATCACTGTCCAGCATGAATGTACATCTGAATGACTTGGCAACAGCTGTGAAGACCACATGCAGGCACATAAAACCCCTGTACAAAAAACAACTGCAAGCAATAACAGGACTATAGTCAATGGATAATACATAGAAAATAGGAAAATATGACTTTATGAAAAAAAGCTAAGACTCTTTTTCAGTTACGTTCAAAATCTGTCTGGATAGGATACATTTCTTACTCTGCTTCAAAGCAGGTCTGTCTGAATTCTTGTTTCTCTTTGTGTGTGTGTGTCTCTCTTGCTCCATAGAACTGGCTCATTTTGACAAATTTATAACATGTGTTTTGGCTCATCTGCTGATCCTCAGGACAGCACTGGGCACAGAGGGGAGCTGAATTGGCAAGAGCTCTCAGTGCCTATAGCATACACAACTCAACACCAGCCCTATTTCACACGCACACTTTCAAACACCTGATAAAGACTCTTAAATCTCACAATCCTCAACAGCAATATTACTTACCTCAAACCATGCACTGCCATTACTCAACACAATATGATTATTCTATGCTTTTTTGAAACGCTTTAGGGGTGTTTCAGTAGAATGCTGAATAGCTGAAATACCAAATAGTTGCTCCAGGGAGTGATTGATTCCATAACTGCGTTATGTCTGTACGTGTCAGTCAGGATGCTCTTATGACATTGACTAATTGTTTAGAAATAGTTGGATAGTTGCTTCACTCCCTAAGAGGAGATACCTTAGGCTATATAGACTGGTGGCCACCACCATCCCCACCCCCATATCAAAAAGCATGTGAATGGCTCTCAGTGTACAAAGCTGATGCCAGGTATTTGCAGCATTGCTAGGTTTAATTTTAGGAGGCAGTCGTGTCAAACTGTCCTCCGCTTTTTTGCTAGAGGCTTCTAGGGGCTCCGTCAGCTGTTGCGGTTGCTGGCTCCTCTACAACCCTTCAGTTTCCAGTAAACAGCACGACAGAGTCAAACTAAAAAGACTCTGAACAAATACACAGAGACACAAAAGAATATATTGGTTTTTATAAGCTAGGCTGTGTAAATAAATGTTAGGTTAAATGCGAGTTAAATGAATAATTAAATTAAGCTGTTTGAGTGAGAATACATGCCTCCAAAGGATGTCTTCTCTGTATGAACAAGTTTGTGTGTATAGAAGCGTGCCACCTCAGTGATCACCTTAACGCAGGTAGTCACTGAGTTGATACATCACGCTTACTTCTGCGAGCGCAAACATTTGTCTCTGGATCTCACACGCTCCTCCCCCGCGGAGCTCGAGGCGGCCAATCGGCGGGCGTGCGACTGTTCGGACCCCCTTTCCCATACGGACTGCAGAGTTAAACTCGCGCCCGAGCTCTGAAACTAAGATCTTTATTCTCTCTGCGCAGCGACCGGACACCTGATCGCGCTCGGATGGAGGGGTGAAACCCGATCTTCCGAATGTACTGCTGCCCACGAAACCCGGAGGAGTGACTCACCACTAAGGACACGTGAAAAAAAAAAAAAAAACATGTCTTCTTCCTCGAGTGAGGTGATTGGCGTCGATGATATCAAGAGGGAGAGCTCGAGGGCACTGGAGACTCGGGGGAGTGTCAAGCTGGCCGCGCTCGATCCGGCCGGGTTGCCCATGGAGAACTCTGGCTCGGCGGCGGTGGCTGTTGAATGCGCACCGGCTTCTCTCGCGTTCTCACCGGAACAAGTAGCGTGCGTGTGCGAGGCACTTCTGCAGGGCGGCAATGTGGAGCGTCTTGCCCGCTTCTTATGGTCGCTACCGCAGAGTGAGCTGCTGCGCGGCAACGAGAGCATCCTTAAGGCGCAGGCCATAGTCGCGTTCCATCAGGCGCGCTACCAGGAGCTCTACTGCATCTTAGAGAACCACAACTTCAGCCCGTGCAACCACTCGTCCCTGCAGGACATGTGGTACAAGGCGCGATACACCGAGGCGGAAAAGGCACGCGGTAGGCCGCTTGGCGCCGTGGACAAATACCGACTTCGCAGGAAGTATCCGCTGCCGCGCACCATCTGGGACGGCGAAGAGACCGTGTACTGCTTCAAAGAGAGGTCGAGGAACGCACTCAAGGACATGTACAAGCGCAACCGTTACCCGTCCCCGGCAGAGAAGCGGAACCTCGCCAAAATCACTGGACTTTCTTTGACGCAGGTCAGCAACTGGTTCAAAAACAGGAGACAGCGGGACCGGAATCCATCAGAAGCGCAGTCCAAAAGGTACGAAGCACTTTTAAAGTACATTAAGAACAATTCTGCAACTTTCTTCTCATTGCGTAGAACTCGCATCCACACTAGGATGATGTAGCTGACAATGATTATTCAGATTTTTACTTTAAAACATCTTCTTTTCGTTTTAGTAGCAATGCACTGGGATGCATACGCATCTTTTCCCAGCAGTGGTCCTGCTGAATGGACACATTCACGTTGTTTTGAAATACGAAGCTTTGGCCGTTCAAGTGAGGTGTCGTTTTTAAGAACGGCAGAGCGCGCGATGTGCTCAAGGGCAAAGAAACAGAAAATCTTCAGAAATCGATGAAATCCTATAAAGGCATACATGACGATGTTATCATTGATGTTAGATCAGCCAGAGCAGTATTATTTTTTAGGGACGTTTGAATGTTTCCTTGCCTGTGACGACAAAGTGGCACTTTTGGATAGTCATTACTTTAACATACTCATCATGTATGTTTGTTAGTGGATTTTAAACCCAGTGTCTTCTCGTCCCTGGTAATCACTCGAGGAGATCTACCCATTAGGCCTTTATCTCCTGCTGTGGGTACTGTGTCCGCTGTGTGTGTGTGTGTGTGTGTGTGTGTGCGTAAGTGCTTGTGTGTAAACTAAACTAACTACACATGCAAGTCCCTATGTACACCTGGTTTCTGTGACATATTGACACTCATGCGATTCAGGCTCACAACAAAAATAACTAATTTCTCATTCCACCCACGCCCATGTCTTAGGTTGCTTTTATCATTTATAGTACATAGTGTAGTCTCGTAAATAAGGGAGGTCAGACTTTTTCCGTGAGCGTCAGCGATGAGAAGACACGAAGGTGTTCCGCACTGAATAAACCATATACACAGCAAAATCTGCAGGGCTAATTTAAATTCTCTAAGAGTTCATTTGTGTCTAGGTGAACTCTGTAACTCATCCTCCAACATCTACTGTGAATTTTGCTGTATATACAAGTATATATATTTTAAAATATATTGGAAAAAAAAACCTGTCCTAGTCTACCATGTACTCTAAGTTGAAGATAATTGGATAGTTTGTTGGTGGTACTTAGTGTAGCCACAGCTGTCAGAGTCAGTAAGGAGACTCCAAGGCTGCCAAATGCTCACAGCTTTTCATTTGTTTGCAGGCTCAAGGACAAAAAGTCACTTTTAGAGGTTCCAAATGTTTCTTCTTCCAGATTTTCTTGGCAAAACAGTGTTATCCCTAACATAAAAATAAACGAGCTTTAATTTAAATTGATAACTCATTTTCAAGAATATTCATTGCTGTATTCTAAAATCTCTCGTGGGATTTCCATGTGTTAGGAAAGATGCATAGTATTTTAGAAAGAGATGATTAGGACGGATGGATGAACATCAATTATTGAGGGGAATATAAGCCTCTATCAGAAGAGA
Organism: Stegophilus panzeri; assembly: GCA_024331685.1. Classification (NCBI taxonomy): domain Eukaryota; kingdom Metazoa; phylum Chordata; class Actinopteri; order Siluriformes; family Trichomycteridae; genus Stegophilus; species Stegophilus panzeri. Next base: position 13,019,350 of record JANDJT010000148.1, read on the forward strand.
ACAGGCCTGTTAGATGTAAAGGCACCCCAAAAAATGCTTTTCAGTTTTGTAAGATTTCATCTTGCATATGGTGTCTTTTGCAATTCAGTTTTAATTGTGTACATATAAATTATGCTCAAAATATTACACTCTGAGATTCAAAGGGAAAACATATCCACTTTTTTAACCAGTTGTGATGGATCATTTACCAGCATTTTAGAATGAACAAGTGGCAACCTTAATGGAAGCACAAAGCTGTAATGGAAATAGAATAAATATGAATTTGTGCAAAATTTGCATATACCATGGTGAATAAAACCCCAAAGCAGCAGTATAAACGAATCAACTCTTTTGAATGCGCTGTACCTGTTTAATGTGAAAATTATATGCATGAACCTCTACTACACTGTCACTGAACATTTTCCAGGACTAATCAAACATGTCAGCCTCTCAACCTTGCTTAAAAGACACCCATTAAGCTACTCTATGTAATAAAGTTCATGTTTAAAGTAGCCTGCATTAAAAAAATCTCTCCTGTGTCTTGCAGTGAATCAGATGGCAATCATAGCACAGAGGATGAGTCAAGTAAGGGGCAGGAAGAGCTTTCTCCTCGTCCTCTCTCTAGTGGCTCTGTTGGTTCCATTGCCCTTGGTACTAGCCCTGCTGTAGCATACGCCGATGGTGCCACCACTGTCATCCAGCAGATTGGGGATGCCAAAATGTCTCCACTGGCTGCAGGAATGGGTTTCAATGGTGACCTGACAAACGCCAACTCTCACTATCTTAATGGTGGAGCATATGTTCAATCACATGGCAGCAACAATCTCCTGAATGGACTTGGATCCACAAGTGGTCACTTCTTGACCTTCGATCCCCAGAGGATCTCCCATGGCCAAGAGAGGCTACTGGGTGGCTCCTCTGTGTCTTATGCCTCTTATTCAATGGGGGCTCCAGAAACCACAGTTGGAAAACTAGATGGTATGCAGCCTCTGGTGTCACATTCAGAACATGGAGCAGTGCCCTCAGTCGTGACCTTTGCCACTACCACATCTTCTTCCTCCTCTCCGTCTGGAGCTCCTCATCTCAGCAACTACAGCATGGTCAACCTTCCTGGAGTTGAGAACAACCTGGGTCTTCCTCCTTTACTGCTACCGCCATCTTCTACAGCACCCTCTCACGGTAGGAGAAAAGTGTTTTCGATCTTTAATCACTGCACAGATATGTCGTATACTGCACAAATATAGTAAATACTCTGGACATTTTTTAGCCACTTTTAAAAATGCCTGATTCTGTTATCACTTTCCAGACTACCTACACATAAGGATTTGAGTATAATTCAATCTGATGATATCATTATATATAATATTATATAATATAATATATAATTATGGTTATTATGCTTAGAATTATGCTTGCTTTGTAGAGTTTATTTAGATATTTTTTTTGTTTAAATCACTTTATAAATGTGTGTAGGACTGGAAGTTCAAGAGTAGGGCTGGGCCCCATGATATACCACATCTATTCAACAGTGGAAGCTTATGTACAAAAGATCAATTCAGGCATTAAGCTTCTTTGTTTCTTCTCTCCCCTGAGTCTCCACAACAGTTGGCACAGACTTCACACCAAACCTAAACTAATTGCATCACTACTTTGGAGTATATTACGACAGAATATTATCTGGCCTTCATTGTTCTAACATCAGACACAATGCTTTGTTCTATACAGATATCAGTGGTGCAGGGATTTGTAAAAGAGGATTGTGAATCAGAAATAGGAGCAGTGTATTGTGAATAAAATAAAGCTGGAGTGGGGTGGGGGTCAGGTCAAGTTTGCGATGACTTCAGGATTGCAACAAATAACAGGCCTCAATGACATTATCCCCACCTCCTCTCCATGGCCCTAACCACACGCTAATGGTTCTTTCCATGAATATTTTATAGCCACATCAATAACAGCAAGGCTGACTGTGTGCTGCTGTCCTCTCAGAACAACCCTCATTTTTTTATCCTTTAATATGCAGTTTACGAGCCACATAAAAACAAACCCACCCTTGGCTGAACTTTTGATTTAGGAGGAAAACGGTTGAGCCTAAATGATCCACTAAAAAAAGACAATATTAAAATTGTTTAGCCAAAAAACCCTCTTTTCTTCAGCCCATAATTTTAAGGCAATCCAATAAAATATGAATCAATAAAACACTGGTTTTGATGTCCAGTGCTGCAAAACATATGAAGCAGCTGTTTCAATTGTCTTTTCCATTTAACAATGTTTTAGTCTGTGACATAAAGGCTTGTATATGAATGACAGAGTTTTTTAACAAAATAAACATACATATATAATATTTGTATATGTATTAATATATATAATCTATTACATAAACATATGCATGCCTTGGAAACAATCATATAGGTATTGGTTTATATTTTGATTCTTTCACATTTTGGCAGCAAGAAACTTATTGAAAAAAAATGTGGTCCTTCCTGTAGTAAATGAGTTTAAGATTGTAAGAGGGGTGGGCTGGCGCTGTATGATTATTTATCAATTCAGCAAGCCTAATGGAAGAAAATGTCCTGGCCAGATGCCAGTAGTCTATCTCTCTGGGAGTTATGTGCCAAGAGCTACATTCTAGAGTTACAAGGAAATCACAGAGAATGTAACCGCAAACAGAAAATGAAAAAGGTGTTTCATTTTCACATAAAATAGTACTTGGAAAAATGGTGATGTGACATAAAGGAGTAGAAATGGGGGAAGAGAGAGAGAGAGAGAGAGAGAGAGAGAGAGAGATGAATGATGTACCTAAGATATATAGAAACACATAATCATGCAATCTAGAGAACTGTTATGCATGCATTCCCCTCTCATTCCACCTCTCTGATTTTTTTTTTTTTACTCAGAGGCCATTAGTTATTAGCTGTGAGAAATGCTGGTTCTGCCATCTGCTAAAATAGCACAGTAGAATTAACAGGAAAAAAGATCAGAGTGGGCAAATCAGGATTTAGGCCAAGGTGTGTACTGGGGGATTAACCTGTGGTCAGCCTAGTCAGACAGGGCGTGGTGGCTCACTTAACAACATTGTCTTATTCTATTTGTCGCCCCCAGCAGGCTCAGCCCCACTGGACGGGGTGGTCAGCAACTCGCCCCAGCACTCAGGCCAACCCCTGCTCTACACACTCAACCAGGCCGTCAAGCAGGAGCCTTTGGACATTGGGGTGGCCTACACATATCCCTCCAGTGTGCCCCTAGACCAAAGTGGCAACTTGGGCTACACAGCATCCCTCTTTCTCTCCACCAACCTCAGCCACTCACCCAACAATGTAGGTCCCCTGGCTCCTGCAGCCACAGCTGCTATCACCTCTGTGCTCTCCGGCACAGAGGGTCACTCCGGTCTGACTCACACCACCCGCGGCCTCCAGGAAAATGGGGGAGCTCTGCCCTCAGACTACAGGGCACAGGAAGCACAGCTGCCCCTGTCCGACAATCTTGAGACCCCTGCAGGTACTGGTGAGGGCCCTAATGGAGTGTGTGGTGATCTGGACATGGAGGGAAAAGAGCTGGCCAAGCTGCAGACTGTTCAGATGGACGAGGACAGCAATGACCTCTGACCCCTGTAATCACAACATCTGAAGAGCTGTATTTCATTAGTGGTTGATTTTCTTGCACTGCAGCATAACTATAAAGGTCTCCTAAGCACACATCAGTCTTTTTATACTTTCTCGCTTTTACGATAATGTATGCAAGATGTGTGCAAATAGGTGGAACACATGAACAGTGCCTTTGTATCACTAAATAAACGTAGCCTCACATGTCCTGACTTGCACTCAGATGGCTGCAGAATGTACTTGTTGATGCACTGACCCTGAACAAGATGTCTCAGCACTGTCTTTTTCTCTCCTATTTGCAGTAATGGAGATTTTCATTCAGAGAGAGATGGAGAGTGATAGTGCATGGTGGACTGAGAGAGGGAGAGAGGGAGAGAGAGAGAGAGATAGAGAGAGAGAGAGAGAGAGAGAGAGAGAGAGAGAGAGAGAGAGTACAGTATAAAATAGCAGATGTGTTTGGTGAGTCTTGCAAATGTTTCTGCACTATCATTGCAGCTTCATACTGATGCTTTATTTTACTCTCCAAATTTTTATCAAAGCACAGATGTTTAATTTTTTTTTGTTGACGTTTGGTTTTTGTATTTAATTTTTTGGAGCTTGAAATGGCAATGTGAACAACGTTTTGTTATGTTTAGCTTTTTAAGCAATTTAAGTTCATCAAGGACTTAACCACAGGTGAGAAATCTTTGTCCTTGATATGAGAAAATTGTATTATTGGGCATTCAGCATCTGGTCTCATGTACCTTCCTTAAAGAAATGAAATCCTTACACTAGTAAATGATTTCAGTTGTAAGAAAAACTGGTTTTAGGCCATTTTTGTGTTTTTGCTTTACTGTATAAAAAAAAACCCCAACCACTACAATTCATTAAATGATTCTGCAGAATATAAACCTTAATTTATGAGTTACAGACACAGTTAGCAATCACATGCTGTAAATGATTCTGAGACTTACAAGTTCAGCCCTGCACTCAGAAATGGAACCAACTTATTTTTATAAACCATTCACCTTTATTAAATCTTTATATTTATACATGCATAATGAATGGTGAATGGATTTTATGTGTCACTGACACCAGTATTTCACACTGGAGTCCTGGGTTGACATTTGAATAACTGAAGAAAATGACATCACCTGGAATGAATCATACATTATTGGAAGCAGTAGGTAAGTTGGCTCTGTGTTTTACCCAATAGTGTGACGTCAGCGGCAAAGAAATACAAGACTCTCCATTTAACAAGATTAGGCTATGACTTGGGCCTCTAGGACAGCTGGCCATGATGCTCAGACATTACTAATGCATGAATGTATGCATATGCAGCATAATGGAGATCATATTCTCATAAGCTCAAATTCTCCTTATGGGTGTCCTCTGTGATCATTTGCCAGTGCCTGGCAGCTGCATGTGCCAGGCCATTTTTAAAGTGCCATCTGAAAAGAACAGTGGATGTGGAAAAGCTGCATATGCTGGTTGGATTTCTCAGAGATTTCTGCACATGACCAAACAGGAACAGGCTTCTGTCGAGCTTGAGTTGTCATTTGTTAAGCACAAGATAAAATCTTGTCTTGTAGGAACACTTTTACAGCCTGTGCAAGATGACAGTTTGTTCTGCATGTACATCCGCATGTAAGCGCATGCAATAGAACATTTCGTCATTTCGTCAGATGTTGATTTATGAGGATGCATGAAAATTTTTATCAAATGTAGGCTCAAATAAGGGTGGAATGGACTTCATGAAGGTCTTTACTGTATCGTGGGAACGTTTCCTTCTTGTGACACCAGGGCATGTGAGTCCAAGCTAATTGAATGGCATCAAGGTAGGACTGGTTCACACACACAAAGGGGAAAAATGCCCAGGTAAAGAATCTATTGTTACCTGTGCAAAGGTGACCCTGTCGCCTAGGGCAGCAGATTAGCTGATTGCTAGGTATCAAATGGCACCTCCTGGAATATTGAAGAGTAAGAAAGCACTTTTGTTTGGGGCTTTTGAGCTAAGAACCAATGGCCATGGCAAACGGACATGTGTGTTTCGTGTCCCCCATTTCCCTTGGGCTGCCTGCGTGTCAGCCAGTGTGTGTAACGTGGGGTATCTTGTTGCCTTGCTGTATTGTTCAGATATGGACGTCACAGCGTCTCCATGGGCAGTGAATGGGAAGGCTTTTTGTGAAACCTTTTGTGAGCTTATCATCCCCTAGGACATAAGTACAGTACACAAAAACAAAGTGAACCTTCAAGTCCATCCAATCTCAGATTTCACAATAAGTATGATGTAAGGGAGAAATACTGGTATATGGAAATTTGATATCAAGATACTGCCCATTATCTTAGTATTCAAACATATCTTTAGTGTTCAGATTGTTCAAGGGACCCAACCCCACCATTTTCTGTTTGTCCTTGTGTACATTTTCAAATCTGGCACAAGCGCATAAATGCTGGCTGTAGCAGGCTGTAAAAAAAAAAAAAGGGGGAAAAAAAAGAAAAGCGGGAACCCTGTAGAAGTGGGCTTATTAAAGAAGCTGACCCCTGACTTTTGCATGCAATTTCAAAGCATGACATTTAGTGCGCTGCCGTAGCCTGTGAGGCGCGGGTAACCTGAGCTGGAGCCCTGAGCGCCCCAACCCTACACACTGTGCTAATGTGAGGTCAGAGGCCAACTGGGTCTGTATGATTCACAGACCCACCACTTCACACACATACAGACACACAAGCAAGCAAACAGGGAAGCATAGAGATGATGAGGCACATGTTCAGTGTAATTGTGTGCGATAGAAAGTTGGAAATGTGTATAATTGTTATGAACAGAGCTAGATCACATGAATCTGGAGAAGAGAGCTGCTTTGGGCTAATCTGAGTAAATAACTATCTGCCCGTGAAAATCCCTGTGAGTAAATCAATGAAAAATACTGTCATTAAGAAAGATGGATAGGTAATTGATAAGAGGAAGACTCCCACAGATACATTCTCTGTTACACTCAAAAAGATATGCTTCGTCTGTAAGACATTGCCATGACAAGACTACAGTCTTCTTATGCATGATGAAAACATCTGAAGGAGAAACTGAATATTTGCCCAAAGTAAGAGTTGAAAGCCAGCCAAGAGCAAGACAAATTTTCTCCAGGGCAACAGAGGTCACTGTGGTTTATCTGTGTCCCATATAAATGATGTAGGGGAGATTCATAAAAGTCTGAAAGTATTGTGAATTTATTTATTGCTGGCTATTTTCTAGACAGATGGCTCAGGCTTCATGCAGCAAAACTAGATGAAAATTGGACTCTAAAGAAAGCTTCCAAATCCCATTCATTTCCACAAAATAATTAATGAAGTGATCTACAAGAAATAAAAATTAAATAAACATTATGGTTAGATCACTTGTATAAAGTTTAACTATGAATTATTTGTTGAACTTAATCCAAGACTGTTGTGCATTGGTTGGACCAGTGCACTTTGGATTTATATATACATATATATATATATATATATATATATATATATGAACACATTGACAAAGATGAACAAAATGACAAAGATGAAACACTGAATTAGGCAATTAATGAAATTAGCAATTAAACAAATTGTTGGTGTGATATATATGGTGGATATACACATCTAGTATTACAGAAGTATTACATATAAATGATAAATGACTAGCCTTCAGTGATGACACTACTAACTTTCCTAACCAAAACAATAGACTTTTAGTAGGATACTTATTATTTATTATTTTATATTAATTTTCATAATCAAGCTACAACGCAGTGTTATGCAAAAAAAAAAAAAGTTTGTAAAATAGGCCTATAAAAATATACATCTGCCAAAAACACATTCAGTGAAGCTTTCCTGACAGGTCTGACAGGACTCATGACTATTCTAGGTCCAAACTGGGATTTAGAAGGATGTCGCGAATAGCTAGGCTACCGGTTGAGATTTGTAAATAAACTATTTTAAAAAAGATATGATTTTTGTATAAAAGATAATAATCTATCGTAATATAGCCCAAAACATATCTTAATTTGTATACAACATAAACTCGTTGTAAATTTTAACCACTGAAATAACATGACACTTAAACTACATGATCTTTAATTATAATTCACAAATAATTTAAAAATTATTATTTAGCCTTACAGGCTAATAAATTTTTTTATCGTATTTCCTGCATATATATCTATATGACAAAAGAAGAATCTTAAAGCAAAATAAAAAAAACAGCTTTCTTGTCGATGTCGATTGCACAGGGTTCTGTCTTTTAGACTATAGCTCTTGTGCTTCCCTATGTAAATCCCTATTTATTTTGGGATTAAAAGAAATTCGGTAGTACGTTCTCTCTCTCTCTCTCTCTCTCTCTCTCTCTCTCTCTCTCTCTCTCTCTCT
>JANDJT010000148.1:13028686-13044322 GCA_024331685.1 Stegophilus panzeri
TGTGTCTAAAGTAAAAATTTTATACATATCTATCTATCTATCTATCTATCTATCTATCTATCTATATATATATATACTGAACTTGGGTTGTCTAATTTCGGATATAGAATCGGAAGCTTTGAAGTGGGGGTTTCAGCACGCCTAGGTTTAAGGCTTATCTCTTAGCAGCACTGTGTTATCTCTCCACCTCTAGAGCTTGATTGTTTTTTAATGGGACACTAAGTATCTAATCACTGCGGTGTGCGCGCTGGGACCTCACGCGCCTTCACAATAAACACTTGGCAAGCAAAAAAAAAAAAAAAAAAAAAAAAAAAAGCAACGAAAATAGTGTGGCGATTACGTGCATAAATACAGTAAATTGGCAACCCAAAATGATCCACCCCCTTTTTTTTGCATTACTGATTTATGTGCGGCATTGTATTTCATAAAATGTCTAGGTCATTCTATGATATGTTTCGGATAGGCTGCATGCTCAAACTGGAGAAAAGTTTCTTAAAAATCTAGTTAACCCCCATCCCCTTCCAATTCACACATTGCACTGCATGCAGTTGCTCGTTAATTCATTAATAATTTAACGGCTTTAAAGTTGTTTAAGTTAAATGTAAGATCGGTAAATGGGCAAAGTGGGCTTGAGGTGGGATGGGAGTGAGCGTAGCCTTCGGAGACCCACTGTAATTGATTAGTATCGAGGTGCTCCACTCCCTCAGGTAAAACTGGAGACGGGAGATCTAGTTTCAGACCACCGAGTTCCCGAGGGAGGAAATGGCAGCAGAGCTCTTGCTTTAGCTGTTCGGATAGGGCGCATGGAGAGCCAATCAGCGCGCGCGCTGCGCTCTTTTAGCGCGACACCACTGGACGTGCAGCACACCGTCTCCAACCAACGACCAAAACTTAGGAGCTTGTTGACACGGACATCTCCAACCAAGGCATTTTGTAGGACCTTTTCGAAACCATTTTATTAGCATCAGCACTATCGCATTCGGATTCAGACCCCATTCCGCTCTTTTCTGCAGTCCAAAAACAGAGCGGTTTGGCCGACAGGAGTAACGCGCCCACCATCCGTCATGTCCATGTTGCCCTCGTTCGGCTTCACGCAGGAGCAGGTCGCTTGCGTGTGCGAGGTGCTACAGCAGGGCGGAAACCTCGAGCGACTGGGCCGCTTTTTGTGGTCCCTGCCGGCCTGCGACCACCTCCACAAGAATGAGAGTGTGCTCAAGGCTAAAGCTGTAGTGGCGTTCCACCGTGGCAACTTTAGGGAGCTGTACAAAATCCTGGAGAGCCACCAGTTTTCGCCCCACAACCACCCCAAACTGCAGCAGCTGTGGCTGAAAGCCCACTACATCGAGGCCGAGAAGCTGAGGGGGCGGCCGCTGGGCGCTGTGGGTAAATACCGAGTACGAAGGAAGTTTCCTTTACCGCGCACCATATGGGACGGTGAGGAGACCAGCTACTGTTTCAAAGAGAAGAGCCGCGGCGTGCTGAGGGAGTGGTACACGCACAACCCATATCCCTCTCCACGAGAAAAAAGAGAGCTGGCTGAAGCCACAGGGCTCACAACCACACAAGTGAGCAATTGGTTTAAAAACAGGAGACAGAGAGATCGAGCCGCTGAGGCCAAAGAAAGGTAAACTGCAAATCACAGAATTAAAAATCTAATTTTGAACTATAGTCCCACATCGAGTCTTAAAACCTTCAGATCACTGAAACTTAATTAGCAAGACAACAAGAACACCACTCCTTAATGTATGATGCCATGACAAACAAAATGTTTAATTCTTTCCCGAACTGTTCACATCAGTCCCAGCTTACTGATTTGTTTTTATTATATTCGTCTTTAAAAAATATATATTTTAACCAATTTAAATATATGCGACGTTAAAGTTATGCAGTTGTGGTTGTTTATACACGACCATAAAAGTAGACCAGAGTAATGCACCAGTGTTGAATTAATACTTACTGAATTAACTGGCGTACGGTTTAACTGACATTTCTTGTGCTCGATTGAAAACCAGACGGGTTCATTTATTTCTTGTATATTTGCAGTGTGCGGCAAATATCACCCGCAAAAATAGCCGTTTTAACATATTTCAGGAAGTATGCTGGGTCACTATCAAGTGCTGTATCAGTTACACATTAAATATCAAACACGGAGGCATAAATGACTAAATGTCCTAAATAAATAAATGCAGGGTTTTGTAGTTCTAACTAATATATAAACAAACAATTTTATTTGCAGTAGAGAATAAGGAGGAAACCCTTATCAGCTTCCAGCTGACATTTACATATTTTCAAAGCCATCATCATCATCATCCTCCTCCTCATCATCATCATCCTCCTCCTCCTCATCATCATCATCATCGTGACATTTTCCTACGTCACTGACAACTGAAAATAGTATTATTATTATTATTATTATTATTATTATTATTATTATTATTTAAATATCCTGAAGAATATTAAAAAAAAAAAAATTCTATTAACTATTAGGGTTTTTTTTTTCTCGAGGTTGTTTTTTTTTTGGATAGTTTTCGATATAAACTTCTTAGGTCAATAAAAAATTGTTCAAAACACCATGCAACACAGATTCTCCCCAAGTTAAAACTGTGATTTAAAAAAATTGTTTTTTTTTTTAAATTGCATTTCCTCTCAACGAGAGAAATCTTTTTGGAAATAATATTTTTAATACATAACACCACATTTCCAGTTTATTTAACTGGGGATTAATGAACCCTTGAACAGAGCATGTTATTCACTGAATAAAACAGTCCAAGTTATGGTTGAAACTGGGTGGATAAAAAAAGAAAAATGTAAAGTTATTTAAAAAAAAACAAAACCCATATATACTCAATCGCAACTGAAATTAGTCTGATTACATCCTGATTCACTGAATAAACACTTTCCATCCCTGACATAAAATTGGATGGGTTTAAACAGATCAGTTGACCTGCAAATAAAATACGTTTTTCCGTCTCCCCATCGAGACACTAGGAAATCTAAATAATGTAAAACATCTAATGTAGGACATCTAAATTATAATAAAGTCCTTCATAAATCCTAGCATAGTTGCTTATTTGAATAGTGTAATCATGGTTATGACCAGAAACTCTAATATCCTTATATAATGCTAGAAAGAAAAAAAAAAAAGCCTAAACAATTTTGTACTTTGTGTTTCTCCCAAACCTTGGCAGAGAGAACAGCGAGAACAGCAACGCAGGAGCGAACAAACAGAACCAGCTGTCTCCGTTGGACGGCGGCAAGTCGCTAATGTCCAGCTCAGAAGAGGACGAATTCTCTCCTCCGCAGAGTCCCGAGCAGAACTCCGCTCTCCTGCTGCAGGCTAATATGAACCACCCGGCCTCCTCCTACAGCATGAGCGGCCTGGCCATGCAGAGCCACCCGCACCAGCACCAGCTCCACGACTCCATACTGGGACCTCTGACCTCCAGCCTGGTGGACCTGGGCTCTTAAGCCATTAAGACTGCAATTCTATTTATTTTTTTTTGTTGTTGTTTTATTTTGTACGGATCAATAGAGCGAGCTATTCTGCCACTTTACTGTAGATATAAACCTCGAACGGTATAATGTGAACACCAGAGTCTGTAGAGTTTTTTTTTCCTGGTAAAGTTTCACAGTAGGTTTATACCGCAGTAGCAGGCTGATAGCCGCATGGACTGACATTTGCCAAGTCGTTAAACTGGACAGAGGACAAAACCAAAATCAGTAAATAAAACCAGTCTTCATCACTCTCACTACGCCTTTCCCACTGTTTCATTTCGCAGCGACTGTCTTACAGCCATTAATCTTAAAATACAAACATGAAACAGTTACAAACACGACACAGTTACAAATATGAAGCAATTTACGTTTTTTTAAAATTGGTGTTGATCGTAATGCGACTGCAAGATCAGCAGATCCTCATAAAAAAAAATCACAAAAGTCACAAAAGTAGTCACATGTAATTGTTTTTAACAAATGAAAATTCCTTAATAACATTATTTATTTTATGTTATTTCACTTTATTTTATGTGATGCAGACAAAATCCGTGCGATCGTATGGTCGCTTTCCCCACCGGAATGTTTTTAACCAGATCCTACTTCAGGTCAAAACCCTGAGATCACAGTTAATTTTTATACATTATTAATAATAAACGATTTATTAAAATAAAACAAAAACAAAGCAACAACAAAATATGATACCAGTAAATGTGTGATGAAAACTAACAACAGCGACAACAACAATAATAACAACAACAACAACAACAACAACAACAATAATAATAATAATAATAATAATAATAATAATAACGATGATGATGATGATGATGTTGATCTCTGGTTAGTTATACAAAAGATGTCTTTCTAAAAGTGTGCATGGCCAGACACAGGGGAGGCTTGTTGACTTTTCCTGAGCCCCGGGAGGCGCGTGCTGCTTATCCGCTCGCAGCGCCTCGTTCCATTTCTGTTTGCTTTGCGCTCCCTCACTGTTTGCTCTGGCGGTTCAGGGCCAAAGAGAAGACACTAGCTGCCCTAAGTGCACTCACGCGACTTCATTCATAAGTTTTTATATAAAAAACAACAAAAAAACCCAAAAGAATAAGCACAATGCAAACATATATAAGGTAAAGGTGATTTTGGCTTGCTTGATAACTTTGTGTTTCGGCTTAATGCTTTTTTTTTTTTTTTTACATTGAAATTATTACAAAAATATTGATTTGATATGATCAGTCAGATATTTTGTTATCAAATTTCCGTATGCATGCGTTTATGTAGGTTATGTCAAACAGATGAATGACTAGATCAAATTAACTAGCAGATCTAATACACAAGTTTATTACAATTCAGTTATGACTTTTGGTTCAAAACTTTATTTGTATTTTTTGTGCAGTGCTATATGCTGATATGGCGTCCTAGCCTGACTGATACGTCTGTCCTGTGAACAAGGGAATATGCAGAACATTTTCAGCTGAGTAGCAACGATTTGGACCTTTTGACCTTGGGCGTCAATTCCTTGAGGCAGATATGACTGCCCCCATCTCAGTAGCATCCATCCATTTTAGGACCAAGACTTAAAAACGCTAATAAATAGACTAATGTCAAAAGTAGGCTACACGGTATTTAGTATTGTTGGCGGATTTAGAAAGGACGTATCCACAAATATTCGGGTACAACACTGGACAAACTGTGTTTAATAGTCAGACGTGCAGACCTCTGTTTTCCTTTGTTTGCTTGAAAGTTTTGGTACCCCGAGGCCTCCCACCCAGCCCGACGCGCGCATGTCACACTCAGATTTGAGCTGAGAGCACCGCGGATTTCCGGTCGCTAATCAGAACCAGGTGCTGTAGCAGTATTGAGCAGTGCTAGGGAGCCAGTGCTGGTCATATACACAGACCCCGTTACATTCCTTTCTGCTCAGAACCCGTGTGAAATTATCTTAAGAACACTGTATTGAAGATATTCACAGTAGTTCTAAAACTTTTAAACTTTTCTAATGACATTTCAGTCGTAATGACAGTCGTCCTATTCGACAGTAAATATATTATTCGTTTTAGATTCAATTGGAAAAGCATTAAACAGACTATAGTGACAAATCCTTGCAAAAATCCAGTTTGGTCCGACAGACTAACAGCTGCCAAAACAGAGTTGAACTTGTAGCCTAGACTAACTTTGCTAGCTAGATGGAAACGGGTTTATGAGTTGTTTCAAGAAAGTAACACCACGGTAAGGCAATAAGAAGTGGCTATAGTCGAATAAGGAGGCTGGAAAATAACTTACCAGCTGGATAAACTTAACCAATTCAGCTTGTGTTTTGGCAGCTAGTATCTGGTCAGAGTAAACTGGATTTTTAATTTGGAGTGGTTTTTCTTTCAGTCATTTAAACCGTCGAGGGGATTTTTTTTGTTTTTGTTGCAAATGTTTGATTGTTGCTTTAAAAATATGTAATACAGTGGACTCTGATCCAACCTACTTGCTATGTACTGCTGATTTTGCAGTAGGCACATAACCTAACAGAAACAATATTTACTAATATTAACATTTTAAAGCATTTAAAAAATATTTTTAAATAAACATGTTTCACACAATAATCAACAGCACCACATCAAAAGCAATATAAAGACAATTATCAAATGAAGGCAGCTCTAAATAAATAAATAAATAAAAACAGTGAGAAATTACTTAGTTTTAATCAGACGTTATATGTAAAACTTATGGACCTGTAAACAGTATCATCAAATTGTAAAGGTTAAATTATTACTTGTTATTGATGTTAAACCATGGATGAACTTTCAGAATTAGCTTTTTGACTCTTGCACTTTCTCAGCTGAACCATTATTTAGTTATTGCCCGGAAAGCCAGTGGGCTTGGTACCAAAGGTTGGTGGTTGGCCAAGGTAGCTTTTAAGATGGTTCAGGTTTCTCTTTCCTTGCTGCCGCTCAGCGCCAACTCTCTGCTGCACCACTAAATCAAGGTGAGCACACAAAGCGTCAGTCTGTGCTGGATGTGAATAAGATATATAGGGAGTTTCTTCTGTGGGAAGAAAAGGGTTCGGCTGTAATGTGAGCAGTCCCTGTGGGGGCGAGGTTGGGTGTACAAGTGAGTCCCATTCTCTTCACTCATAATGTGGGGGGAGAAAAGTGCAGAAATACAACAGGTGGGCTTCATACCCTCCCCTTCCCCCACCTACACCCTTACCTTCTGTCTCCTGATCGCTTACTGTCCATTAATGTCTGACCTCAATTTCTGACTGAGTGAGGCATCAGGGGATTATAAACCATGACCAATATTGAGACAAACAATACAATAATAACCAAAAATATCAGCCTAACTGATAGGTTAACATAAATCCCTGCAGGGCTGTAAGTTATATGGAAAGTACTGTATAATTTAAAAAAAAAGCATTGTCTAAGGTGAGAAAATACATAATACTAAATAAAAATTTAGCTTAAACAGCATGAATACTAACACATTTCTAGATTTGTATACAGTAATTAAGGCTTTTAGATTAGTGATGATATAGTACCATGACAATTGTTAACTGTTTTGTTCAGCAGATGATTATAAGTTATTGGAGTACTGGGAATAGGGTAGGCATTTTAAAAAGGTATGTTAAAGTAGTTTTCCATATGGAAGTGCATCAAGGGGTGTGACCTTTTGGAGACATTTGAAATGCCAGACTGACTATATGGATTTTATGAACCCAAAGGACTAATATCTTATGTTCATGTTCTGAGCTACGTTAAGGACCATGACTGGTTCTAATGACTGAAAATATAGCAATCATGTGGGTATTTTTAAATCCGCTTATAAATCAAGAGAATATTTCTACAAATTGAAGTTCTGACCAATTTTGATTTAAGTAGATTTACCCTGAAATGCCCTTGACAAGAAATCAAGGCAGCTGAGTGGGAACAATGTAGCATATCATATCAGCTTACAAGTGTAATGACTGATGCTGTCATCACCATGAGTTTATCACTTCGCAAGACCAACTCTGTCCATAACAAAACAACATCTTTTGTAGGCCTTCACTGAAAATATGTTAATACTTACACTAATAGGTAATAGCTGGGAAAGTGTGACTTAAGAAAACAGCCACACTACAAATTGATATTTGGTGTAGTACTTTGTTGATTAATTGAACATCATTCACGGACAAACAAAAACACAACCAGACAGACAGAAGCACCCAAACAAACAGATGACACAAAGGCCCATGCATAAAAAGCAAGTAGACTGGCCCCGGCTGCACACCTGCTGCTCTATCTACACTCTCTCTTGCTATACAATGACGGCTGATTTCAGTAGCTGGTCTTCTGCATGTCACCTAGAGATGCTTCAGAAAAACAGCATGCATTGCCCTATCGTTTTGGCCTCCCTTCATGCCTGAAATGGTCCGGAGTGGAGGGTCACACGCTCTTCACCATAGCCTCTCTGGTCATGGCCGATTGGTGCAGTGCTGGATAACGGATTACAGCGAGGCGGTCACAGAGGCTCGGGTTTCAAAGTCCAGGCAGGCTGATAGACGAGCGGAGGCAGTTGTCTCACAGGCCGGGAGCTCTCCATCAGCAGGGTTTAAGGTGATATAGCAGGGTTCTGCTCCTGCTCTCACCCTGCCTGGCGTCAGCCCCTTGCTGGGTTCACACAGCAGGTATATGTGGGTGATGACCGCAGAGCAACTTACAATTGAGTGACACACACAGTACACACAGCTGCACACACACACACACACACACACACACACACACACACACACACACACACTCAATAATAAACTATTCTAACGCTCTTCTTACTTACTTACCTATGAATAGAATATGAATTTATATTACACATAAAGGAAATGCAATTACATCAAATGTAAAAGTCACAACTGAGAAATCATAATCCATAAACAAAAGCCATTGTACTACTAGTGGGTATTGCAGCTTATGTTGTGCCATCTGCTAAATTGTTTGTGTACTATCTTCTGTTCTCAGACCTGAGTGAATTTTGAGTGAACAGGTTTTTATGTTTCTTTCTCAATATTTCTACAATATTGGTAGATAAAGAGACAGTTGAAAAAAATTAGTGCTACCTTAAGATTCTGTATTAGTAACCAGAAGGTTGTGAGTTTCAGTCCCAGCACTGCAACTAGAGAGCCACAACTCTGGCCTTGAGCAAGGTCCTAAATGTTTCAACTGCTTAGCTACTACATATGATTGGATAGAGTTGAATATTGTTTTGAATTAAAGCACCAACCTGAATATATAGAAAATAAATAAACAACTAAATATAAATAAACATAATAAATAAAAAATATATGTAATGAATAAAGATAAATTAAAAAATATAGAAATATATACTGATATAAATATAAATGGTTAACCAATTAATATAAAACTTTTTTAATGACGCTGATGAATACATGATATAATTTAATGACATTGTGTTATTGTATATACTGTACTTTCAATTACTGTGTGATATGCTGCCACTTCATGCTGTAAATTGGCAAGGTTTAATTCATTACACTACCTTGTAATGACCAAGCTATTTTATTATTATTATTATTATTATTATTATTGTTGTTGTTGTTGTTATTGTTATTGTTATTATTATTATTATTATTATTATTATTATTGTTGTTGTTGTTATTATTATTATTATTATTATTATTATTATATTATTATTATATTATTATTATATGAAGTGGCACAGTGACACAGCGGGTAACACTGCCACCTCACAGCTCCAGGATCTTGGATTTAATCCTGAGCTTGGGTTACTGTTAAATTGTTTGAATGTGTGCGTCATTGGTGCCCTACTATGGACTAATAATAACAACTCAACAACAACAACAACAACAACAATACTAATAATTCATAAAAATGATCAATTATACGATACTGAAACTGTAAACTGTTCGTTTTCACATAAGAATAAAAAAAGAATCTCCTGATCTTCTAGGTGTACAGTGACAGCAAATCCTGTAGAAACCAGAGCTGAAGACATGCATGATTAAACCAAATGAATATGAGCATTGTGAAAAGAGCCAAACCGGTAAGCATTGTACAGTCTCTGTGCTTGAGATATAATGCATGAAAAATAATGCAGATATAATTTTGTTCAAAAGACTTTAAGATGAGATGATCTTCACCTTTACAAAACTGTAACTACAGCCTGAGTATTTTGGAATGTGATGTGGCTATAGTTATTCATCATGTGAACATTATGTGTTTTGGAAAGAAAAGTATGTGAATGGTTGGAAGTGTACACGAGCTTTCAGGTCTTAGCAATGAGAATACTGTTTGTCCATTGATAGTTGAGTGACAGGCCAGGTAACTTGAGTCCTGCCTCTCCCTCCCTCCATTTCAGTGTAATGGGCACTGATAAAACCCTGGATGTTCCCTCAAACATTTCAGGAAATGAAAGTTTGAAACACGATCCCGCTGAGCCAACAACCCTCCATCCCGGCCCCCCACCCCCACACCTACGCTGAAACAAAAGCTGCTCACAAGCCAGCAAGCATTTTTACCCTACAAATGATGGAAGAAGGAGTGATGGGGTAAAAAGAAAAACTAAAAACATAAGAAATAAAGCATGCACCCTCTCCAAAATATGAAATCTTTATTGATGAGCTTAGAGACTGTAAGTAAATACAAAAGCAGAACTAAAACAAAGTCAACATATAGATCCTGATCTATCAACGCACACACACACACACACACACACACACACACACACACACACACACCTGCCGTTTTCTCCCTGCTTTGTTGTGTGGTATAGTCACTCAGGGCTTGACACCACTGCTCATGCTCCATTGAAGCACATCTGGCTAAAGTGTGGGAGAGACTGGATGAGTGGCAGGACAAACTCACAAGATGAGCTTAAAATGCCTTTGAAGTATTTTGCATTTTCTAAGTTGTAACAAATGCAGACACCTTTGGGAAACAAATGATCACGTCCCTTGCCTGTTAGTACTTCATTGCATAGCATGTTAATCATAGGCAGCTAGGTTTCATGTGGTCTTTCATGTTAATTGAATCAGCAGCAGTCCTTATGGAAGCTGTTCCTGTGGGATTTCAGGAGATAGGGAAAATATCTTTGCGCTACTGACAGTACACTACATTCAGCTCAAGGGCCTGCTTTAGTACTTTAGACTTATTAGCACCTGCTGCTCCTCTAGAGAACCAGCAGGGCTCCTCTGACAACAAGAGGATCACGGGTACCAGGAAAGAGATTCAGTGGCTCAGCCTGCATCTGCCAAACTTCCACCTCAATTACCAGGCCACACAGGGGTTTAAAACACCTTGACCATGAACCAGGTCACCCTGCAAGACAAGCCTCAATTTAAACATGATTTGAGAAATGATTGAGATGTGTAGACTTATGAAAGAATCCACATAAGGCAAAACCTTTCCTGGGGCACAATACCTGGCATAGATGTGAAATATACATGGCATATGCATACCCTAGGGGTAGACAAATTACTAACCGAATCCCATTATCCCACTAGGACTGCACTAAACATATCAACTGAGGAGAAATAAGTTTAAAGGTAGAATGATTTTTAACAGGCGGATTCATTCGTTTTCAGAATAAGGAACCTGCAGGTATGTGAAAAATAAAGTGCAGAGCAAAGCCATCACATAACCCATCAATCACCTTGCATTCAGACATATCGAGCTGGACTTGAACGATCTTTTATTTTTGCAATGCAAGAAGAGAACACCACAATTATTTAACAGTAACGTAATCTAACTAGTTGTTGACTTTTTTTTTTTGTTGTGGGCTAGGGCAAACACAATAGGCAATAATAATATGAATACACAGAGTTGTCCTATCCCTGGGAATTAAGTTTTTTCCCCCTTAGTCTGTATTAATGCACTTAACTAGCTAACTAGCTCAACATGTGTTATTCAATAATGTTAGCTACCACTTTTTAGTCCATTAGCTTTCTGAGTAACCAAAACATAGGACTGTGCAACATGCTGAGAGCTTCCACTTGCTCAGGGGGCTAGCTAATGAATTCATAATTTATCCACCCCTGTTACCATAGTTTTAATTTTAAGTTGTTTTATATGAATATGATCCTTAGGCCATAGTGGTGCACATGCTTTGTTTCCATTTTTAGAAACATGGTACATTATCATCTGGTCTGGAATGAATGTCTCGACTGCTAAAAGTTCACCAAGCCTTATTGGGTTTTTACCAAGCTCTCGCACAGTGCAAGAAGCAGGAATCATCCACAGTAACAGCTGCAGTAACCAGAGACTGGGGTTATTTATAAGACCTCTGGTAGACTTTAAGGCAGTATGCTTTCTCAGATGTGCATGCTCATTTACTAGCACAACCAAAGTCTCAGTATGTAGACCTGTTTTTCCCAGGTAAGTGGTTTCATGTGTCCCATAGAATCTGCTTATGTAACCCTGAGTTGCAGGTAGCTTGTTGCAAGGTATTTTGAAGAAGAAACACTGATGGGGGACAAAAGCGAAACTTGCACAGAAGGTAGAATGAAGTTATAAGGCAAAATAAAAGCAAAACAATAGCCTTAACGAGTGTGATGCTACCAGGATGCTCCAGTTCCTCTGAAATGAACTCTTTCAGTGATGCACAGTACATACACTACTCAGAATCTGATTGGGTGCACATTGTGCACACTGAAAAAAGTTCTATTTCAGCAAATAAACATCAAGAATACAGTCATATTTACAGTAACTAGCATTTCCAATAATATACTAGATTCATTGTTTATTTTGATAAAGATTATTAAGATTATTAAACCTTTTTCTAGACATTTTTACTGATTACAAGCTTTAAAGTTGCAGATAATGTTGCTTCTTTCTATAAATAATGCAACTGCTTAAAATGAGCAAAATGACCTGCCAGTAGAACAAAATATTTGGTGTATTGTATCTTAAAATAGGAGTCCACTGAAAAATCATTCGATCATTGCAGAAACTGATCCAAATATTTTAGTTTATCCTGTTTAGTTTATCAGGGTGCCATCTGGAATAAAATGTCTACACACACACACACACACACACACACACACACACACAAACATATTTAACCACACATCTTGAATTGTTTTATTTGAGTTTTTTATCGATTAAAGAACACAAAAGTTTTTGTCACGTAATTTATGTCACGTATGTCACGTAAATTCGTGAAAAAGGTTCCTGCCATCACTTACCTTATAGCAGCAATAAATAGCCTACTAATCCCCTCACCAGACTCTTTTTTCTCCCTCTTGAACAACAACAACAACAATCTAATCTGAGTATTTTGTTCTCCAGCCTAGCATAAAGGTTTGGCATGAAGCAAATACTGTGAGCAGACTAAGTAAACCCACACCACAGGTTAAAATGATACAGATCAGGCGAGCAGAGAGCTCCAATTACTCATTCTCAACTGATATAACCATTCTCATCGAATATGTCTAAAATACAAAAATATGGTGAAACTCACCAACAACTCCTGTTGGCCTGTTAGACAGCTTACAGGAGGAGCTCAGGAGTGATCTAGTTCAATAACGTCTCATCTGAGTTACAAATACAAACCTCACAGTGAGGATAAATCAGCTGACTACCATCATTAATTAGCTTCCCACCAAATTAGAGAACACAAACAAAAGTCAAAACTGCATCAGTCCTCATACAGTGTACTCACATTTTACTTACTCATGCTCTTTCACTCCTGATTGGCTGTGGCTCCTGTCCATCTGTAAATGCTAGTTAAAATGTAGGTTTTTTGTTTTTTGGTTGTTTTGTTGTCCTGTTATCATTCTTGTACCTAGCACTTAAAAAAAAAAAAGTTAGTCTCATTATACTATAGTCAGATCTATAAATATTTGGACAATGACAGAGTTATTTTTATTTTAGCTGTCTACCACAGTATATTGGAGTTGAAACTAAATAATGAATATGGTGTTTGCCTTTTGTTATACATTATGTGTACTATGTTAAATGTTACAATGTGAGTGAATGGGAGGGTATATGGGGAGGGCTGGATGTACTGTAAGTAATGTTTGTTTATGCACATATCAATTCCTTGGAGATGCAACTACAACGTCGGTGTCCTTGACAATGACAATAAACATTGAATCTTGAAGCTTCTTTGCCTTGGGTTTCAAATGTATACATTGGGCCATTGTCCATCTGCACTGTGAAGCACTGTTCAATGATTTCTGAAGCATTTGGTTGAATCTGAGCAGATAATATAGCCCGATATACTTCAGAATTCATCCTGTTGCTTTTGTCAGCAGTCACATCATCAGTAAATACAAGGGAACCAGCACATGTACACGCCATAAGATTATGTGGTATGATTCAGATTATGAGCAGTTCCTTCCCTTCTCCATACCTTTTTCTTCCCATCATTCTGGTACAAGTTGATCTTTGTCTCATCTGTCCATACGATTTTTTTCCAGAACCATATGTATTTTTTGAGAAGATGTTTTTGGCAAATTCTAATCTGGTCTTTTCAGGCTTATCAGTGGTTTACTTGTGGTAAACACTCTGTATTAACTGGTGAAGTCTTCTCTCGAGTGTTGACTTTGATACAGATACACCCACCTCCTAGAGGATGTTCTTGATCTGACCAACTGCTGTGAAGGGAGTTTTCTTTCATCAAGGAAACAATGTTTCTGTCATTTACCACAGTTTAATTCAGGTCCTCTGGGCCTGAGCTCACAAGTGCATTCTTCTTCTTTTTTTATTTTAAGAATCAATACAATGTCACCAATAACTATTTATTGATTCATAGAGTTTATGCAGGTTTTCACTCGTTTACCATTTATCCTAGCTTAAAATGATGATTGGAATTTGATAGGCACCTGACATAGTCATATGATAAAAAGTGATGGACCACAGGCATATGAGGTAATGAGGTCAGCCCTGTCTTTGCTCATTGTATCATTCATGTGCTGCCATAAGAACCAGGTGGCACACAGCCAGAGTGCACAGAGACTACTAGATCCAAGGTGTTATCCATTCACGTCACCATGTTTTCTAGGTCTTCAGTCTATAATTCCTGGATCACCTTACCATTATCATAATCAGACAGGTTAAAATAAATTTACATGTGGCATGAACAGGTAGCCCATCCACTGACAAAAATTAGCTGGTCATATAAAATTATAGACTTTGCACATAGTGCTAGCCAAATTATATGTTTCATATGTTAGGCCTATACACATAGCTCTGTTCACATGCACATATAAGAGTCTAAGCAATACAAAAAATGATTTGCATATTTTCAAGGAGATGGTGAAACCATATGCTCATATGTTAAAAGAGCCAACCACATTGACGGTCCTTGTGAGCAACAAGGCACCTGAAAATATCATGACTACGCTTCCATCTGCTGGTTATAAGTTGTATTACAATGAATTTGCAAACAATTCTATTTATGAATGTTTGTCCACTAGTGCCTAGTTTGGTTATACACCAATTATTCCATCAGGGGACTGCACTGAGCGGCATCCAGTGGCCTTCATTTGTACATAATTGAGCATAACAGCACATTTTTCTCTCTCTTACCTTCTAATTCTTTTATAATGACAGGAACATTTTGTGTTTTCCTGTACATTTATAGTTTGATTCACTAATAGTGTAAACAAGGAAGAAATGTTTAACTAAAAGAAACAGTCTGAAAACCTTACTGATGCATAGTAAGTAAATTGGTTTGTAATTAAACAAGTAACCTGACCCTTTCGCTATTTGGTGCTGTGGCAACAAAGTCACGTTCTATTGTGGAAAAGTAGACAATAAGTGCACATGCAAAAAGTATTTCAGTAACATTAGTCTAATTTAAAAGTGAAGGTGGATGTTTTCTAGAATGTTAAAGTATATGTTCAAGCAAAAGCATACAAAAATAGGGCAAATTCAGATATATTGGGACACTTTTTGAATATTCAACTTGTCTAAGCTATATTGCCATTATTAAAACAAATTCCACATCAGATTCTGAAATCCTCAAGGTGTTGGCTATTAACATGTGAAGGGAAATGCTTACATCATATTCTAAAGAAGTAGTAGCTGTAAAGGAATATCCTCTCCTCACTGGGGAGAGAAAAAGAGTGTGTGTGTGTGTGTGTGTGTGTGTGTGTGTGTGTGTGTGTGTGTGTGAGAGAGAGAGAGAGAGAGAGAGAGA
>JANDJT010000148.1:13046820-13061812 GCA_024331685.1 Stegophilus panzeri
GCTTTCAGACAGCATTAACATCCTAGCAAATAACATCCTAGTAATTAAGAAAGTAATATCCTATAGTGCTCAACAGTAAAAAAAGAGAAAGCTGTGTAAGCCCAGTTGACCTTAGTTTTGGAAATGGCAAGAAATTAGATCTAAATGAGCAGGTTTCATTACAGCAGTTTAAATGGCAGGAGCTTCAGTCACAAAAATGGTCAAGTGGTAAGTGTTCTAATGGAAAGACAACACCAAATAGAATTGGAAATAGTGGTCAAAAGCAGACATTCAATGAGGGTAACGCTCATGCATTAGCGTGCTATTTTGAGGAAAAAAAAAACCCTGAAGAGCAACTGTTTTTCAGAGTGTGTGAAAAAGGTGCAACTTCTTACCCCTTACCTTCAACTGAAACTTTGTGAAGCAAGAACTTAATAACAACTGTTTACTTTCCATTGTACTGCAGCCTGAAAACACTACAAAGTAAACTGTTTATGCCACTAGTGTCAATTTCAACACTGTCTGGTGTTAAATAGATAGCTCATGTATGTTCTACAAGATTTGATCGCACATGTAAAGTCTGTGTAATTAAATTTCTCCATCATGTTTTCGTCAAAGAGCTGAACAGAGGTCAGAATAAAGGTCACGTATTGACACCTGCACATTTTCTGAGGCCTTGTGATGCTGCAGAACACTTGCCACCAATAGTTTGCCTCTGCTTTTGTAATCTGTAAAGAAAATTAGTGTCTTGCAAAGAGAGGAGACAACTTACACAACATATTCTATACCTAGGATGATGTACAAAGTAGAGCAAAATGATTTTTCCCCTATTCCAATTCCTATTCATGACTCAGATTCAGAATCAGTCTTTAAGTCTAGATAATAAACCTATTTGTTTAGTCTCAGGCTTTTGTTAAATAAATTTATTCTTGTGTGTGAGACACACACACACACACACACACACACACACAATAGACACAATACATTCCAATCAGACACACACACACACACACACACACACACTAGACACAATACATTCCAATCAGAAACACACACACACACACACACACACACACACACACACACACACACACACACACACACAATACATTCCACTGAATGAAAATACATTTATCGGACTGAACACAATGTATTTTAAACATGAATTAACTGTAGGCTTGCTCCAAATTCTGAACAAAGTTGGTCATATATTGATTGGAGGCTACTAATTCTAATTGTATAGTATTGTATTGCAGCACAGCACAGTCAGTGGTATCATCAAATATCAAATTGTTGCCTGAAGAATTTAAATAATATAATGTGAAAGCCTAACGTTAGCAGGAGCCTAATTAGCAGGAGGTTTTTTACTTACATGAGGGGCAGAGGTCAGATATGAAGCAGGACAAACAAAGACCATGTTCATTACAATGAATGTACAACATTTTTCATTCACTCTTTAGTGAACTGCCTGGGCATGTACACAGGGGTTTAAAGTAGGCAACTTGTTTTTATGAAAGAGAAACAGAACAAAATTTATTAGAAAATATTAAAGGCAGGAACAAATGCTGTGGATGTTCTTCCTTGGATAGCTTTAGGACTGCAGTAGCTAAGAACAGTTTTGCACTCAGTTCTCCAGTAATGAACAGTTGATAACATCAACACAACAGACTTTAAGTTAAACCTAAAATGAATTCAGAAATTATTTTGATACTCATATTCAAGGTTGCTCATAAGCTCATAAACTCCTGTTTATACAACTGTATTATTTGACTATATAGTATACAGTTAGGAAAATGATTTATAATCTTGTGTCACCCAGATGAGGATGCATTCTGGTTCATCTCAAGGTTTTTTCCTCATGTCGTCTCAGGGAGTTTTTCCTTGCCACTGTTGCTCATTAGGGATAGATTTATATATGCAAAATTTAAATTCATATATTTCTGTATAGCTGATTTGTGACCATTGTTAACATTGTAACCAATGTCCATTGTTAAAAGTGCTATACAAATCAAATTCAGTTCAATTTATTTGAGGTACAAACAAAAATTATAATTGGGAGAATGGGATTTTTAAAAAAAATTCCCTGTCACATCTCTAGTTAATTATGAACTGAAGTGATGTAGCAGAGGTTGAGGAACTGTCAGAGCCAGAATTCATGATGTGAAAAGTGCTGACGTTTCTACCTCTGGACTTTTCCAGTGTTTTCGAGTGTTTCCAGGGGCATAGTGATAGGGCTTCTATATATTTATTTTTAAAAAAACAAAAGAAAAAAAACACTTTAGGTTTAAATCTGAATGCAGATACAGATATTTGGAGCACTGTTTGTGTGTGTGTGTGTGTGTGTGCAGTACATAAAATGTGTCACCCAGAACTGCAAAAACATTTTCCCCAACAATTTTGTATCAGGATTAACACATCTTAAGAGTATGCAAGAAAACTGCAACAGTACATGCACAAAACAGCTGCAACTCACTGTCGCTCCATGAACATCATCCAATAACATTTGGTTACAACATTTTCTAAATTCATAAACAATATTTTCTAAAATTGATGCATGAACAGATTAAGTACAAATCTCAGTAATAAACACCACTAAATGGTAAGTAAAATTTTATACTATATTTTTTTGCAGTAGCAACACAACGCTGGAATGAAAAAAATAAATAAATATCAACATAAATGTATACAATTATCTGAACACAGTACACTAAGTAAAATTATTTGCATACTCAGTAGTAGGGCTAAGTAGCATTCTATATTTCCCAGTCTAATTTGTTCCCCAGTTTATTAAGATGCTTCATAAAATCATGATTTAATTCATGATAACAAAATGCATCCATTTATGCAGCTGTTACATCCCTTCACTTTCCCCCTCTCCACTTATTGTAGTTTAATTTACCTGAGTCATGTTTGGTAATGTGGAACATCATGAATATTCTTGAGGTCAGCTTACTGTTTGATGCTGACCACAACGTCTTATGTAATGTCACAGGAATTAAGGGATTTTGTTTGTTTATTTGTTTGTTTGTTTGTTTGTTTGTTTGTTTGTTTAAATCAAGCAGTTCCACTGCTATGGCTTAGTAACTTAGCTTAATAATCTTTGACTTTCATTTACCAGCCAAGAACATAAATGCTGCTAAGTTTGACTGTCCCAGTTTATCTGGTGTCCCAGTACACCAGAATTCACTTTAATTTATTGACGTATATTAAACCCACTTATAAAACTATACATGCATTTTTATGCACCCGATACCACTCCCCCTTTAGAGAACAGTAAGGACTTTGCTAGCAATATAAAGTTATACTTTTATGTAGTTTATGGATGTTTGTGACAGAATGAGTTTCTAAAGGCGGTAAATAAAGAAACGTCAGTAAAACATTGACGTGTCTCTGGCCATGGTGCTGAAACAGAGCGGCGTGCTGTTAGATGTTAAGTTCCCTGCTGAAAAAGCTAGCTTGTTCTGACCAGCTACTGATGCTACATTGTAGATAAAGTATTCCTAAGACAATAACAAAACATTAAGGCAATTAGAAAATCTCTACCATTTATTGACTAATTTAGTCAAGTAATACGGATGGTCGATGGTCACCAGCTTGACCGACTCAGTCTGTATTTTGGCAGCTGGCAGATGTTTTTCTTTCTTTCTTTCTTTTTTATTTAATTCCAGCATGGTTTCACCAGCAGAGAGCGCGCTACTCCAAAATGCCTATGGTATCCACTCCGCATGAGCACTCCCACTAATTTTCTAATCAAAGGGGTCAAGATTCCTCTGTGAACGTGCGCCAGTGGAAATGAACTTTACAACATGGAAAGACTACTTCAGGCACGTTGTCCATCAGCTTTGATTAATTTCACAGGAACCTATTAACCTCGAGGCCCACCAAGTGATAAGATTTACTTTACCTACCCACTTGAGTAGTTGTACTTCGTTACAATACTTGAGTATTCTTTTTTATATTACTACTTTACTTGAGTATTACTGAAACTGAATAAATGTACTTTCAAATATTCAGTTTCAATAATACTCAAGTAAAGTATTTTATTCAGACCTCCAAAGTACTCTTTACAAATCTTGAGAGTCTGTTGTTCTCTCATCTAGCCAGTGAGTGTATGGTATACATCAAGTGGTTCAGTTTAGCATCCAATGAGTGTAGAAAAACGATCAGGAGTCTTGTCAGTGGGTCACCAGTCTTGAGCTGCTCATGCACAATGTAGTTTGTACTGTCGCTTTCCGTGTGTGTTTGAATATGGATAAATCATGAACTGCGGTGTGGAACTTGAGGATGGGCACCCTGGCCCTACCTCAGCAAAATGTTTCACTAAGCAAAATTCATATAAAATGAAGTATCTGCTTCTGCGGAAGGTATGAACTCCATCTAATTTGAAAAGGCATTTTGAGGTAAGTATTGCTAACAGAATGAATGAATAAATGATGCTTTGAATTAATTATGTTTTCAGGCAAAATGCTTGAGCCATGTTTGTAGAATGAAGAAACGAGCAAGTCAATATTATCCGTGTTGGCTGGACGTTGTCGTACTTTCCCACTTGGCTGCTGCTGAAGACGTTTGGGTGTTCGCACGTTGACCTTCAGACTCCAAAACAATTAAGTCTATTTGTTGCCATAATGGTTCACACTGACTATCAAGCGCAGACAAATCACAGAACTTTTCACTTTTCTCCGTTGCCTTTAAAAAAAACACACGAGAAGTGAGAATTCCTTTGTACATTCTTTTAAAAGTCGTTAGATTATTTTAGAAGTTGAAGTGAAATTAGATGAGGAGTGAATATATCTGGAAACCCACCCGGAATTGCAATCAAACCCCTACTTTTTCAAAACAACGAAACATGATAGTCAGTGCTGTTTGTAAGTGCGAGCAGCAAAACGCTTCATTTTTCAAAATATGACATCATAGCCCCTTCATGAGGGAAGACAAAACTGGTAGCTAGAGTAAGTTGATATAACGCGTGTTGAACGCGAGTGCCAATTTGGTCAGCATTTGGGAGTTTGTCTAGAAAAAAAAAAAATAATAATAATCAGTATTATCTGGGACATTAACGTTGGGGATAAAAACCATGCGTTCTGCAATCGTTTTACGTTACGCAAACTTCGCCTAATCAAATGACCTAATCATTGCTTTGAATTTGACTATTTTTACTTATCTTGTAGCTCCTGCATTGCATTGGCATTTCCTGTCTTACCTCTCACTATTTATGAAATCGAAACATGGCATAACCACCTGCACTGCACTGAAGTTTCTTTGAATGAATAAATTATCTAACCAGCTGGACCAGTTAGGTGGTTTGGCAAATGTGCAGCAAAGCTGTAGGCTTAAGCAGAGTAATAAAACAAATTAAATGAATTGCACTTCATTCGACTCTGAATGCAAAACCAAAGCAGACTGGCGCCTAAAACTCGTAGGCACGTGCTTCCAAACTTTAAACCTGCCACAAGTGTTTCAACACCTTTCTTTACTGGAGTACTCTCAGAACAGTACATTCTTTCAAGCATTACATTACCAGCAGACGAATTTCATGGCTTCCAAACAATAAGACCTTATAATCAGTTCAATGTTATGCGTTAGAGCTGAAGTTGAAGTGACTTTATGTAAACTCGTCATACAGAACCCATCTTAGAGCTATAGAAAGCGTTTGGTTCAATATGAAAGCTGGCTCACTTGACTTATAATAATATCTTCAATGCTACAACTGATCAGTCTGCAATTGAGAAACACCAACTATTCATAAGGGGCCAGAATAGTTAGGTCTTGTGTAGTGTTTATCTGTATGGCCTAAGGCTAACTGAACTGTGACAGAACGACCTATAAGTGCAATTTGTGTGCCCTGGCGGTAGGGTATAGAACACATTCAGTGAAAAAGGGACTCCAGTGTCATCATGTTCATGTGTGAGTGGTGTGGCAGTGGTAAGATGGGCTCTAAGATAAAACGCTACTCATGCCTTATAAAGAAGTGTCTGGTTTAATTTTGTAAGATTCTTCATGAAATGATCAATTTAATAGGTAATAAGCCGAATTAGTTCGAAGATGCATCGAGTAAATAAACATAAAGAGGTGAGGTTTACTGTTATTAAAGCAGGTAACGTGTACATTCCTAACAGTGCTTGTTGTTTTTCGCGAAGTAGCCTAATTTAATTAATGACAATAACGGAAAGAAATTCGTGTCGAACAGTTCCTGTTAAAGGAAAGAAGTGGTAGAGCAGATTATAAAAGATAAAAACAAAAGTGAAGCTGACCACGACAGGTTCACAGTAAAAAATAAGGACCAGTTTAAGATTTATAGTGATTATTACAATACAGCATCTCAAACAGGATGTTACACATTGTGTCAGACCAAAGAAAAATGTCCAACACATCCTAATCCCAGATCCTAATGGAAGTGGACAACTTGTCATTATGTGCTTGTGTTTGATTTCAAATGAGGCTAAAAAAGAATCGAGAAATACATATAACCGAGACGGATTTTCTCAAATGTTAAAATATTATAATAATAGTAGAATAAGAATAAGAATAATCTAAATGATAAGAATCGACATTTGATGTGAATATCATGAGTGCGTATAGTACAACGCCAGAGAACGCATTTTGTCCGTTTGTGTCGATTTGAACAAAGCTGGACACAAGAATTTCCTTAAAGCTGTTTAGGAATATTATTGAACTGAAACCGCATACTGTAAACAACAGTGAAGCATCATTCCAGTGATAACCTGCAGGTTAATTTTCGGACCCCATTTGTGCAGTCCATTACAGTACCTGGTAAATGAGTTCCTATTGTGAAGAGGAACAAAAAAAAAAAAAAAACGACACGGCAAAGGGAAGACTGGTTGAGTTTTGCAGACGAAAATCCAATTATGATAATGAGGATAATGCGTATCCTTATCATTAGCAATAATAATAATAATAATAATAATAATAATAATAATAATAATAATAATAATAATAATAATAATAATGCGTGTTTCGGTTCTTATTGTACTAATACAGGAAAAGGTATAGCCTACATTCATAAATTATTTAATATTTAACATTAAGAAATTATATATTATGATTGGTTTAAGTTATAGCAAGTTCGAGTTAGCCAGGTAGACTAGACTTTTTTTTTGTAAAATGTTTTTTTGTTGTTGTTACACCCCCCTCCATCTCATCCCGTCCCAGAACTTTTTAAGGCTTTTTGTTCCCGTTGGGCTTGAGAGGCCATCATTACCGCTGATTAGCGCTGAACAGTTTGACAGCCTTATTGACTGCCAGAAACACTCTTTTCAGCTAACCTCTCCGCTTTTGTCCCTGCACAAATTCAATGAGCTTCTCTCTTCGTTCTCCTACTTCGACTGTTCCTCCATTTATGTCGCAGTGACAATTAGTTTGCCACAGCTTGCTACCCATTCCAGTAACAAAAGGGACATAAAAGAAGCTCTTGCTGTGTGTTATGACTTAGGCCTATGTCAGAGAGAAATAAACCACACGCATAATTGAACCTGAACTTCAGCATAGGAAGAATGAGGGATGATAATACGAACGTTTGTTGCAACATTACTTATTCTCTGAACCAAGGTTATATGACCAGTCGATGTTTTACAAGCCTATACGATGGATAGTGGTAAACTGTGAACTTTTCTAGATTTCTGTAGGTCTTTAGATGCCGTTACCCAAACGAAAGAGTTGCTTTTGTGGACGAGTTGCTCAGAATTGTTGAAGTACTAAACGAATTAGCATAAATAGGGTAAACTGTCAGAGTAAATATGGTGAGCTATACTAAAAATTATGTTATATAAAAATATTCCTGTGCATTAACATCTGATAATAGAATCCATTAGTAATATAAACCTCATATTAATTAGGTCTGAGTAACAGTGTAGCGTGTTAGTCACCAGTGTTTAATAACTCACAGTGTACATTTGAAAACAGTGTAGTTTGACCGTTCTCAAATGTAGGCTACATTATGGTTTTAACAATGGAGATTTTTTTTTTTTTTCTATGCTTTTCAAATGCTTTTCTATGCCTTTGCAAATATTCATGATGCAAAATATTGGTATCACATGTTATTTCTTTCTTATCACCAACAATTTATAAAAAAAAAAATCATTTTATAGAAAAGAATCCGTACGTTGTAACCTGAATTGTTTCGAATAAAGAGAAGAGGATCCAAGAAAGAAAGCATTAACGATCTGCTTCTAACAAAATAGCAAAACATGAAAAGAATATTCCAAGAATGACAGAGCCTACAATTTGTGCGTGAGGCTTATGGAATTTCTATTAGTGATGTGTATTCAGTCTTCTCGTTTTGAAACCGAGGCGCTGCGCCCTTTGGCTGACCTTCTCCTGTCAGAGAGAATTAGGAAGCGCAACGCCAACAACGCTACAGTTAACACGAGCAGACACGCAGTAAGGTATCACCACTATGGCCCACATTTATCCATTAACGCCCGTGCATGAACCACACACCATTTAAACATGGACACCAACAACGCCGAGGCAATGGTTCCAGTAATCTACCCGTCTAAACAAAGAGTCGGATTTATAGCATTCACGGAACAGATCTGAGCATGCACTGTAATCGTTTTTAATAATAAAGAGTTTAACGAAACCCGTACCATGAGGCGTTTAAGTCACATTAATTGAACTATGTATGTGTTGCCTAGTTTGAAATGCCAGGCAAATAATTAAGGCAAGTGAAATGACACGGTCGGTTTCCATAAAATAGAGTAAATTTAAGTCTTTACAATGTTTGACAAAGACAAGATAATTAATTTGGGTGATTACACACGAGCGCAAGACCTACATTTTAACCGAACGAATCTTACTTTCCTTAAAACAAACAAACAAACAAACAAACAAACAAACAAACAAACAAACAAACAAACAAAAACACACAAGGCTAAATAACTGTCTTACTTTCATATTTTAAGAGTGGCAAGCAGCGGCAATAATAATAATAATAATAATAATAATAATAATAATAATCTGAAGTATTAATGACAATACGTCTTTGATCATAAAACATTTTATTAACTTAACGTCCTTAATTAATTCAAACATATGTCCACTATTCATCGCACTCTAAAAGCCCAACGATTTACACCAAAAACGACCGGACTTGAAATAAGCAAGCAAATCAAGGTTTCTATTAGAGCCACGAGTTTTAATACGTAAACATCTTAGAAAAATTGTCGACTCAACATGAAGTCCTTCTGAAAGCAAACAAAAAGGTTGTCGTTTTGCGTTGTTCATATTTCTCCGATGTATCCGATATTGATTTATGTAATTTGAACACGGACAGGAGGATCTCATCTTTCTTTCTCTCTCTCTGTCTATCTATTCCCCCGAATCTCTTCGTGTATTTCACACTTGGTTATGGAAAAAAAAGATAAATAGGCCTACATTTTTTTTTTAAAGATAGAGCATTCCGTTTATCTTTGGCTGTTTTGACAGCCATCCAATAACAACAAAAACATAGCCTTTAATACGTTAAGGCAGGCACCGATGTGCTTGTTTGTCTTGATGATTGTCTGTCTCCAATTCCTTCGTTAATGTGTTAATTTTTGCGTCGTGCTCCCGCGGGGAGGCTCGTGCCGCGGCGTTAGATGTCACATTCGCTGTCACTCGACGTGATGGAGATGGCGGAAGCAGCAGCTTGACTTGACAGGCCGGCTTCCGGGCTGGACGCGTTACCGAGCCGATCCGCGGCGCCGTCCTCAGCCGTAACCGAGCCGTTAGTCAGCACCTGCTGTTGTAACCTTTTCGGAAGAATAATAAAGGTTTAGATTTGTGCCAATACGCGCGGATAACTCTTTTAGTAAAAAAATTTTTTGAAACATTAAATATACATAAATAAATAAATAGTGCAGCCTGCAAGATATGCTTCAATTCCCCAAGGGTCAATAGGTTTAGCGCTAAGCTTGTTTGTATGAAGACAAGCTGATGCAGAATGATGTAAGACAAAGTAAAACCTCATGTACGAGCAGGATGCCCCGGAAGAACTCAGTGTATCAGAGCGCGAGCATCGGTGAAATTTCAGCAACATGAGCTATTGCATTACTATATGCATTACTGCCTGCATCAAGCAACAAAAGATTCGGCAACTGCATTGATTTGGAACAAAGAAATCATAATGCAAAACAAAACAATCGCGTAGCACCTCAGTAAGATTAATATTTAATATCTATTTAATGGTCGTAATTGTGAAAAACATAACCAGTCTACAGCTATAGGCAGTAATAAAATAATAACTGGACTTTGATGATTTTGATTGGCTAGCGCATAAGCTATATGCCATCTATTTATATCTCTTGCGGCCTTTTCAATTTTCGTAACACAGAAACGAGAGTCTCTAAAAAAAAAAATTAAAAAATTAAATAGGCCGATGTGCATTAGATTAAATTTTAGAATACTAAACTTTTTCATGCTATCACTTATACTATCAAGTTACTAAATAATGTATATTTTATTTAAAATAGCTTAAAGTAGGCTATGTCTTTAGTTTATGACAACAGCGTCCAACTGGTATAGCCGATATGACAAATTTTTAATATGTTAAAATAAGAGCGTTTCAATAATAATAATAATAATAATAATAATAATAATAATAATAATAATAATAATAAAATTGTCAATCATCTCAAATGTGTAGCTTGCATGGATGAGCTTAAAAACTATTTTATTGCCTAATATATCTGCACAAGAGGCATGTGCTTATTTATTATTTGAAGAACACACCTGTTCTTCGCGGCTGCTGCTCTGTCCCTTTGTCTTCGGTTTTTAAACCAGTTGCCCACTTGAGTAGGAGTAAGTCCCGTGGCTTGTGCAAGCTCCCTCTTTTTGCTCGGGTTCGGGTAAGGGTCCTGTAGATACCATTCCCGCAGCAAATGTCTGGTCCTTTCTTTGAAGCAGTGCGTCTTTTGTTCTCCGTCCCAAATAGTTTTGGGCAGTGGAAACTTCTTCCGCACCCTGTATTTGTCTACCGGCCCTAGCGGGCGGCCCCGGAGCTTTTCCGCCTCCCGGTAGTGCGACTCGAGCCACAGCGCTTGCAGTTTAGAATGAGAGTCTTTGGTGAATTTGTGGTTCTCCAGGATGTGGTAAAGCTCGCGGAAGTTGCCGGTGTGGAAGGCCACGATGGCGCGCGCTCGCAGCACCGACTCGTTCCGGTTTAGTACCTCGCAGGCGGCCGGCGCTACAGGCAGCGACCACAGGAACCGACCGAGGCGCTCGATGTCGCCGCTTTCCTCCAGAGTCTCACACACCCCCGCTACCTGCTGGGGGCTGAAATTCAACATTGGCAACTGAAACATGAAGACTGCACGTTTTCCCCGCCTCGAGGTGCTCCGTCTTTCGTGCTCGCGCACACTCGTGTCGCGTTATGGTGCGTCTTCGTCTCACTCCCTCTCGAAATGCAGACAGGCAGACAAGCAATGGCGGAGAAAGGAGACGAGCCGTTAGATGATGCTCAGGAGAAATGGATGGTGCCACACTTGGCCGACTGTCTCAGCCTCGGAAGGCGATATGGAGAGCTAGAGTGAGCGAGAATATAGCGCAGGAACGGCGATATTTTTGAGGAGGGGGAAAAGACGCCCTTGCCTTGTCTGATTTTCTATTGGACCTGGCAGATTGATTGCGTAGTTGCCATGAATTCCTGTCAATCACTGTCAAGCTGTGCCAATCACGTGGAATGGGGTGCAAATAGATCTCAGCACCTTTCAGCACCTCCCAGTGCATTCCATCTTTATTTTGTGTATACATTTCTTCTTTTCATTGTGTTGTGTTTTGGTGTAAACTAAAATGTTTATCCAATAGCTTCTGGACAGAATATTGTGTCTTTGGTATAAATCTAGTTTAATCCACAGAACAGCCTGTCTGTCAGAAGCAGATCTCAGCTGTCACACACGGTCTTTTTCATAACGCGGTCCAATACACATGTGAGACGACAGAAAGACTGTCCTTTTGCAGTTCACATCTGAAACGTGGATAGAAACCACGTCCAGAACGCTTCGACAAGGGAGACGCTGTGAGATTAAAATGACAGAGGAGAATAAACCAGTTCATCTTTCTGGTTTGTGAACCGTGCAAACAGCGGTCATATAATAACTGTAATGACGTCACATGGAGGATGTAGTAGACAAATTATGGTTCACTCAATTATGTATTAAACAAAAGGGGACAGCAGAGAAGGTCGACAGTCAAGCGCAAAACTCATTGGTCAGTGAGATTTAAAGCACACAGCGTACAGAGTGAAGTACAGTGTGTGATGCTATCTGTGATTCATTCACAGCCTGGTATCTACTCATCATTTATACCAGACATAATCTGATCACCTAGAACATCTAATACCTACACCAGAACATACACTACTGGCAATTAACTTCCGCAGATCTGCATTTAGATTGACTTGGTTTTGGTTTAGAATGTTAGGGAAATAAATAAGAATATCCAAATCCCATAGGCATAGTTCATACTCTGCAGAAGCGTGTGCAGAATGGTGGAGCGGTTCTGTTAGATGATAGATAATGATAACAATACATAATGAGAAAATCATGTCAGGTCCAGCACGTCGTAGGAGAATGCCGTAAAATGGGTGGACAGCCGCAGTTTAGTGTCAGCCACAGTTCGCTTTGTGGCCGAGATGAGACGGTAAGGAAGACGGCGGATAGATAGCGCAGATGGTTTGAAGTGTCGGGTCAGATTATTTCACGGCTGGCCACAGTAGAAAGTTCATTCTAACGGAAAGCCCCTGATACTGTGTTCGCAGATCCACAGAGTTCAGCTGAAGAAAACCCCCGGGCCCTTTCTGCATGATGAATGAGCTGCAGCTCCGGAAGTGGAACCACAGACTGTACCGGAATAATGAGCAAATTCATGATCATTCCTAGGGTTATATTAATGACAGTTTGTGCAAATAAATATTTACATATTATATAGACACAACAACAACAACATTAGCCTACTAATACTATTATTATTGTTGTTGTTGTTAATATGTTTATTCTTATTTTTGTTCTTATTCTTAATAACAATAATAATATTAATAACAACAACAACAACAATAATAATTATAATAATAATAATATGAAGAAGAAGAAGAAGAAGGAGGAGGAGGAGGAGGAGAAGAATAGGAAGAAGAAGACGAAAAGGAGGGGGGAAAGGAGTTAAAAACTATTATAGTTGGATACAATATCAGAATAGATAAATCCTACGGACAATAATTTATTTGTTTATCAGAAAATTTTTATATTTTATTTACATTTATTGTCTTCAACACGGGACATGATTATGGTTCTGTTTCAGGAATACCGACAGCCCACCAAGACGAAGTGCAATCGAAATGAAACTGGGCTAATGTCTTGATAAATAACAGATTTATCTGAAGTGCACCCCCAGTCTACAAAGTAAACCTAGACTGTAGGACCGAATAAAACGTTAATTGAGACGTTGTATGAAGTGCCTAACATGCTTTAGCTTTCAAACATTTAAAGGCGCCGTAATATTTCATGTGGTGTCTTGTACATTTGAAACAGCCATTGTGTCAACCCTAAGGATAGCAGAATAAAAGCGCAGCAACCTTGCAATAGAATGATTAGGCTATTGTGGCCCATCCCTCCACCATAATTTCAGCTAATCAAATAGGCCTACTATTTTGCACAGATTTTTTTCCCGGTCATGGGGCTTTTTAATCGCCCAGGGCGAACAAAGTGCTCATCTGTTAATCACAGCCAAATACACAAACGCGAATTAAATAATTCTAGCCTTAGAATAATTGACGATATCTCGAGACCGATTATTTTGTAATTGTCATAAACCTTGTGCTCTTGGGGGAACAACAACGAAAAGCCCAAGGTCACTTATTTGGGTAGAAGTAATGTATGAATATGCTTTGGAAATACTTCACCTTAACACAACAGCCTTTAAAACTGAACTTTTACATTTATCCTAAATGCAGAGTAGGCTGCGAATAAAATCAATAAGGTATAAAAAATAAACTAGGGATCGCATCCAATTCATTAAAAAGTGTCATTGCTGCTCTATAATTACTGCTTCATACAAATGAATTGAAATCCTTAGATGCTTTAAACAGCTGCAATGTAGGCTACAATCTAGAGACTTAAAGGCCAGAAAATAAGCAAGGAGTAAGTTAATATTATTCATTCATTCTTTCTTTCTTTCTTTCTTTCTTTCTTTCTTTCTTTCTTTTTTTTTTCCTTCTTTCTTTCAGTAAGCGTTTTATCTTGGTCATGATAAAATACTTACTGAATGAATAAATGAATGAATGGAATCCCTTTCTCATTTAGTTTTCCCCTAGGTTCTATGATGAATCAGGTGCTAGAGGAAGTAAGCTACCGTAAATAATAATACATAACCGACTCTACAAAATCGTAAATGCTACTCGGATTTTCTTCTCTATAGGTCTACAAAGTGGCATGATTCTTCTCCAAACACAAGCATGTTAGTGGGTTTCGCAGCATTAGAGGATCATTTGAGAGATTTCTTCCCCGTTTCTTCCCCATTTCCCCCCATCACTTCCTGGTCTCAAGCTAAGCTTTTTTTAAGAGATAGTAAAAATATTGACGACATAAAGTCCCAACTCGAAGACAGTTCACTAAGCTTCCTCATTCATGTTTACCACAACATTAAAAAAATGATAATTTAAAACTAAACGAATTATCTAGTAGGCTATGTCTTTCAGAGATAAAATGAATAATTTCATATATCATATGTTCATAATGACTTGGGATGATTTTGCATTCTGCTCCATTTAATGCAAA
Organism: Stegophilus panzeri; assembly: GCA_024331685.1. Taxonomy (NCBI): domain Eukaryota; kingdom Metazoa; phylum Chordata; class Actinopteri; order Siluriformes; family Trichomycteridae; genus Stegophilus; species Stegophilus panzeri. The sequence continues at coordinate 13,061,565 of JANDJT010000148.1, forward strand.
AATAATTTTTGTTGAGGATTCCGACAATTCATGTTCAGGAACGGCCCACCAAAGTGATCCCACTGGTTTACCATTTGACTACTGAAAATAATGAGGTTGTTTTAATCAGTTCATATGATGACATTGGTTGTGTCAGAAGAAAATGTGTGCATAAAAAGCTGTTTTAAATATTTATTGTGAAACTTGGACAGGTGTCTAAAGTGGTTACTAAAGATGAATGAATGAATGAATGAATGAATGAATGAATG